>JAQPPZ010001489.1:1800000-2147215 GCA_028583015.1 Wollemia nobilis
GGATGGTGGTTGGGAATAAACAAGTTCCTGCTGTAAAGTAGGATCTTGTCTAGGTGAGTTGGGGACTGACTCTAAGACATAGTTAGAAGACTTCATGAGAGCTTCTACTCGTGCCATATCTATGTGGGTAATGTGGTGATCAATGGTTGGTGAGGTTGACTCTACTTGGGGAACAACCATATGAAAGGTTATGGGTGACAAGGAATGTGAGGGACCTGCAGACAAATCTACCTGTGTCACATTTAGGGAATCTACCATAGAAGTGGTGGGGAAGGTGGATGAAGGTTCCATTGAATTATCTTGATTTAATGCTTTCTTTTGTTTTCTAGTTAATACCATAAAAAAATAAACCAAAATACAGATTATGCAGTAAAATGAAACACAAAATTTAAATTTCACAAGAAAAATAAACAATCAATGCTAAGTTTGTTTAACACGTGTGTCTTACCTCATTCATTGATTATCTCCTTTTAATGTGAATTCATTTTCTTAGATTTTGATCTTGTGTGTTTCAAATGTGCTAATATAAATTACAAAGAAAGGTAAAAACTATGGCTAAGATGGGGCAACGAGATTCTTGTTGGTGATGAAATCCAACAAGTTTGCTTGGGGGTGACCTAAGGTTTCTAAGGGTAGATATTGGTGGATGGAGATGAAAGCCACCATCACCAAATCTCAAGCAATGGCTGGTGATGAAATCCAACCACTATTATTAAATGTGAAGCGTGAAGTGTGTGATTATTTTTAAATTTTATGATTTTCTATTGTGTACATACAATGTTAGAAAGATAACTACTTTTGATAGTCTAAATCAGAAGCCACTACTCATAATACCAATTTTTCCAAAGGATGTAGAGTACACCACTTAAGACCCGCTCTAGATAGTTGGGGGGTTCATCTACTCCTCCGTATGGAATCACCCAAGTATAGGGATAATTTTGGTATCTGAATAATGTTCCTACTTAGACCTACAAAAATAGGAATCCCTAACCCTATAATGTAAACTAATTATGCAATTTTTCAATTCACATGAAATCAGAATGCAATATTTTTCAATTTGTGAATACAACAGAAAATCAAAAACTTCAAATAGAAAGTGTGGATGGATGCAAATGACTAATATAAAACCTAATATGCAAGCTAGTATGAATGTTTTTTCCATATTAATTAATGATGTTATTTTTAGCTTAGAAATATAAAAAAACGTAAGATTGCTAGAATACGTAAATAGAAAAGTTAGGGTTTTAGCTGTAAACTTACAAAACAGCCTACGTTTATGCTCCAACTCTTTGTAAAATACCTCTGGATATTTTTGAAATACACCTGGGCATTTTTGGATGGCCCTCGAGCACCATCGGGTGTTCGTGCACCTTCTACAACCTTCTGCAAATTTCCAAAAACCCTAGATCCAACAAAAACTATGAAATCTGCGCTTCTAGAAACCCTGCAAGATGACACAAAAAATAGCAAATTAGTAAACAAGATAAATCAAATAAGAAACCCTTAGGGGGTCCCACCATGATCGCCATTTGAAGAGACAAAAATGCAACACCAAATAACAAGATATAAATTGAACTCAAAAGACAATATTGCACAATGAATGATTTTATATTAATGGGGGGAGCCTCAAAACTCCATTGTTACAATAAGGATCTTTGAATCCTTTGATACAAATATACACAATGCTAGGGTTCTTTGAAACCCTAGCTACAATGTTGGTGGTGTCTCAAAATGCATCTCTACTCCCAATAGAAGTGAGTGGGCTTTGTGCTATCCAATATTGGGCCACTCTAGCTTAAACAACTTCTCAACACTTGTGTATCTCCATATCTACACACATAATATGATAACATAGAGTTAGTAATAACTGTGAGGGCTCCACTATGTGAGACCCTCAAAAATTAATGAAACCCTAGCTATACGATAATAAAACTGCATGTAAATATGAAAATACTAAAAAATAATAATCAAAATGAAAGATTTACCTTGTAATGCTTGCTATTTTTTGGTTTGATGTAATTGTTGGAGGAAATCAATGTGGCGATTTCCTAGCATTGCTTGAGGGCTAATAGGATAAAAAATATAGTATTGGAACACCTATAGGCATTTGGTAGCAGTAAGAAGAACCTGCAGACACTTAGGGAAACACCCGTGGGCACTCAAAAATAGTAGGAAATGCATGTAGGCACTTAGTAGAATAGGAAAAACCCATGGGTGCTCAAGAAACACCCATGGATACTCGACAAAATGGGAAATTCCCATGGTCATTCAGAGGGTTTGTAGGAAATATGAAAAAACTAGATCTAGTTCATGCAAGGTGGGTGGCGACAGATACAAAAGTGACGGTGAGCGAAAGCGAAGGTGAGGATGCGAGGGAGAATCCAAATATTGTTAGGAATCTTAGGAAAACTTAGGAAAAACTTAGGGTATGAATTACCTAGGAAAAATCTAGGGTTGAGCCATCAAAATAGCTCCTATTAATAATCCAACCTAGGGCATGCTAGGGTTTCAACGACACTAATTGTGTGGCTGAGATAAAAGCATATCGGAGGGTGGATATTAAATCTAGGGTGTGGCATGGATTGATATGGATGAATGGATAGGATTAAGTGAAATCGGATGGTTGGGATTAATTCACTTATATAAATATATATTTATTAAATATATATATAATATTAATATTTAAATATATAAAATAAATATATATAAATATATATGAATAGTGGGCGAAAATGGTGGGAAATCATATATGGAGGACAAGTGGCTACATTTTGGTGTCTACAAACTCAATGCTTGAAGGAGTAGACATCATAAACTAATGTTGCCTTGAACATGATCAATATTCAAGCACTTGATCTTGGAATTGTGTTTGTCTAAGAAATTTTACCTAGGACTATTACAAGACCTCCTTTGCTAGCATAAACAAAAACAAAATTTCTCTTCTCAATCAAATTCTAAAATTTCTCTTCTCAATAAAACTCTAATCCAATAAAATTTGATATGCCCAACACCTATGACTGTATGATTACTCATCAATTCACTTCATGAAGGTGGTAAATGTAAGACCATCTACAATCGAAGCATCATGAGAACAAATACTAATGGCTAGCCAACTGACTCAACCAAATCAAGCTCAACAATTTATTAAAGGTAAAGGTTATGCATCCCTTCCATAGTTAGGGTATCTTAAATTGATTATGAATCAAGACAATATTGTGTCTCCTCCTGCAATAATCATTGTGGCACACCAAAAGTTGTAATCAATCATAATCAATCACAAGTCATCCAAAATCACCCATCATCAATGCATCTCTTTCACATTCAACCACTAATTTGATGTTATATTTTTGCACTGCATCATGTTTTCACATAATGTGGTACAAAAGAGCAAATGTAGACACCTAAAAATGTCACATGTATTCTTGTGCAATGCTAACAATCGATCAATTTACAAAGCCCCCAAAATTTACATAATTTTCTAAAAATCACTATTCATCCCACTTAATCCCCTTCCTACACTTAGCCTTTGGCCACCATATAACCACCTCCTTTAGCCTACATTAGCCTAGATTCCACCTAATCCTAGCCTATGTAGCTTGATGATGATAAACCTAACCTATGGTTAACCCAATCCATGGTCAATCCTACCCTAGTCTACCCTTTGACTAGACTAGCCTCCACCTCACCTTGGGTTAATCCATAACCCTAGCTCTTGCTCCCCTCATTCTCATATGAATTCCATACCATAAATGATATTTCAAGGCTTTCCCATTCAAGGCATTCAAAGCATTAAAGGCATTTATGAGTCATATTCCATCATACCATAATGGATGAAGAATTTCTATCTCCCATGTATGGTGCACCCATGTCCATTTATATAGTGTATATGGGTGAGGACTTATCTCACCCAAACCCATTAATGAGATATGGCACACCATACCACCTCAAGGGACACCTCATGGGAAACTTCATGGGATAGCTCATGGGACACCTCATAGGACACCTTAACCCTCCTAACCTTGGCCAAATTTATGAATAGGTCATTTTCACCATTTAGAATGATGACACAATTGCATACCCGAACTCTATAGAAATCACTGTAGACTCTATCACACTCACACCTCCACTTGCAATAAATCACCATGGATGTTAGCATATGCCTCTTGACATACCCCTTCACATGGTAAATTACGATTAATTACAGGTATAGAAGACCACTAAACTCAAATAGGAGCTCCAAAAACACTAGAATGACCCTCTCATTAAAATAATTATTTATCTAGATAACACAGAGCCAACCGTATAGATAGGTATGGTCAAATTGGACTGTACCTAGGGGTGTGATCCCCTTTAAGACCCTTTTTAAACCTACAACATAGTAGCAAGTTAGAAAATCAGGTAACAACACTCTTTTAAACCTTTTAGTAAGCATTTATAACAGTTTTGTAAAGTAATGGTCTATATTTTTCTTTCATTTGTCTTTCATCACAAGGGGACTAATTGATACAGACCCCCAAACACATTTAATTATTTTTATTGGGTTTTGTAGGTTTAGAGGATTTATACAACTAGAAGTGACCCACGTGTAGTAAGGCTACTCCCCTTGAGGTGACCATAGAAGACATAGAATACCACAAACCATCACTTGTAAAAATGTTTCTTCACTAGAATACCTTAAATATAGCCCAAGGGATAATATCTATAGAAGTATAAAATTTGTAACACTTCTCTTTTTAAAATAAAATGACATATTTTTAATAGTCACAAAAAAGATTCCAAATTAAAAGGAATAAAACCATTGTGTTTTAGTTCTTAAGTAAAAACTATTTAAATGTTCACTCTCTTATTTACCATAGTGATACCCAACCCTAAATTATACCCTAGTATTTATTAATTGAGCAAGATAAATCTATTTAAAAAAAAGAGAGGCTCAAGTGCTTGGGTTATTTAGATAACCTCTATCGGATCTATATATTCATGACTAGCAATATAGTAGGGTCTAGAATGGGATCATAGATAACTCCATCGGGGTTATAAATGTATGATTGGTAGTGGAGCAATGTCCAATATTTGGTGATATGTCTACCTATGTGGAAAATATCACCATTAGTAGACCAATGTTACCTCAAGGGTAAACTAGAATAATTTCTAAACTATGATGATAACGTTTAACTAATTTTGGAGTAAGAATAAATCCATATGCACACACTTAGTTGAAACAAAAATCAAATATTAATTTTAGGTTAATAGCTTAACCCCAATCTTGGGTATATGTCAAATTACTGGTTTTTTTGGTCTTATAGTTTCATTGTTTTAGTGTGGGTACATTTTATTTCCAGAATGCTTAGGAGCATTTTCTAGCAGAGTAGACATTTGTTTTTATTGCAAAACACACCCTAGTTTGCATGGAATAGGGACCCCTTTTTAAATTTAAGTAATTTTTTCTCTTGTTTACTTAGGCTTGAGCATAATATTCAACCATCTATAAACTCAAGTCCTCAATGGAAATATTGTAATCATAGATGCCTAAATTTTGCATGTCTTAAATTTGTTATGATGTTTCTTGCTATTTTTGTGTATGGTAAATTTTTTAAAAATGACAATCAACCTATCTCATTAGATCAGTATTGGAATAATACTTTTAATAATTACCTACATGTCTAGATTTCCATGACCTTATCACCTTAATCTTGCTTAAATTCAAGCACGACAAACTTGGAAATCCCCTTGACAACACATATGGATTAACTTCTAGATACCATATCTCCTCCAAATATTGATAGAAATTTATGAAACCACTTTCACTAGATGCTCCTCAAAAATATATTTTTATAAAGTCTAACATACATGTGTTTAGATAAACATTGGTCTTCTAGATGGCCTATTTTTAGTAGGTTGTCTAGCTACCTTATTATTCATAATGTTGCCTAATCATGTGGTACTCACTTTTAGAGATCATATACTCTCAATTCTTAAAAAATATTTATGAAACCACTTTCATTAGCTGCCTTTTAAAACAAGATTTCTAAAAAGTATAAATTTTCCTATGATTCAAGAAGGTTTGAGGTCCAACCTTGATTATTTTCTACAGGTTGTTCAAGCTATCACGACCAAGGAAAATTTAGATGCATAAGTAATTTATACCCCAAATTATTTATAGGTTGATTTATTAGTTATATTTATTAGTTACTTGAGTGGAAAAAAAAAAAAAAACTAATCAAAAGTTGTAAGAAATAAAAAGAAGTGTCAATTGGAATCTCGTGGGAAAATAAAACTTAAAATAAGTGTCAATAAAAAGTTTTTGGGAAAATAAAAATAAATACTAATTGGATTAAATGTTTTGACGAGGAATATATCTTTCTAATATCTATAGCCCAAAATGGAGAGTAAATAAAAATTTGGCTTTCAAACTCAACAAGAAACCAAAAGTTAGAGGTTTTAAAAAACTCTTCAAGGGGAATGTTTTGAAAGTTCCACTTTACAAGGGAATATCTGATGTTTTTAAGTGAAAGCATTTAAAAAAAAATGTTCTACCAAGTGGAATGCCGAAAGTTATTAGAAAAATATTTAACAGTTCCACTTTAAATGTTCCAATTGAGGTTTTGGAAATAAAATTTTCCGTTTAAAATCCTATGATCAAGGATTTTAAAGAAATATTGAAAATGGAAATATTAAATTCTAACAAGCTTTCCAAACCATTAGATCTAGGTAGATCAACAATTAACAAAGAGTAGGAAGTTTGAAAGAAAAAATTATAGATAAAACATCTTAAAATTCAACAAGATTTACCAATCATCTAATCAGGGAAGATCAACGACTCACAAAGATTCAAAATATTGAAGAAGAAATTTGAGAAAACATATTTAAAAGTCCCAATAGGATTTCCCAACCATAGAAAAATCAATGGCTTAAGAGTTAATTAAGGTTTAAGAGAAACCAATAAAAATTAAGCCATAGGAAATTACTAGAAAATAATGAAAGTTGCTGGAAAGTGTAAATCATTTTTGAAAAGTACAAAATATTGCTAGGAAAACACAAAGGAGAAATAAATAATAAAATAAAACATTTCAGAACCTATTGACTTTGTTTCATTCATGATTTTTTTGTGCAATATATCTGACACGGCTTATCAAATTTTAAAGACATCAAATGCAGTGAAGTTAATGACCAACCCACTTGTAGCCTAAAAAGCAAAATTTAAATCACTTGGATCTAAACAACCATGGATTTTTCAAGGAGATAAAAGTTAATGAGGTATGGTCAAGATATTTGCAAAGCATGAAATCAAAAAAACAATTAATGCACCATCCACTTGTTGTAGACAGAAAAGCAAAAGTTAGACCAATTGACATAAACCAAGCGAGCAAATCTAAAATTAAGGTCAAGAAACCATGCATTTGCAAACACTTAGAATTAGCTTCTCGGTTTTTTTTTTTTTCTATTGGATGGTTTTTTTGAACCAAGTTTGATATTTTTATAAGCTTTGTTCCTATAATCTATCGAAGTAAGAAAATCTAAAATTGATATTTATAATACAAGACTTTTCATTTTTTTTTGTTTAATCTATGCATGTTGATGATGGTTGCACTTTGTATATTTCATAGTCAATTTATCCTTTAAATATTGCACCATTTCAAACCTTCGATAGTGTGAATATTAGTCAGGTGGGAACAATTTTTAATTTAATATTTTTGATTTACTCGATCACTACTGAATTTGAGGGTAGTATAGACTTCATTTTATTTTATTTTATCTCCCCCTCAAATCTTTAATTTTTCTTTGAAACTTGTTTAGATTAGGAGTATATTAATTTTTGTTTGAATCATTAAAGTTGGTTTTACTACAGTAAATTTTAAAATTTTCATATAGCTTAGAAAAAATCATCGTTGTTGTAAGTGCATTAATAATCCAAAGTGTAATGAATGATATTGATTGGGAAACCACAATTTGCAATATTTAAAATTTATCTTTATTTTTCCTATTATTAATATTGCTTAGTTCATGTATATTGAAATATTAGTGGAGCAAAATTTTTTGCAAATAGTAAATCATTTTGATTTTAAAGTATTATCCCTAGAAAATTTATCTCTTAGAGTCATAACTAGCAAAGGCCCCTTGAACGAACAATTAGGAATGGCCCTTGAGTTTATCTACATCAACCAATACTTGGCATACACAAACCTTGGGGGAATAAATTTTATTTTAAGAGGGAACATAATATATTCCATGTAAGTTGGCTTTCCCTTGATACACCAATAGTTGGAGTTTACCTCTTCATAACTAGAAAGGAGGATTAAATCACCAATTCACTAACCCACTAGACAATTAGGCTAAAAAAAAGGCACTGGAGATGGAGAAGTTAGAGTGTGTCATTTGCATGCTCAACACCTAGATTCATAATGAAGTTAGACTCTTTTGCTTGCTTGGGAAGCTCTTTGGATAAATTTCAAAATTTTGGAAGGTTTGGTTGATGTCATCACTTGGTAGAGTCTGAGTTCATATTTTATCTAGCTTTGATATAAAGAAAAGCTTCAGTTGATTGATTTCAAGATCACACCTTTTTGGTTTTGGGTATTTTTAGACTTTTACAACAATTTTATGATGTCATCACTTTGAAAGTAAAAAATTGGCTAATTTTATATTTGAGAATTATATTCATCTTTTATTACTTAGCCAATTTTTACTTTATTGAGTGCATCTTGCCTTGCTATTTTCCATGATCTAGAACCTTCTAAGAAATGCTTAATTTCCTTGGGACTTAGCTTTGGATTGATACATTGGAGTTTATGCTAATCTAAATGTTCTAATTGAGTACTTAGGCCAACATCAAGGTATTTTTTGTGAAAACTACATATTCAGATATATATTGTTTACTTGTAGATGAAAATTGATTATATTTTGGATATTTTTAGGATAAAATAAAAAGATATCACAAAAGATAGCTATGGTTAGGAAAGGAAGCAATAAACTTTTAAAAAAGAGTGATGGAGTTGGAAAGGAATACATAGATATTTTGTAGGGCTTGGATATGGGAGATGGTGGGGCTCATTTTATTCCATTTGACCCAACCATCTCTTGGATTCACATGGTGAAAATAAATAGTGGGAAATCCCTAGTTGGTAATTTTTATCATCCTTGCGAGTGGCAAGATCATGCTTTTAGATAAACTTACCAAAATATCAATAGCATAAAGGTATATCTATTTGGTTGGCAAGTTTATGGGAGTCCCTCTAGATTTTGATGCTATTTGACTTTGGGCATAGACCACTAGGTGGCATGGAAATCATGGTTATGCCCAAAAACTTCTTCCTAATTTGATTAAGCTTTGAGGAGGACATGGAGTGGATACTTCAATATAGACCCTAGTTTTTTGGCTGATAGGATCTATTTCTAAAATGATGGTCTACAAATTTTAATTTGCATGCCCAAAAACATCAGTCAAGTACTGGTATGGGTTAGGATTCTAGGTCTACCTCTATATTTGTGCTATAAAGATATTTTTATGGGGATAGAGAATCATTTAATTCACCTCATGGCTATTTATCTAGCAACTATTTCAAGAACCTAACTTATTCATGATAGAAGATACATCAACTTGGATATGGAGTAGGTCAAATTGAAAACCATCAAATTGAACTCCATGTTTGGATCCTAGATTCAATCTCTAGAGTATGATTTTTTTGGTAAAATGTAGTTCATGCATGAATATAGGGCATATAAATAGGGATTTCCCTCAAAGGAATGGCAATAAATAGAACCCTCCCCATGTTGGCAATAAAATAAGAACAATGGCAATAGTGAAGGAGCTTCTAGAAAATCAAATGAATGAAGGAATGGAGTGGACTAGAGGAAACCTCCTGTTGAGTGGTATTTTCACCCGATTGTGAAAACACACTCTTCGATAGGATTTGGGTTCTAAATCCTCTCTTGCAAAGAAATTTAATAAACAATTTCTCCAAGGTTCCGCTATGTTAGCATTTTGCATCTGTGTATTAATAATCTCAAATAAAGATATTCAATTAAAATGCTTGGAACACCTTAGTGGTTGCAAGTAACTGAAAACAAGGGGCAATGTTGGTTTATTTTACTGTGAAACTTTAATGATTGTTCATTGAACCCGAATAAAGCAAATGTGATTTGATCCTTAAATGACCATGCTGTAACTTCAAAATGGAAATTGATGAAATGTCATAAAATATAAATCCTTCAATGAAAATGGAATTTTCATGAAGGGAATGTCACCATCAGCTCATGAATGAAAAACAAAACTAAAAATGAAATTCTGGCCCTGAAATGGAAATTTTCTATTTTCAGATTTTGGAATTTTTAGTTTTTTTATTTTTTATGCCTGTAAATGAAAATAAAGTGTAGAAAAAAATGAAAATAAAATGCAAAAGGAAAATAAAAAGTGCATTCAGTATGATGCTATCCTACTTTGACAAAACCGAAGCTAATGAGGTTTTACGCATACAACCTAACCTATTGAACCTGCAAAACACGCACAATCCAGGTAAGTTAGGTGCTGGTCTCTGGGGTTTTACTGTAATTTTCAGATTTAGACATTCGCATGAAGCAACCAAGAGAACTTGCATTAAACTTCACCTATAAGCCTAGAAATCTAAAAAGGGGAAAGATAAACATTCAATCTTGCATGCAGAAAATAACTCCTTCTTTCTTGCCAATGAGGTGCAACTCTCTGAATTTTCTGTATTAAAAATTGGTCATTATACAACAACAAAATCTCTGGTTTCCCAAACCCAGTCTATGGAAGAAAACAACCTCAAAGCAGGCCCAGAATGGCCCTCTGGCCTTCAGCACTACAACTCTGCTTACAACAATTTCCTACCTAGTCCAATGTAAAGGAAATATCCAGACAAAGTGGAAGAAAAACACCACAAAAGCAGGCCCAGAATGGCTTATTGCCTTTGGCTCTGCAACTCTGCCCATAGTGGTTTTTCGACCCTTGTACCAATCTATGCCTTTGCTTTTATACTTTCTGGCAATGCTCTCTATTTCGCTCTGCAGTGCTTCGTTTCACCTCCCAGATTGCATCGTTTTGTATTCCCCACCTTTTCATTGCTTTTGAATTTATATTTGATGCCAAAACGTTTGATCTTCTCCGTGAACTGTAACGCTTCTATAACCCTGACACCTGTATGCCACGTGTTTTGTGCTCCTCTACATGCTTCTGTAACTGCCCCCTTGTAAATCGTGACAAAAAAATAGCATGTCGTGATATCACGACATTTTTTTGCATGCAGCTTTGCTCCTCTACCTGCACCGCGAAAACAAGACATGTCATGAAATCGTGACATTTTTTGGCCAACAACCTTGTCCGCCACCATGCACAACGAAAATGAGACATGTCGCAAAATCGTGACATTTTCCTGTATGCAGCCTTGTCAGCCTTCATGCATAGCAAAAATGATACATGTCGTGAAATCGTGACATTTTTATGCTATTGGGCCATGTGGGTGCAACCTGTCATGAAATCATGACGCTTTTCTACTTTGCTGGGTTTTGTTGCACTTAGCCACGAAAACGCGACATGTCGTGAAATCGTGACACTTTTCTCTTCTGCACCATCTTCTGCTTTTTGTCATGAAATCGTGACACCTTTTCATTCCGTTCACTTTGGCAGCTTTCTATCGTGAAATCGTGATGCTTTTCATCTTCGTACGCCTTGGCTGTTTCCTATCGCGAAATCGCGATTCTTTTCATCTTCGTACGCCTTGGTTGCTTCCTATCGTGAAATCGTGACATCTTTTCATTTAGCATGTCTTACTGCTTCGGGTCGCAAAAACATGACATGTCATGATATCATGACATCTTTAGTGCCTTGCCCTACCCTTGTGTGCTGTTGAGCCAGATTTTGTGACATGTCGCGATATCGCGACAATTTTCCATTTTGTCTTTCTCTCTCCTCTATGAACCGCGATTTCAAAGCACATCACGAAATCATGACATTTTTTGATCTACACTTCTTCTTGCTTGCTCTGACCATGATTTTATGACACGTCATGATATCGCGACATTTTCTCTTCATGATGCATTCTGCTGCTCATAGCCGCAAAAATGTGACATGTCACGAAATCGTGACGTTTCTTTCTTTTGCATTTTGCTTGTCTAAGCCGCGATAGAGCAACATGTCACGAAATCGTGAAAACTTTCATTTCTTGGTAGCGACAGTGCAAAACGTCGCAAAATCATGACAACTTTCATTTCTTGGCAGCGACGGAGTGACATGTCGCGATATCGTGACAACTTTCATTTTTGGGCAGCGATAGCGCAACACGTCGCGAAATCACGACAACTTTCATTTTTGGGCAGCGATGGAGCGGACATGTCGTGATATCACGACAACTTTCATTTCTTGGTAGCGACAGTGCAACACATCATGAAATCATGACAACTTTCATTTCTGGGCAGCGATAGCGCAACACATCATGAAATCATGACAACTTTCATTTCTGGGCAGTGATAGCGCAACATGTCACGAAATCATGACAACTTTCATTTTTGGGCAGCGATAGCGCAACACATCGCAAAATCGTGACAACTTTCATTTCTAATCCATGATGGAGCGACATGTCACGATATCATGACACATTTTCCTTTTTTGGTCGCGATGGAGCAACATGTCGCGATATCGCGACACTTTTTCATTTTCTGCCACGATGGAGCAACATGTCGCGATATCATGACACTTTTCATTTTTTTGTTGTTTTTATTTGATTTTGAGCATCTGGGCCACTACAATTTTCTTGGAAAGCATGCAAAAAAGGTGGGTCCCCAATTTTGGGGTGTGTTGTGGATCAGCCACAAAAAATGGCGACTCTACTGTCAAATGCTCCTGAGCATTTTGGTGAGAACCCAACCTGAAATATACAAGCTTAGATACAAGCGTCAACACATAAAGATAAACAAATACCGATAGATCAAAAATACATGAAACATCAGAATCATTAAGTATCAGCTCGGTGTGTGCAATGTGTTTTCATTCCCTATCATTTGAACTTGATCAACATTCCATTGTCAGTTTCACTTATGATTTGTATGCAAGGCTATGAATGATTTGTGCAGGATTTGATGCATGATGAAGATGCTAGAGATGTAACAACCTGCTTTATAAATGCTCAAACCTTCTAATATCATGGACAAACATATTAAAAATGTCAAACCCTCTTAGGACCAAAAATATGTATACTGAATTAATTTACTAGATCCCAAAGTTGGTTATGTGTCACTACCATCTTGAACCCATGTGCAAGTGTAAGTGAAATCAGAACTTTGGGGAATAGGATTCCCAACCTAAGCGAGATGGGAATTTAACCCTATCCTTACTATTCTGATTTGGAGTTCATTACCTCATCTTGAACAAAATAATTTAACCTGTTATGGATGAAATGGTTAGGCTAGTCTATCCATATGAGCAATCAGTGGTCTTGCTTTTAGACAAGACATGTTGCCACGCATGAGCATACTTAACCCCATAATCCCTGGTTTGGCTTCATTCATTCTTTTTCTTTTATTTTTTTTATTTCTTGGACCTTTGGGATGACTACCCATCCTTGCCAGGGACATGTAGTACGATCCCTCCAATCCAATATTAAGATGAAATGGAAAATATTATCTTTTATCTCTTGGACCTTGGGGATGACTACCCATCCTTTGCAGAGGACATGCAGTACGATCCTTCCAATCCAATATGAGATGAAATGGGAAATATTAGTTTTACTTTTATTACTTGGACCTTTGGGATGACTACCCATCCTTTGCAGAGGACATGTAGTACTATCCTTCCAATCCAAGCTTTATGATGAAATGGGAAAAATGGAAGCTTTGGGGAATCGGATTCTCAACCTAAGTGAGATGAGAATTATGCCCTATCCTTACTACTCCATGTAGGTCAAATCAGAGCTTTGGGGAATTGGATCCTCAACCTAAGTTCGATGAGGATTTAATCCTATCCTTACTACTCTGGTTTTAGACTTTAAGCTTGATGGAAGTGGTAAAAACCACTGTTTTAAGGATTATGTTGCATGATAGGACAGACATGAAATATTCTTTTCACCCCACCTTTTCATCCAAGTATGGTTTTGACCATTTTGCTCAAGATTCCTTTTAATGTGTATAGAATGTGCTTGGTTCAAGATAGTTCGGGCATCAGTTCCCAACCTTAGGATCTTTTTATGTTTTATGTTATAGAATAACCCTAAGAGGATTCGACACCTTCTCAATGATTGCACATGAAATGAAAATGTAAGTGAGATGACATGTATATGCAATGTGGAATGTGACATGAGATATGAATGCACTGCTTCTTTTGGAATATATCATCTACTTTACCATAATGTGCAAAACTGACAACTTCATGCATCACAAGATTCAAACGATATTATTTAAGATGTTTGTGTTACTTGTGGAGCTTTCTACAACACAATTCCAATGTTTCATACTCTCCTAATCTTAGGCATAAGTTGACATCTCAAATTTTTCTCTCTTTTTTTTTTTTTTTATAAAAACAAACTAAACATGTCAAATGAAATCAAACACACAACTTAAATCCTAACCCAAATAGCAATCCCAAAAATGAAACTTGAAAAACACAAACCCAAAACCAAAAACCAAAATCTATATACAAATGTACAATATAATACAAGATGATGCAAAGCTTGGATTATCACTTTCCTGGATCCCAAACATGATTAGAACATTTCAACAAAAATATAACGTGATATGCATGCCAAATGTTGTGGGAATCCAAAAAAAACAAGACTAGACCAAACAATGCAACCCACTTCAACTTTCCTCTCTCACCCCACCAATTAAATTTAGTTCCATTAGTATTCTCATAGGTGAGATTCAAATTTTCAAATTGATTAGACAATGATTGATTTTCAATTTTATCATGTCTATTCTTTAAAACACAAATTTCATAATTCCATCCTTGATTTAGAATTAGGCTATCTTTTTCAAATATGCAATTTTGTAAGTAGGAGCCTATTTCTACAAATTTTAAAGCCAAATTATTTTCCAAATTTGTAGGCCAATCAAATTTGTGTAACAGTTTGCAAGCATCTAGGATATTTGCTAAATTAGGATCATTAAAAGTTTTTACCCTAGATTCAATTAGTAATTGTTGATGAATTTTATTTAACAATTCAAGTGCATCAACTTCCTTTTCATTCATTAAAACAATGTTATCAAAGGTGTGATTAGAAATCATACCCTGTTTTTCATTCACCTTTAACGACATTTCATCATAAACATCAATCAAATTCAAAACATGGTCATGCAAATTTTCAACCCTCAAATGTTTTTGGTCAAAGTGTATGTCCCCTGACTCATCTTGATGATCCTTCATTTGAGTTGCTTCCAATTTATCAATCTCTTTGTCATTTGGTTCCAATTCTTTGTTCACTATCCATGGTATCTCTTCATTTGAATCCTCAAAATCATCATGCAAACTTGCATCCGCACCTTCAATGAATTCATATTCAACATGATCAAATTTTTTCACCTTTTCAAATCTTGTGAATATGAGATCTTCGTATGATGTAGAAGGTTCAACATCCTGCATATCAAGTGAAATATGAGTTTCATTTATAGGGATGTGAGAAAAGAATGCATTATCATATCTCCCCCAACCATTGTAAAAATCGTCATCCAGATCCATGGAATGAAATTCCATGATGTTTGTGGCATGATCTTTTGATTCATTCATAAATTCTTTTTCTTCTTTGTCCTTGGCAATAGGATTATTATAATCTTCCAAAATTTGATGAGATTTGAAACCCTCTTCCAAAACATCCTCAAATTGTACAGGAGTTGTAAAGTCTTCCTTTGAGTAGGTGATTATGTTGTCCTGTATATCAATTGGCACCCAAGTTTCATTAGTAGTTTTGGATTGAGTGTAGTCCTCCCACTTCTTCCAAGCATCATAATAATCATATTTCAAAATCAAGTGGTGACGTTCAACTACTTCTTCAACATCTTCCAATTCATCAATGTGTTTCTCATCAAATTCATCTTCACCTTCCTTAGATGGTTCAATTATTTCCAAAAGTGGGTCATTTCTTGAATTCAAATTTATAAGGCTATCATCATCCAAATTAGTAACCCATGATTCAATTTTATCATAATTTGGAGGGTGAAGAATTTCTTGATCGTTAATTTTACACATCTCATCAATAGTATCTTCCAAGAACAAGTGGTGAAATTCTATCATATCTTCAAATTTATTTATTGATTTTCTTTCAATTTCACTTTCAACCACTTCATTCAATTCTATGGTGGGTTCCGTCCTATCACATATATCAAACATTGTTGAATTTAGAACCCCTTCATCCGAATAATCATGTATCTCTATGAATGAGATCATTTCTGCATAATCCTCACTAGCGGATGTTGGCTTAGCAATTTGCACCTCCTCGTGGACTACATCTAAGGTGGTTGTAAGATTTGGATATTCAAATTCATCCCCTTGATCATTTACCTTAGATATCATTGGAGTGGAGGGTGCTATATTTGATGGTTGGTGTAGGTTGGCATCAGAGAAGGACAATCTCTCATGTGAACATGTTGTGCCTTTTCTTCTTCAAGACCTTGTCGTTCTATCTCTTCTAAGATCTCATGGATTTTCTCTAGAGACAAACCACTCATTTTTTCCTCAATGTGTGAAGCAAGTGTGGGGTGTATGGCTCCTAGGTATACTTCCATGGCTTCCTCTTCTAATGTGTTAAAATTTTCCCACATTTGGGAGTGCAACTCACGAAATCTTCCATTGAATTGACTCAAGGATTCATTAGGCTCCTTACATATGGAGGTAAACTGATTTTTCAAGATTTCTAAGTCAACCTGATTACCAAAATGATAAAGATAGGCTGCTTCTAGTTGTATCCAAGAAGTCCTAACCTCCATGGGTAGTTGGCTATACCAAAAGAATGGTTTATCCTCCAAAATGTATGCAAATAACTTACAAGCTACCTCCTCATAGAAAATCTGGAATTGACATAATGTATTCTTGTAGACATGTAGTTTTTGCAAGTATCCTAGTGGCACCTCTTGATTAAAACACCGTAAAAAATCCAATAACATTTTAGGAATTTGATAGGGTACCACAGGTATAGACAAACCCTTATAATGATCCTCCATTATAGATACCATTCTTTCTCTTAGAGACACTATTTCATCTCTCAGGGATACCATTTGCTCCTCAAATGTTGCCATTAGTGAACTCAAAATGTAACTTTAGAACCAAATCTGTTGAATATTCAACCTGCAATGTATAAAAAAATCAAGTTAGCATCAACTAAGAGATGTATTCATTAAAATCAAATGAAAAGTAATTGCATGAAACAACACTTTGTTAGTCAAAACCAAAATTTTCAAAATTAAATCAAATCACAATGTTTCTGCGTGAACAATCAAAAAAGTGTTAGAATAATATACAACATACCTGAATTGCTTAAAATAGCATAAAGTAAACCAATTCAGGTCGTCCTTTTAACAATCTACTGAGTGTTAGAGGACTAAAGCATACAATTATAAATCACACTAAAATAAACCCACTCAGGCCCTCCTTCTAGCACCAATATGTCGAGTGGTGTTAGAGGAGGCCAAAGATGCTAATCAAATGGACTTGAAATATTTAGCAATGTAAAGCTCTCAAACAATTATAAACATGTAGCATCTAAAATCATAATGAAATAAACCTTTTCATGCCCTCCTTCTAGCGCCAATATGTTGAGTGGTGTTAGAAGACTAAAGATAACAATCAGTAGGGCATGAAATATACAAAAATTTTAAATCTCACTAAAATAAACCCATCCATCCCTCCTTCTAGCGCCAATCTATTGAGTGGTATTTTCACCCGATTGTGAAAACACACTCTCCGATAGGATTTGGGTTCTAAATCCTCTCTTGCAAAGAAATTTAATAAACAATTTCTCCAAGGTTCCGCTATGTTAGCATTTTACATCTGTGTATTAATAATCTCAAATAAAGATATTCAATTAAAATGCTTGGAACACCTTAGTGGTTGCAAGTAACTAAAAACAAGGGGCAATGTTGGTTTATTTTACTGTGAAACTTTAAATGATTGTTCATTGAACCCGAATAAAGCAAATGTGATTTGATCCTTATATGACCATGCTGTAACTTCAAAATGGAAATTGATGAAATGTCATAAAATATAAATCCTTCAATGAAAATGGAATTTTCATGAAGGGAATGTCATCCTCGGCTCATGAATGAAAAACAAAACTGAAAATGAAATTCTGGCCTTGAAATGGAAATTTTCTATTTTTGGATTTTGGAATTTTTAGTTTTTTATTATTTTTATTATTTTAATGCCTGTAAATGAAAATAAAGTGCAGAAAAAAATGAAAATAAAATGCAAAAGAAAAATAAAAAGTGCATTCAGTATGATGCTATCCTGCTCTGAAAAAACCAAAGACAATGAGGTTTTCTGCATACAACCTAACCTATTGAACCTGCAAAACACGCACAATCCAAATAAGTTAAGTGCTGGTCTCTGGGGTTTTACTATGATTTTTCAGATTTAGACATTCGCATGAAGCAACCAAGAGAACTTGCATTAAACTTCACCTATAAGCCTAGAAATTTGAAAAGGGGAAAGATAAACATTCAATCTTGCATGCAGAAAATAACTCCTTCTTTCTTGCCAATGAGGTGCAACTCTCTGAATTTTTTGTATTAAAAATTGGTCATTATACAACAATAGAATCTCTGGTTTCCCAAACCTAGTCTATGGAAGAAAACAACCTCAAAGCAGGCCCAGAATGGCCCTCTGGCCTTCAGCACTGCAACTCTGCTTACAACAATTTCCTACCTAGTCCAATGTAAAGGAAATATCCAGACAAAGTGGAAGAAAAACACCACAAAAGCAGGCCCAGAATGGCTTATTGCCTTTGGCTCTACAACTCTGCCCGTAGTGGTTTTCCGACCCTTGTACCAATCTATGCCTCTACTTTTATACTTTCTAGCAATGCTCTCTGTTTTGCTCTGCGGCGCTTCATTTCACCTCCCAGATTGCATCATTTCGTATTCCCCACCTTTTCGTTGCTTTTGACTTTATGTTCGATGTCGAAATGTTTGATATTCTCTATGAACTGTAACGCTTCTATAACCCTGACACCTGTATGCCACGTGTTTTGCACTCCTCTGCATGCTTCATAACTGCCCCCTTGTAAATCATGACAAAAAAATAGCATGTCGCGATATCACGACATTTTTTTGCATGCAACTCTGCTCTTCTACCTGCATCGTGAAAACAAGACGTGTCACGAAATCATGACATTTTTTGACCAACAGCCTTGTTTGCCACCATGCATAGTGAAAATGATACATGTCATGAAATCGTGACATTTTCCTGTATACAGCCTTGTCAGCCTTCATGCACAACGAAAATGATACATGTCATGAAATCGTGACATTTTTATGCTATCGGGCCATGTGGGTGCAACCTGTCATGAAATCATGACTCTTTTCCGCTTCGCTGGGTTTTGTTGCACTTAGCTACAAAAACATGACATTTCACGAAATTGTGACACTTTTATCTTTTGCACCATCTTCTACTTTCTATCGCAAAATCGTGACACCTTTTCATTCCGTTCACTTTGGCAGCTTTCTATCGTGAAATCGCGACGCTTTTCATCTTCGTACGCCTTGGCTGCTTCCTGTCACGAAATCATGACGCTTTTCATCTTCATACGCCTTGGCTACTTCCTATCGTGAAATCATGACATCTTTTCATTTGGCATGTCTTGCTGCTTCAGGTCACGAAAATGTGACATATCGCGATATCGTGACAACTTTAGTGCCTTGCCCTATTTGACTGGTTTGACCATGATTTTATGACATGTCGCGATATCGCGACAATTTTCCATTCTATCTTTCTCTCTCCTCTATGAACCGCGATTTCAAAGCACATCACGAAATCGTGACATTTTTCGATCAACACCTCTTCCTGCTTGCTCTGACCGTGATTTTATGACACGTCGCGATATCACGACATTTTCTCTTCATGATGCATTCTGCTGCTCATAGCCGCGAAAACATGACATGTCGCGAAATCGCGACGTTTCTTTCTTTCTCTGCATTTTGCTTGTCTGAGCCGCGACAGAGCAACATGTCATGAAATTGCGACAACTTTCATTTCTTGGCAGCGATAGCACAACACGTCATGAAATCGCGACAACTTTCATTTCTTGGCAGCGACGGAGCGACATGTCGCGATATCGCGACAACTTTCATTTCTAGGCAGCGACAACGCAACATGTCGTGAAATCATGACAACTTTCATTTGCCGATGGACACAGTCAGAACCACAACTTTCATTTCTTGGTAGCGACGGTGCAACACGTCACGAAATCGTGACAACTTTCATTTATGGGCAGCGATGGAGCAAACATGTCATGATATCGTGAAAACTTTCATTTCTGGGCAGCGATAGCGCAACATGTCACGAAATCGCGACAACTTTCATTTCTGGGCAATGATAGCGCAACATGTCATGAAATCATGACAACTTTCATTTTTGATCCATGACGGAGCAACATGTCGCGATATCACGACACCTTTTCCTTTTCTAGCCACGATGGAGCAACATGTCGTGATATCATGACACTTTTTTATTTTCTGCCGTGATGGAGCAACATGTCGCGATATTGCGACACTTCATTTTTTTGTTGTTTTTCTTTGATTTTGAGCATCTGGGCCACTGCAATTTTCTTGGAAAGCATGCAAAAAAGGTGGGTCCCCAATTTTGGGGTGTGTTGTGGATCAGCCACAACACCTCCTCAATCAAACCATAAAAGTCAAGAAGAAGAAGAAGAAGAGATCAAGAAAGCCAAAATTTTAGTAAGAAAGACTGTTGACCTCCATACCACTGATTCAACTATTTTTGTCACTCAAAATTACATTTATTTCTTATAGAACCCTTTGAAGATCTAGAATAGGTACCCCCAGATGAAGAAATAGTTTTTGGTCAAAATTCTTTATTAGTGAATGAACAAATGAATCTAAATCCCTCTTCCACTCTAGATAACCCAAATTAAAATCAATAGACCCCATCTAATTCCTAGATTATGAGGAAGGATATAAGGATCCCAATCAAAACCTCTAGGAGCTTGAGGAAGACTTGTGTAGATGTACGATAGGAAAACTTCAAGGGTAGACCCTCCCATAATAAAATCAGAGAAAAAAACAACCAAAGAAGTGACCAATGGAAATGAGGTAACCTTAAAACTAGGTAGTAAAAATATTCCATTCAAATTTAAGAAATGAGAATCATATCCTATAACATGAGAGGGCTTAATTCCTCATCTAAACATCGATTGGTTTATTCTCTAAGGAAAGAACTAAAACCCCAAATCTTGTTATTGCAAGAAACTAAATTGGATGATCAAAATCTAGAAAGAATTAAGAGATGTGTATGGAAATAAGCTACATTTACTTCTAGTGCAACGAATGGATCCTTAGGGGGGCTACTTTGTTTATGGGATGGAAACTTGAATGAAGGGAAAGTTATTATAACCTCTAATGGGTTTTCCAATGTCCTTTTCATTACAAATATACTAAGGTCAGCTAGGAACTAACCAATGTTTATGCACCAAATGCATTTTTTGGAAGAGGACAACTCTAGAGAGATCCAACATCAATAATAAAGGCTATTAATTTGGCATGGATCATTGCAAGTGACTTCAATTACCCTCTCTAAACCTCTGACAAAAAATATGGTAATCCAAGTTGGGTAGAGTGCATGAATGACTTTGAGTAGTTTGTCATGGAGAATGGTTTGATGGATACTAACCTCAGAGGAGTCAAATACACTTGGAGTAATAGAAGGCTAGGCAATCAACTCATCCAAATAAGACTTGATAGATTTCTCGTATCTCAAGAGGAATTGATCAATTTTGGGGATGCTACTTTAATGACTCTTCCTAAAGCTATCTTGAATAACAACCCTTTGGTTTTTTATTATCAAATGGATAGAAGAAGATTATTTATCCCATTTAGGTTTATGGACATGTAACTAAGTAATGAAGGACTTGAGCAATGCATCAAGATCTAGCGGGAGACTGATTTGTTTGGTCCTCTTGTGTCCTAAGTTGCCAAAAATCTTAGATTCATCAAATACAAATTGAAAGACTAGAAGAAGTATATTTTTGGAAACATATTTAAGTGAAATATTAATTTGAAATAGCAACTTATGGATATTGGGGAATTGGAAAATGAAGGGTGATATTCTTAAGAGATCAAGAACAATGAAAGAGTTGTCCTTTCTAACTACCACAACATCCTGGATTGCAAAAAAAACCATTGGAGGTAGAACTCTTGAACCCTTTGGCTCAAGTAAGGGGACCATATCACGAAATAATTTTATTTAATAAATCTGAGACACAAAATTCATAATAAAATTAAGGAAATCCTAAAATCAATCTAAAATTGCTCCCTTACTAAAATCAATGTGAATATTAAAGAGAAAGCAGTTAATTATTTCAAAAACCTCATTGGCACTATAGAAAGGATGGATGAGAATGAAGCAATCCTTCTTCACAATATTCCTCTATTGGTCACTGTTGATCACAACTTGTAACTGAATAGCCCTTTCATGTTCAATGAGGTAAAGGATGTTGTTTTTGTGATGGTTGAGGAGAAATCCCTAGTTCCAGATGGATTCCCAACCATCTTCTACCAAACATTTTTGCATATTATGGGTAAAATAGTTTGTGTTGTAATTTTTGAGGACCAAAGAACTCAAATTAACCTTGAGGATGTTGATTACACTTTCTTAGTGCTCATTTTGAAAGTGGATAGAGACAAGGACATCAAATACTTTTGTCTTTATCAATAACATAAATGTATCTCTATTTGGTTGGCAAGTTTACGGGAGTCTCTCTAGATTTTGGGCATAAGAAAAGTGGATACCACTAGGTGGCATGGAAATCGTGGCTATGCCCAAAAACTTCTTCCTAATTTGATTAAGTTTTGAGGAGGACATGGAGTGGATATTTCAATATAGACCCTAGTTTTTTGGCTAATGGGATTTATTTCTAAAATGATGGTCTACAAATTTTAATTTGCATACCCAAAACCATCAGTCAAGTACTGGTACGGGTTAGGCTTCTAGGTCTACCTCTATATTTGTGCTATAAAGCTATTTTTTTGGGGATAGAGCATCATTTAGTTCATCTCATGGCTATTTATCTAACAACCATTTCTAGAACCTAACTTATTCATGCTAGAATATACATCAACTTGGATATGGAGCAGGCCAAATTGAAAACCATCAAATTGGCCTCCATGTTTGGATCCTAGATTCAATCTCTAGAATATTAGTTTTTTGGTAAAATGTAGTTCATGCATGAATATAGGGCATCTAAATAGGGATTGCCCTCAAAGGAGAACCCTCCCCATGTTGGAAATAAAATAAGAACAATGTCAATAGTGAAGGAGATTCTATAAAATAAAATGAATAAAGGAATGGAGTGGACTAGGGGAAACCTCCTCAATCAAACCATAAAAGTAAAGAAGAAGAAGAAGAAGAAAAAGAGATCAAGAAAGCCAAAATTTTAATAAGAAATACCGTTGACCTCCATACCACTGATTCAACTATTTTTTTCACTCAAAATTATATTTATTTCTTGTAAAACCCTTTGAAGATATAGAATAGGTAGCCCCAGATGAAGATATAGTTTTTGGTCAAAATTATTTATTAGTGAATGAAAAAATGAATCTAAATTCCCCTTCCACTCTAGATAACCCAAATTAAAATCAAGAGACCCCATCTAATTCCTAGATTATGAGGAAGGATATAGGGATCCCAATCAAAACCTCTAGGAGCTTGAAGAAGTCTTGTGTAGATGTACGATAGGAAAACTTCAAGGGTAGACCCTCCCATAATAAAATTAGAGAGAAAAACAACCAAAGAAGTGGCCAATGGAAATGAGTTAACCTTAAAAATAGGTGGTAAAAATATCCCAACCAAATTTAAGAAATGAGAATCATATCCTATAACATCAGAGGGATTAATTCCTCATCTAAACATTAATTGGTTTATTCTGTAAGGAAATAACTAAAACCCCAAATATATTTATTGCAAGAAACTAAATAAGATGATCAAAAGCTAGAAAGAATTAAGATATGTGTATGGAAATTTTGGTCACAAATCTGCCTAAGTACAAGATTTCATTACTTGTGCGCCCTAGACTTGGCCAACATTGAAAGGCCGAGAGAAAGAGAAGTCTCCCGGGCCAATCTCCAGAGAGGGCTGGCTCCCAAACTACTCTAAACTGGTTTTGAAGATAAAGATGCAGGAAAGAAATGGGAAAATGCTGAAAGAGAGGGAAATAATAGAAAGGAATGGAAATATGGCCGAAGCCGATAGTTAATGGGGAACAACCTTAGATAGCAAATATTCTTAAACCAGATCCTGAAGCTTAAGCAGCAACAGATTCTTAGGCATATACGGAAATCGGATCGAAACTAGCCGTAGATTCGTCTTCAATTATACTTCAAACATTCAGATGAAAAATACAGCTAAATTCAGGACAACAGAATTCAACTTATATTAACACTGGACGAGACAGAAGTAGATCACACAGAAAACAAAACATGAACAATAGTTTGGATCTCAAACTCAAAAGACGCTAAGAATAGAGCGAGACTGCATCTAGGATTTCTGCTTCAATATTTTTGCAAAAAGGTCCTCCTCCCTTTGCTTGAGATTTTACATTGGTATTTATAGAGGTGCCTGCCTCTTTCTTTCGTATTACAACATTTAATACATGAAACAGATTTTGAAGAAACGATCCCCTTAATCTGCCTCGGAGAAATGACAGTCCCTGTTTTAAATGGATTACAACTGAAAATAAACGGAAACAAGGGACCATATTTCTTCATTTAATGACCGTTATTGGAGCAAGCCGGAAGTTGTTAAGAGATCATGAACAGGAGCCTTGAATGCTGGAGGCGTCTTTAATTTTGGTGGCTTCAAAAACTGCTTCAGGTTCTTCTATCTAGCGCACATCGGTAATCAGCAACATTTAATCCTTGAGCTTCTTTGACCACGATCTCAAAATCCATTGGAGAACTATTAAAACATTACTGCATTTGATCTTATCTTCTTCGCACGTTCTACTATGCAATTCTAAAGGAAAATGCAAACAAAACTGTATCGAGCCTTTGTTATTGCTTCGATCGTGAAAATGAGACAAGTCACAAAAATGCGACATGTCACGAAATCGTGACATCTTCTCTATCTGGCTTTGTTGCTGCTCCAAATCACAAAAATGAAACATGTCACGAAATCGTACAACAATTTCTCTTACCTTGTACTTTCGCTTTCATTCCTGTGAAAACACGATAGGTCACGAAAATGTGACATGTCACGATATCGCGACATTTTTTCCATTTGGCTCTTTCATCTTCAACATGTCATGAAATCGTGACATTTTCTGTCTTCTTCTACTTTGCTACTTTTACCACAAATCATTTGACATGTCACGAAATCATGACATTCCATACAATCTGGCTACCTCCTTGCTTCCTCCTCATGAAAACATGACATGTCACAAAATCATGACAATTCTCTGCACTTTGCCCTTCCTATCCAATATGTCATGAAATCGTGACAATTTCTTGCCTTCTGCCTTCATTGCCACTTTCTATCATGATATCGTGACAAGTCCCTCTTGCTTGGCTTCATCCTCAAAAATGTCATGAAATCATGACATCTTTAATGCCTTGTGTTTATCTTTAGTCCCTTCCACGATAACGCGACATGTCACGATATCATGACATTCCATACCATTTTCTCCTTGCTCACTTTTCTATCGTGATATCATGACAATTTTCATTGGCACTCCCCTTTGCTCTTATATGTCACGATATCGCGACATCTTTCCATCACTTTGCTCTATTGCCATTGCAAGTCATGAAAACGTGACATGTCGCGATATCGCGACAACTTTCAATAAGTTCTCCCTCACCGCAACAAGTCATGAAACTCCAACATGTCGCGATATCACGATAGTTTGACCTCCTTGCTACCATTGACTATTTTGACCATGAAAACGTGACAGGTCACGAAAATGCGACATGTCGCGATATCACGACATTTTTTGTACTTAGCCATATTTTTGCATTTGACGAAACTCAACATGTCACGATATCGCGACATTTCATTTACTTTGCTCTAACACAAAAACTTGTAGAGATTTTTACATTTTCCCTTTCAAAGTGCTTGGAGGGACAAACAGAAGAATTAGTATCTCTACAATCTATGCATTCTTTTACATGAATAGTAACAACAAAAACAATGTGGCAAAAATGCCAACATTCTTGGCGGCTCGTGGGGTATACAGTTCTGCTGTATGCATGAACCTCAGGCCTTTATCCATTGGGCAACAGAGTCAAGAAGTTGGAGGGGCAGAAGAAGTAAGTGTTGGACGTCTCTGCGGGCTACTGCAACAAGCTTTTGTTGGCACTCGACACTCAAAATAGGACCTTCAACAGAAATTTATAGAAGAGCAGAACTTCCTTTATTTCTTGAACGACTGCATTTTGCCTAGCTCGGTTGAGCTGGGTAATCACCAGGTGCTATGCAAGGATCTCCATGGTGGTAGTGAAAAGCACCTGAGTTGCAAAAATGGAAATGAATGGAATGA
Organism: Wollemia nobilis; assembly: GCA_028583015.1. Lineage (NCBI taxonomy): Eukaryota > Viridiplantae > Streptophyta > Pinopsida > Araucariales > Araucariaceae > Wollemia > Wollemia nobilis. Next base: position 1,826,697 of record JAQPPZ010001489.1, read on the forward strand.
TGACCAGCGGATGCGCAGGCCATGGAACGGAAATGGTGAATGATGGAATGGTGGAAAATGGAGGAGTAGAAGGGGTAGATACAGCAATAGGGTGCTACTATGCTACCAGCTACTGGGTTTTTATGAAAATAGAGAATGAAATGGAAATGGATGGAATGGAGGAGGTGGTAGGAACTATGGAAAAATGCTTAAAAGACAAAGAATTAGAAGAAAGGGAAAGTGAAGAAAAGGGAATATTCGAGAGGGGAGTAGAAACAACAGTAGTGGCTTGATTATTTGTAGAAGAAGAAGGAATAGGAGAGGAAGGGAATGAAGTAAGGAAGTGGAAGGAAGAAGTAGAGGAAAAGCCACTAGCTGCTGGGAAGGAAAGAAAAGAAAAAGAAATAAACGTACCTGCGGGCTCGCGTGCAAAAGGAGCCGAAGTTCACAAGATTTTTTTTTTTTCTTTTTTAACTCTGTGTCTTCCATCAAGAAATGTAGGCTTTCAAATGAAAGTCGTTCACTAAAATGGGAAGTGAATTACCATCCAAGTCATCTAGATAAAATGAATTTGCTGAACTTGCATGGACAATCTGGAATGGGCCCTCCCACAGAGCATCAAATTTCTGGTGCATCCCTGGCTTGGCCTTCCTCTCGTTCCACTTTAAGACTAAGTCACCTATTTTGAATGTGCGGTCAGTAGAACCTTTATGAAACCATTTTGATACCACCTGTGAATGCTTAGCAAACTCATCATAGGCCAAGGAACGTTGCTCTTCCAGCTGCAACAACTGAGCCAATCGTATGCTCATGGGATCCATATTTTCTTCATCATCCGGGAATTCCTTCAATTGCTGCAATGCAGGTAATTCTAAATGAACAGGCAATCTTGCCTCTTTCCCATATACCAGGGCATATGGTGAAGTCTTGATAGACTTCTTGATTGAAATTCTATCTGCCCATAATGCCTGGTTCAGTAGCAAGTGCCAGGACTTCTTATTATCCCCCAATGACCTCTTTAAAATCTTCAACAAGTTCTTGTTTGTGGACTCTGCCAAGCCATTACCCTGAGGGTAATAATTGGAGGATGTCTTCAAAAAAATACCATATTTATTTGCAAATTCACCTAACTTGGCTTCGATGAATGGAGTTCCATTATCTATGATAATGGCATCAGGAATGCCAAAACGCGTAATCAGTCCTTCAATGAAAGTAATTACCACTTCCTGATTCGTAGCCTTGGTTGGAATAGCCTCAGACCATCTTGTAAAGTAATCAGTAGCCGTCAGGATATACCTGTGTCCTGCTGAAGAGTTCAGATCAATGATCCCAATAAAGTCCAACCCCCATTGCTGGAAAGGTGCTTCAACTTGAATTGGATGTAGGGGCAATGATGCATTTCTGATCCATCCCGTATACCTTTGGCATTTATCGCAAGCTTGAGCAATCTTGAAAGTATCCATGAACAAAGTTGGCCAATAGTAACCAGCCCGAATAATCTTTAAGGCCATAGGCCTACCAGCGTAATGTCCTCCCGACATGCCAGAATGAAATTCCTCCAGGAGTCTAGCCTTCTCAGGTTCCTTCACACACCTTAGGAGAACTCCATCAATATTTTTGAAGAACAATCCCTCGGGCAACAATACATACCTAAGAGCTTGTAAGCGAAACCTTCTCCTTTGTGAAGCACTTAATTGTGGGGGACATCTACCGGTTGAAAAGTAATCCACAAGGTCTTCTACCCAACCTTGGCCTTGTGAAAAGGTATTCCTTAGATTCCTTTCTTCAACAGGATCGCTCACTTGATAATCAACTATCTCAGAGGCCGCAGTTTTTGCTAATTGCTGACATAAGGCTCTACCCCGCACCAACTTGGTTGGATGGATCTCACAATCGAACTCTTGAATTTTAGTGACCCAACCAGCACGCTTATCACCCATCTCACCCTGAATGATAAAATTCCTTACATCGGGGTGAACGACATAGATGATCGTCTTGCTCTGAGATACAAAATGCTTGAATTTTTTTAGAGACTTCATGACAGCATAGACCTGCTTCTCAATGAAATTGTATCTCTCTTCATGGGGTAAGATAACCTGGCTAAGGAAAGCAATGGGTCTTTCATCCCCATCGTCTCCTTCCTATGTAAGTACTGCAACATAGCTTTCATCCTCTCCAACTGCATACAGAATGAAGTCCTTAGAATAATCCGGATTGATCAACACAGGGGCTTTTACAATTCTATCTTTAATCTCCTGAAATGCGTTCTTCCTCTGAGTTGTCCACTTGAACTCCGCATCTTTCTTTAATAGCTCAGTCATAGGCTTAACTACTCGAGCAAAGTCGAAAACAAATTTTTTGACAAAATTGATTTGCCCAAAGAAAGATTGCAACTCTTTCTTATTGGCAGGGAGTGATAGTTTCTTCAAAGCTTCAGCTCTCGATGGATCAATTGCCAAACCATTCTCTGAGATGACATGTCCCAAGAGCTTACCTTCCTTTACTGCAAAAATGGATTTCTTTGGGTTGATAGAAACGCCAAACTCTCGACATTTCTCAAATATCTGCCTCAAATGAAAATAGTGTTCTTCTCGTTTGTGCGAAAAGACAGTCATATCATCGAGATAGATGACAATAATCTTGTTTAAGAGCTCCCCAAACGCGATGTCCATGGCCCTTTGAAACGTAGCCCCAACATTGGACAATCCGAAGGGCATGCGCTGATAGGCAAAGGTACCCCACTTGGTTGTGAATGCAGTTTTGTGCTGATCCTCATCCCTGACCCAAATTTGATTATACCCAGAGAATCCATCTAGCAATGAAAAACGTTGAGCCCCAGCAACAACGTGAAGGATCTGATCAATGCGAGGCAATGGGTAGTGATCTTTCAAGGATGCTCGGTTCAAGTTTCGAAAATCCACACACAGCCGTATATCTCCGTTCTTCTTACGAACTGGAACCAAATTAGCAACCCAAGTCGAGTGCTTGATCGGATATATAATCTGGGCCTGCAACATCTTTGCAAGTTCTGCCTTCATGAGGGCTTCAATCTTTGGATTCATCGGTCTTTGCTTTTTCCTGAAAGGTTTAACTCCATCCTCCAGCTCGATAGTGTGTTGAATGATCTCTTTATCGTATCCCCTCAGATCTTCATAGCTCCAGGCCACAATGTCAGAAAACTCCTGACACAATTGTCTGATCTCTTGCAATTCAGCAGGAGTGGAATCAGTTCCAATCTTAATGACCTTATCAGCCTCCAACTGAAGCTCCATGTATTCTTTTTTATCAACCTCGATCTGATGCTTCTTGGACCGATCATTCTGATCAAACAAGCTTTCTAGAGTGATGAGGCCTCTAGGAATGTGGTTATTTCGCAACTGAATCAACCCTTCAGTTTCTTCATGCTCCAAGGTCCTTCCCTTGATGGTGGCAGCTTCTCGAACCAAAAAATTAACAATTTGCTCATCGCTATCGAAGACTTGCCAAAAGGTGTCCTTATCTGGGACAGAGGGCCTATACACCATTCTCACTATTTTTGGCCTTCTGACCACCTGCTCAGTTGGTGAAAAATTCGCTCCCATGGAAGCCAGTAGGTCAGCATATTTATTTTGTTCTCATGGAATGGAATGTATGCTGAGAGCAGAGAATGATTCAAACAAGTCCCAGACCTTGTTGCGATAGTTCTTGAGATAATGGTGCTTGGACACACACTTATTGGTCACCTGATTGATAATTAACTCGGAGTCACCAAAAATTTGCAACTGTTTCGCTCCAAGTTTTTCAGCCTTCTTGAGACCTAGGCATAAAGCCTCGTATTCTGCTGCATTATTTGTGCAGCTCCAAGTCAAACGATATGAATAGGATCGTTGAATCCCAGAAGGTAATATTAAAACAATCCCAGCTCCAGCACCATTTTTGCATCGTGCTCCATCAAAATAGAGTTTCCAGAGCTGATCTTGACTTCCATCATTCTTCTCTTGAGCCTTTTCTGGCTTAAGAATGGAATAACATCCCAAGTCAGTTTCCATCATGGCGTTGAAATTGGCCATGGAAAATTCATTTTCTGGGCGGAGCTCTTCCAAAGCTTCTTCCATTAAGTCAAGCTCGCCAAATTCTTCAGACATCATGTGCACTGAATTTGCTAATCTGTCCACTTCATCTATTCTCTCCACATGAAATGTGGAAGGCTTTTCATTGAAAATCTTCACCTTTTTCCCTTTATGGAGTACCTCCAAATGAGTAAAATCCAAAGAAAGGTAACCCCCGAGTTTAGCCATGAATTCTCGGGAGAGACACATACCAAAGCATGGCTCCAGGTCCACCACTATGATCTCCTGGATCACAGTAATCTGGGGCATGGCGTGCAGGGAGATAGGAACATCCTTAATTACACCCACTATTTTTATCGAGGTACCATCTAGCTGCAAAACTCCCATGCTAGTTCTTGTATATTCCATGCCTATGACATCACATACTGCCTTTGGCATGACAGTAGTAGCTGCTCCTGAGTCAATAAGGCAATTATGCACCACATGTCCCTCCATTCTCAATGAAAGATAAAAAGGTGGTGGCCTATTTTTTCCTATGACTGAAGAAGTCAGAGTTTGAGACAGAACTACCTAGGCTGGAGCCTTCCCCTTACTTTGTGTGCTCTTCAGGGATTCTTGTAATAGATTTACCTATCCAGGCAGCTGCAAAGTGTCATACAGACTTACCTTAGCTGGTATCCTTTTGAGTTCCTCAACGATGTTGTACTCCGGTGAGATCAGCTCTCTCCCTCCGCTGGCAGATTCAAATCTGCTTCTATACTGTTGGGTGGCCTCCACTCATTGTCGTTTAGTCAATGATGGATACCGCAACGTCGCTCTAGCTTGTTCCTTTGTTTCCGCTTGTGGCTGAGAGACATAAGCTTGTTCCTTCTCTTTTGCTTGTGGTGGAAGTGGATCCTTCGACAAAATAGGTGGTTGTTGTGGAGCTGGAGAATCATGAGTCTTTACAGGTATTTGCTGCTTTGTTGCTTGTACAGGAGGCACTTTCAATGGCTCCATCTTAGCCGGATCTACCAACATTGGTTTCTTGCCACTGCATGTCAAAACTGCCATGTATTCCTCAGGAGACTCCATGAAACTCTGATCCACCTCTCGAATCATGTTTACACGGCTTCCCGTAAGAACTTGCAAATAATTTTGGTGAACCATGCAAGTGGACTCGTCATGTGGGTCGTTGCATGAAGAACACCAGTATGATAGCTCATGTGTAACTTCAGAAGGGCCAGCCTCTTCACTTACCAGGATCGCTGAGTTCCTCTCAGGTACTTTCTCTATAGCCTTGCTAGGAGTAACTTGCTCTCTAGTTACCGCCGAAACAAATCTTCATGGCTGATAGTTCCTTTCTGCCTCTCTCCGCTCCATAGATGTCATCTTGTTGGTGAGAGCTCTCATGGCCGACTGCATTTCTTGCAAAATAGCCAATTGAGGATCTGGGCTTGTGGACACAGGCGGTGCAGGTAGAGGTAATGGAACTGGTGGAGAAGGTAATGCAGGAGTTGGAAGTGGAGAGGTTATCTATGGAATGGGAATCATAGGTACTGAAGGTATGGGAGGATTCCATGAAGATGAAGGATATATGGATGGAGCAATGTAAGATGTAGGGGCTGCACCTGTATGCTGGTATTGTGGAAGCTCGAGAAAAATAGGCATAGTCATTTTTGGAGGCAACTTCCCAATGGCAATCAGATCAGCCTCAGCCTTCTGTGCCTGAGCATACAGTGCAAGAAAGGTTTGAACACCAGACATCCTAATATTCATACCTATATCAGAATGAAAAGCCCTAAGAAAGTATAATGCTGCTTGTTCATGAGTAGGGCGAAGACCCTCAGGAACTCTCTGCCAAGTTCGGGCAAACCTAACATTGAAATCCACTATCTCCTCTTGAGGATGCCTCTTGATATTATTAAATTGATGCACTAAAGAAAATGGATCTGCTTGCTCATTGAACCCTTGGATTAACATCTCTGCTAATTGATCCCATGAAGTTATGGAGTTGGGAGGCAAGGATCTATACCAGCACAACAACTTACCTCGGAGTGACAGGACGAGCAATTTGATCATGACATCTTCGTCTATGATATTATGAATTGAAGCCAAGGTTGCCACATCTGACACATGCTCGTACATTGTCTTTCCAGTCCCATCGTATGTAGGCAAGGCTTTTATTGCTGCAGCAGGAACTGGATTCTGAAAAGGCAGATCCAACGCTCCCGAATAGTTCCAAGCAGGAACTCGCCGTGGAGGAGGTTGTTGACCAGCCATTTGAACCGTAGGATTTGGATCTACTCGCAAGCTCGTAGCAGTACTGGGAGGAGTCGGAGATGGCACAAACTGACCTGCTACCTATGAAGAAACAACAAATGACGGGTTCACAGGTCTTACCACTCTTGAGCGCTCCCTCCAGTTCTGAACATCAATCTCGAAGAATTCGACTGGATCTTTCGATTCTTTGGCACTTGATCTCATGATCATGAAGCGAAGATTCTCACCAACTTCAGGATTAGGATTTCTAGGTACTTAAGAATCACCTTCAACAGAGTCACCAGATGAACTTATAATCGCCGCTTTTGAGGTCAAGACAGTTCATCAATATCTTGATTCCTCCGGGTGTTAAACAATGGAACTTCAGTCTCACCGATTATGGATCTTTGGAAAGTCATCCCACGGGCGTGCCAAAAACTGTTGGTCACAAATCTGCCAAGGAAAGGATTTTATACATATGCGCCCTAGACTTGGCCAACATTGAAAGGCCGAGAGAAAGAGAAGTCTCCGGGCCAATCTCCAGAGAGGGCTGGCTCCCAAACTACTCTAAACTGGTTTTGAAGATAAAGATGCAGGAAAGAAATGGGAAAATGTTGAAAGAGAGGGAAATAACAGAAAGGAATGGAAATATAGCCGAAGCCGATAGTTAATGGGGAACAACCTTAGATAGCAAATATTCTTAAACCAGATCCTGAAACTTAAGCAGCAATAGATTCTTAAGCATATACGAAAATCGGATCGAAACTAGCCGTAGATTCGTCTTCAATTATACTTCAAACATTCAGAAAAAATACAGCTAAATTCAGGACAACAGAATTCAACTTATATTAACACTGGACGAAACAGAAGTAGATCAGATAGAAAACAAAACATAAACAATAGTTTGGATCTCAAACTCAAAAGACGCTAAGAATAGAGCGAGACTGCATCTAGGATTTCTGCTTCAATATTTTTGCAAAAAGGTCTTCCTCCTTTGCTTGAGATTTTACATTGGTATTTATAGAGGTGCCTGCCTCTTTCTTTCGTATTACAACATTTAAAACATGAAACAAATTTTGAAGAAACGATCCCCTTAATCTGCCTCGGAGAAATGATAGTCCCTATTTTAAATGAATTACAACTGAAGATAAACGGAAACAAGGGACCATATTTCTTCATTTAATGACCGTTATTGGAGCAAGCCGGGAGTTGTTAAGAGATCATGAACAAGAGCCTTGAATGCTGGAGGCGTCTTTAATTTTGGTGGCTTCAAAAACTGCTTCAGGTTCTTCTATCTAGCGCACATCGGTAATCAGCAACATTTAATCCTTGAGCTTCTTTGACCACGATCTCAAAATCCATTGGAGAACTATTAAAACATTACTACATTTGATCTTATCTTCTTCGCACGTTCTCCTATGCAATTCTGAAGGAAAATGCAAACAGAACTGTATCGGGCCTTTGTTATTGCTTCGATCGCGAAAATGAGACAAGTCGCGAAAATGCGACATGTCACGAAATCGTGACATCTTCTCTGTTTGCCTTCTTCGCTACTCCAAATCACGAAAATGAAACATGTCACGAAATCATGACATATTTCTCTTCCTTGTACTTTTCGCTTTCATTCCACAAAAATGTGACAAGTCACGAAAATGTGACATGTCACGAAATCGTGACATTTTTTCCATTTGGCTCTTTCATCTTCAACATGTCACGAAATCATGACATTTTCTATCTTCTTCTACTTTGATGCTTTTAGCCACGAAATCTTGACATGTCACGAAATCGTGACATTTCATACAATTGTTGCCTTCACTTGCTTCCTCTGAAAACGTGACATGTCACGAAATCATGACAATTCTCTACACTTGGTCCTTCCTATCCAATATGTCATGAAATCATGACAATTTCTTGCCTTCTTCTTCATTGTCGCTTTCTATCATGATATCGCGACAAGTTCCTCTTGCTTGGCTTCATCTCCAAAAATGTCATGAAATCATGACATCTTCCTTCTGCCTTGTGTTTATCTTCAGCCCTTCCACGATAACGTGACATGTCGCGATATCGCATCCATACCATTAGCTCCATTTTCGCTTTTCTATCATGATATCATGACACTTTTCATTGGCGCTCCCCTTTGCTACTGTATGTCGTGATATCATGACATTTTCCATCACTCTGCTCTGTGGCCATCGCAAGTCGCGAAAACGTGACATGTCGCGATATCGCGACAACTTTTCAATAAGTTCTCCCTCACCGCAACAAGTCACGAAACTCCAACATGTCGCGATATCATGATAGTTTGACCTCCTTGCTTCCTTTGACTGCGTTGACCACGAAAATGCGACAGGTCACGAAAATGCGACATGTCGCGATATCGTGACATTTTTTGTACTTAGCCGATTTTTGCATTTGACGCCGTGAAACTGCAACATGTCGCGATATCGCGACAGTTTCATTTACTTTGCTCTAACACAAAACTTGCAGAGATTTTTACATTTTCCCTTTCAAAGGGCTTGGAGGGACAAATAGAAGAATTAGTATCTCTACAATCTGTGCATTCTTTTACATGAATAGTAACAACAAAAACAATGTGGCAAAAATGCCAATAGGAAATAAGCTAAATTTAACTTCTAGTGCAACGAATGAAAACTTATGGGGGCTACTTTTTTTATCGGATGGAAACTTGATTGAAGGGAAAGTTATTATAACCTCTAATGGGTTTTCCAATGTCCTTTTTCATTACAAATATACTAATGTCAGATAGGTACTAACCAATGTTTATGCACCAAATGTATTTTTTGAAAGAGGACAACTCTAGAGAGATCTAACCTCAATAATAAAGGCTATTAATTTTGCATGGATCATTGCAAGTGACTTCAATTCCCCTCTCTAAAACTTTGACAAAAAATATGGTAATCCAAGCTGGGTAGAGTGCATGGATGAATTTGAGTAGTTTCTCATGGAGAATGTTTTGATGGATACTAACCTCAGATGAGTCAAATACACTTGGAGTTATAGTAGTCTAGGCAATCAACTCATCCAAATAGGGCTTGATATATTGCTCGTATCTCAATATGAATTGATCAATTTTGGGGATGCTACTTTAATGACTTCCCAAAGCTAGCTTGAATAACAATCCTTTGTTTTTTTATTATCGAATGGATAGAAGAAGATTATTTATCCCCTTTACATTTATGGCCATGTAACTAAGTAATGAAGGACATGAGCAATTCATCAATATCTGGTGGGAGACTAATTTTTTTGGTCCTCTTGTGTCCCAAGTTGCCAAAAAGCTTATATTCATCAAATACAAACTGAAAGACTAGAAGAAGTATATTTTTAGAAACATATTTAAGTGAAATATTAATTTGAAATAGCAACTTATTGAGATTGGGAAATTGGAAAATGAAGGGTGATATTCTTAAGAGATCAAGAACAAGGAAAGAGTTGTCCTCTCTAACTGCCACAACATCTTGGATTGCAAAAAAAACCATTGGAGGTAGAACTCTTGAACCCTTTGGCTCAAGGAAGGGGACCATAGCATGAAATACTTTTATTTAATAAATATGAGACACCAAATTCATAATAAAATTAAGGAAATCCTAAAATAATATTGCTCCCTTACTAAAAACAATGTGAAGATTAAGGAGAAAATAGTTAATTATTTCAAAAACCTCATTGGCACTATAGAAAGGATGGATGAGAATGAAGCAACCCTTCTTCACAACATTCCTCTATTGGTCACTATTGATCACAACTTGTAACTGAATAGCCCTTTCATGTACAATGAGGTAAAGGATGTCGTTTTTATGATGGTTGAGGATAAATCCCTAGTTCTAGATGGATTCCCAACCATCTTCTACCAACCATTTTGGCATATTATGGGTAAAATAGTTTGTGTTGTAATTTTTGAGGACCAAAGAACTCACATTATCCTTGAGGATGTTTATTACACTTTCTTAGTGCTCATTTTGAAAGTGGATAGAGACAAGGACATCAAAGACTTTTGTGTCTATCAATAGCATAAAGGTATCTCTATTTGGTTGGCAAGTTTATGAGAGTCTCTCTAGATTTTGATGCTATTTGATTTTGGGCATAAGAAAAGTGGAGACAAATAGGGTATAGAGCATCATTGGGTATAGAACATCATTTAGTTCACCTCATGGCTATTCATCTAGCAACTATTTCTGGAAGCTAACTTATTCATGCTAGAATATACATCAACTTGGATATTGAGTAGGCCAAATTGAAAACCATCAAATTGACCTTCATGTTTGGATCCTAGATTCAATCTCTAGAGTATGATTTTTTTGGTAAAATGTAGTTCATGCATGAATATAGGGCATCTAAATAGGGATTGCCCTCAAAGGATAACCCTCTCATTGTTGGCAATAAAATAAGAACAATGACAATAGTGAAGGAGCTTCTAGAAAATCAAATGAATAAAGGAATGGAGTAGACTAGGGGAAATCTCCTCAATAAAAACATAAAATTCAAGAAGAAGAAGAAGAAGAAGAGATCAAGAAAGCCAAAATTTTAATAAGAAAGACCGTTGACCTCCATACCACTGATTCAACTATTTTTGTCACTCAAAATTACATTTATTTCTTATAAGACCCTTTGAAGATCTAGAATAGGTAGCCCCAGATGAAGAAATAGTTTTTGGTCTAAATTATTTATTAGTGAATGAAAAAATGAATCTAAATCCCCCTTCCACTCTAGATAAACCAAATTAAAATCAAGAGACCCCATCTAATTCCTATATTATTAGGAAGGATATAGAGATCCCAATCGAAACCTCTAGGAGCTTGAGGAAGACTTGTGTAGATGTGTGATAGGAAAACTTCAAGGGTAGACCCTCCCATAATAAAATCAGAGAGAAAAACAACCAAAGAAGTGGCCAATGGAAATGAGCTAACCTTAAAACTAGGTGGTAAAAATATCCCATCCAAAGAAATGAGAATCATATCCTATAACATCATAGGGCTTAATTCCTCATCTAAACATTAATTGGTTTATTCTGTAAGGAAATAACTAAAACCCCAAATATGTTTATTACATGAAACTAAATAGGATGATCGAAAGCTAGAAAGAATTAAGATGTGTATAGAAATAAGCTAAATTTACTTCTAGTGCAACGAATGGAGCCTTAGGGTGGCTACTTTGTTTATGGGATGGAAACTTGATTGAAAGGAAAGTTATTATAACCTCTAATGGGTTTTCCAATGTCCTTTTTCATTACAAAGATACTAAGGTGAGCTAGGTACTAACCAATGTTTATGCACCAAATGCATTTTTTTGAAGATGACAACTCTAGAGAGATCTAACCTCAATAATAAAGGCTATTAATTTTGCATGGATCATTGCAAGTGACTTCAATTCCCATATCTGAACCTCTGACAAAAAATATGGTAATCCAAGTTGGGCATAGTGCACAGATGACTTTGAGTAATTTTTCATGGAGAATGGTTTGATGTATACTAACCTCATATGAGTCAAATACATTTGGAGTAATAGTAGACTAGGCAATCAAATTATCAAAATAAATCTTGATATATTTCTTGTATCTCAAGATGAATTGATCAATTTTGGGGATGCTACTTTAATGACTCTTCCTAAAGCTAGCTTGAATAACAACCCTTTGGTTTTTTATTATATAATGGATAGAATAAGATTATTTATCCCCTTTAGGTTTATGGCCATGTAACTAAGTAATGAAGGACTTGAGAAATGCATCAAGATCTGGTGGGAGACTGATTTGTTTGGCCCTCTTGTGTCCCAAGTTGCAAAAAATCTTAGATTCATCAAATACAAACTGAAAGACTAGAAGAATTATATTTTTGGAAACATATTTAAGTGAAATATAAATTTTAAATAGCAACTTATGGAGATTGGGGAATTGGAAAATGAAGGGTGATATTCTTAAGAGATTAAGAACAAGGAAAGAGTTGTCCTCTCTAACTACCACAACATCCTGGATTGCAAAAAAAACCATTGGAGGTAGAACTCTTGAACCCTTTGGCTCAAGAAAGGGAACCATAGCACCAAATACTTTTATTTAAAAAATCTAAGACACCAAATTCATAATAAAATTAAGGAAATCCTAAAATAATATTTCTCCCTTACTAAAAACAATGTGAAGATTAAAGAGAAAGGAGTTAATTATTTCAAAAAGCTCATTGGCACTATAGAAAGGATGGATGAGAATGAAGAAACCCTTCTTCACAACATTCCTCTATTGGTCACTATTGATCACAACTTGTAACTGAATATCCCTTTCATGTACAATGAGGTAAAGTATGTTGTTTTTGTGATGGTTGAGGATAAATCCCTAGTTCCAGATGGATTCCCAACCATATTCTACCAAAAATTTTGGCATATTATGGGTAAAATAGTTTGTGTTGTAATTTTTGAGGACCAAAGAACTCACATTATCCTTGAGGATGTTTATTACACTTTCTTAGTGCTCATTTTGAAAGTGGATAGTACATATTAGCCTCTATAATACTCTTTACAAAATTTTGATAAAGGTTTTGGCTAATAGGCTGAAATTCATCCTACATTTTATCATTTATTCTAACCAAGGGGGGTTTATCTTAGGGAGACAAATATTGGATGGAATCATAACTATCCATGAGGTGATCCATTCTATTGATAAAAGTGGTATTGTCAACCATCTTCTAAAACTTGATACAAACAAAGCATATGATAAAGTCTCTTGGGACTTTCTTCTAAAAGCTCTATCTAATTTTGGCTTCCATAAAGAATATATCAGATTGACAAAGGAATGTATCTCTTCCACAATATTCTTAGTTTTGATGAATGGGATTGTTGTTGGATACTTTTTTATATGTAGAGGTTTAAGGCAAGGGGATAACTTATCCTCTTACCTATTCGTTATCATGGCAAAGGTCCTTGATATAGCCACTGCAATAGAGACTATTGTTGGTATTATACCTGGAACTTGTCTTCTATCAGTGTCCCATCAATAGTTTGTTGATGACACCATCCTAGCCACCACTATTTCTATTCCCCAAGTAGAAATAATTAATCTCTTTTGAGTAGCTATGAAAATTTAGTAGGTCAAAATATCAACTTCTTGAAGAGTAAAGTCAACTTCCTGAATACTCCTACAAGAGGGCAAGGTAGAATGTCTAGAAGTTTTGGATGTGAAATTGGGAAGCTACCTCTAACATACTTGGGGATGTCTCTCTTTAAAGGAAGTATGAAGATTAAGCTCTGGGATCTTGTGGTAGAAATAATCAGAAGGAAATTTTCAATGTGGAAAGGATCCTTTCTAAGCTAAGTAGGAAAAGCCTAGTTAGTTAAGTCTATCCTCAAAAGTATTTCTATTTACTTTTTATCCCTATTAAAAATTCCTTCTAAAATTTGTGAAAATATAGAGAAAATTCAAGTTTTTTCTTTGGTCTAATATGACAAAAAAAAGGAGACTAGCCTTCATGGATTGGAATCAACTTTGTACTACAAGGAGGTGGAAGTCCTAGGTCTTAGGAAATTGAATATGATGAATAAGGCTTTGTTGGATAAAATTGGTTGGAAATTGTTCACTAATTATCAAAACTACGATGGACCAAGATCCTAAAAAATAAATACCTTAGGAATGGGAAAAATCTGGTTGAAGAGAAAAATCCTCTTCTTGGGTCCTATCTTTGCAATAACATACACAAAACCAAATACCTAATCATAAGTGGAGTTATATGGAAGGTAGGATGTGGAAGAAATGTTGGGTTTTAGAAGTATTATTGGCTCCAACAAACCCCTTTTATTGAGAATCAAAATCTTGCACCCCTTGAACCCCTACTCTCTCATTTATATGGTAAGATGATCTCGAACTTAATTCTAGAATATGAGAATGGGAAATGTTGGAAGCCCATTCATCTTGCAGACTGGGACCAATGTGGTAGAAAGCTTTGGGGGAGATCAATAAAATTCTAAGATTCATTAAATCCAGCAAGAGATATGGATTGCCTATTTTAGAAAATGCATAAAAGTGGGCAATTTACTATAAAATTTGCTTATCAGTTATTGGAAGGTGAAGGTTGGGGTTGGTTATCAATGTCCAAAATTTGGCTCAAGTCCCTTACTCCAAAAATCAACTTCTATTGGCTTTGTGTTCAAAACAAGATCCTTACTATTGATAACCTCTATAATAGGGGATTGGCTATTTCCAATAGATATTACCTATGTGAGAAGAACTTAGAAAGTTTTCAAAAATTGTTTATCAAATATACTTGATCACAAGAATTTCTCTCTAAGATCATTAGTAAGTTGAATATATTCTATATCTTACCAAATAAATTGGATGATCTTTGCTTACAATGGGCTCCCTCCTTTTGGAGCACAATACTACACATTCTTTAGAAGTTCAATTTTCCACATATCATTTGGGTTCTATGGAAGGAAAGAAACAAAAGGACTTTTTGATATTAGAGTAAGGATTGCAATTTTACTAAATCTAGAATTAGTGTTTCTCTAGTTGAAAATATTCAAATCATTGAGTTTAAAGATAACTAGGAGGACAAGGAGGGATCAACTATAACTGGTCAATGGGACCTTTCAAAAGTTTTGGATCACTCATCTTAGATAACTCATTCTAGTCATTCATAGACTAAATGAATGATGTGTCCTATTGACTAGGCCATGTTAAGATTTTATGGGTTAGCGATAGGTAATCTAGGTAGGGTAGGATCAGGGGAAGTGATTAGAGACCAAAAAGAAAATCTAATTTTACCCTACATAGAAGGTTTGGGAACACAAAATAGTCACTTTGTGAAAGCTCAAACATTATTGTATGGAGTTATTCTAAAGAGGTTGAATGTCAATAAGATTGTAATATAAGGCAATTTACTCAAAATTATTAATTATGCAAAAGGACTACAAAGTCTAGTTGGAGCATAGAGAATATGTTGACAATGGCAAGGAAGTTTATTCAATATATTCCTAGTTCCCAGGTATCCTATGTTTTTAGAGAACGAAATATTGTAGTCGATATAATGACCAACATCAGTATGCTATAAGAAGTGCTTACAATTTAGGAACATGACTTTCTTTTAGATCTCAAGGAGCTAGCTAGAAAGGAACAAACCCTACCTATGGATGATGATAATATGGATTGCTGGAGGTGTGGAATAGGATTTCCTCCTTGGCTATTCTAATGTGATCCAATATTGAGGCTCTGATTCTAAGGAGTTGAACATTTTTGAAGTGAAATTAGATTGGTAGTTTTCTCCTTTACCAAATTCAATGTATTTTGAGGAAAGAATGGAATCTTGTTAGATATATATATGTTGCTCTTTACATATAGGACAAGCAACCCACCTATGATACCATCTATAATAGAGTCCTTGCAAAATCACTTTGGAAGGCATGTGGGATAAATTTGAGATTAGGAAAGGTCTTGAAAGAAGTAATTGAAAAAGGTGGTAGCAATGTACGAGTCATATGTGCATGAACAAGATGAAAGGAGATTACATGCAAAGGATTTATGAGAACTTCCAATATATAAGGATATATTGGGCCAAGCTCCTTGGAGTGAAAATCCCTTGATCAACCCCCTTCCCTAGAAGATGCTTGTAAGCTGATTTAACAGTGAAATGCCCATTTTTCGTAGGAGCCCAGGTCACTTGATCTTCCTTGGGTCTCATGGGGATAAACTATTTCTTGATAATGTTACAAATATCATTTGATTCCACTTGAAATACCTAAATCCTTATTTGTTTCTACTTCATTTTGCCTTTGACCTCAACCATATAATTGGAGATTTTTTTGCCAATGAGTTCTTTTGTGATATCTCTGATTCGGGCTAAGTTAAGATATTGCGTTAGTGGTTCATCCTTAGCCCAGCTATAATTCCAAAAATTTATCCTCTAACCATTGCATAAAAGCCATATTAATTTTTTTTTGATGATTTCCTTACAATTGAGAATTGCTTTCCAAAAAATAGAATCTCTGATTGGAACTGAGTCACTTAGAAATTCCATATTTTGAAGATAATTTCATTTGATGATAGCTGTCCATTCATTTTATTCATGAGAAATGAGGTGCCATGCCTACTTAGCTAGTAAATCTAAATTCATATGAGCAATTCTCGTCAAAATTAAGCCCCTATTTTCCCTGGGTCTGCACACTTTGGTCCATCCTACAAGGTGTATCATTTTTTCTCCTCTAATCTAGTCCATAAAAATTCTTTTTGGAGTTTCTCAATTTTTTGGAAAACCTTCACAGGGGCTTTGAAAATTGAGAAATAGATTGGAATGCTCTGAAGAGAGGCCTTAGTGAGGGTCAGCTTTCCTGCTTGAGATAGAAAATGACCTTTCCATCTAGCAAGTTTTTTTTGAATTCTTTCAATAACCCTATCCCACATTGACTCTCTCGGAGAACCAATGAAAAGAGGGAGACCAAGATACAAAGTGGGGAGGTTTGCTATATCACACCCTAAAATTTCTACAATCCTTCCTTTCCTATGAATGGGTGTGTTCAAGAAATATAACTTGCTTTTACTAAAATTAACTTTCTGACAAGCAACGTCCTTGTAGAGTTGCAGGATGTATTTAATTCTTTTGGCCTCAAGCATCGATGAATTGTTGGTGAGAAACAGCCCTAGTGAGAGATGTTGCCTTGATTCTCGATATTAGCCTTGAAATACAAGCATTTTTTATGGTTATACCTAAAGCTTCTGCCATAATTATGAATAACATGGGGCTGATAGGGTCCCCCTGCTAAATTCATTTGCGACTTTAAAAGTAACTAGCAGTTATTCCATTAACTAGAATCGAGAACCATGCTTTAGAAATACATTATTTGATCAAATTAACCCATTTGTGGTGAAAACCAAACTTAAGGAGGACAATAATAAGAAATTCCCAATTTAGCCTATTAAATGCTTTGTTCATATCAAGCTTGAGGGTAAAAACAGACCTATTAGTCTTATGAGCAGAGTGCAAAGCTTCATGAACTATGATAAATCCATCCAAGATTGACTTACCCTGGATAGAGCTTACCTACCATAGATCTATGATGTGGGGCATAACATCTCTCATTCTATTTATAATGGCTTTAGTTAGGATCTTGTAAGAAACATTTCATAGACTGATTGGCTTGAAGTCAACCATAGATTCAGGGGATTGCTTCTTAGGAATTAGAGAAATAAAAGTAGAGTTGAGACATTTTGGGATATGATTTCTTTCTTGGAATTATCTAATAGTAGAAATTATATTCTCACTTAGTATGTCCCAAAAATATTTATAGAAATGAGGGGGAAAGTTGTAGGGTCTCGGGGCTTTGTTTGGCTCAATGCTAAACAAGGCTTCCTTAGTTTCCTCATCAAGAAAAGGGAGCTAGAAGCTTAAGGTTTATATCCTCATTTATTAGCTAGGAATGGATTGTAAGAGAATATCTTTGGCCTCCTCATTGCACTGTGATTCCTGACCAAGGATAGAATTGAAATAAGTTACTGCCTCCTTTATGATTTCTTTTAAGTCCTAAGTAATAGAACCATCTACTTTTTTAAATTTTTTTATCTTGTTATTACTTCTGTTTCTAAGCATGGTTACATGAAAAAAATTGAAATTTGAATCTCCATATTTAAACCAAAGAGCCCTTGATTTTTTCCTCCAATATATTTCCTCACAGGCCAAAATGTTATGAAATACTGCTAGTTTTGTCTGTTCCTCCTGCCTAGTAGTTTCATCAGCATCACCATGTTGAATCCTCTAATAAATTATCTTCAAACTTTCAACAACCTATTTTTTATTTTCAAAAATGTTCCCAAAGACCTCTTTGTTCCAATTTTGAAGCTTTTCTTTAACAAAATTTAATTTGCCAACAAGTTTAAAAGTTGCACTACCCCTGATAGGTTGTTGCCACCACTAAATTAAGTTATCTATGAAACTGGAATGTTTGATCCACATAGATTGAAATCTGAAAGGTTTCTTGAAGGATAGAGAGTTAGGGATATCCAAAAAAATGGTATTATGATCAGAGGTAATTTTAGGAAGGGCTTGTAGGGGGGAATCACCGAATAGAGTTGTAGCCTCCTTTGATAGAAAAAACCTGTCAAGCCTTTCTTGAATGAGATGACACCCTATCCTCCGATTGTTCTAGGTATAATTAACTCCTCTAAGTTTTACATCCATCAAAATTTTGGAGTTCACAAAGTCATTGAACTCATCCATGATCCTGATAGGTGGTCCCTTTCCTCCCATTTTGCTTGAAGGGTAAAGAGGAGTGTTAAAATCCCCAACCAGAATATAGGGGACATTATGGAAGATTTCACTCAGATTGACCAAGTACTCCTACAGTAGAATTCCCCCTTGAATTGAAGTCGAAATAAATATTTGAATGGATCCATGACTTGTTGCTGTTTATTTCCTTAAATAAAACACTAAGAACCATATCATCTTTTTGAATAATGGTGCATTCTACTATCCAGGGATCCCACAATGTCATAAAGCCTCTAGACGCTCCTTTGGCTGATTTGCAAACCATATCCCCTTGATTCCAATTTTTTTTGCTACTTTTTTTGATTGAATCTCATCAGTTTTTGTTTCTTGCAACATGATAATGGTTGAATTCACTTGATTTCTTATTGCACTGACTTCCCTATGTTTGGGCAGGCCATTGAGGCCTCTCACATTCCATGAGAGGAAATTCATTTAGATTTTTTGGGATTTCTTCCTCAGCCCCTCCCTTGAGGGGGTTTTCCTAATTTGTTGTCTTTAGAACCCGAAATAACTTGTTGAAACAAGGTTATATATTTTCCATTGGCAATGTCATTATTAGTTTTAATTTTTTGATGCTCAACATTTGATATTCTCCCTCTTCTTTTTTCACTACCAAAATCTATAGGAGACTTCACAGTTCTTCTGGTTTGTTTAGGACTAAACTAGGGGGAGGCAATTTTTTGTAGAACCAAACTCGCCATATTCCTCAAGATGAAGAGTTTCACATATCTCCACCCCTACATCCAAATATTCTCCTTTTTCTTGTATTCCCCTAGTATGCGGGACGACCCCTCAGTAGGATTCACCTAGCTCCTAGTGATGATGTTAGGGAGATGAAATTTTTTATTTTCCAATGCCTCAAATTTCTTCCTAAGTTATTCAACATTAGGGTTTGGCTTTGGAATGCCCACTGGGCTTGAAGTATTTTCAGCATTGGGGTTTAAGGATCCCGATTTCGATGGGGATTCTAGAGATAGGGTATTAGGGTTTGGCTTTGTGATGCCCATGGGGCTTATAGTAATTTCAACATTAGGGTTTGAGGATCCTAACTTGGATGGGGATTCTAGAGAGTTAGAAAGGTTAGCTTGAAGGTTTTAGGCTTCCATGTATTTCAATAATCCTCCTACTCCCATATTGGATAGAATTGAAAATTTATTTGAAACTAGAGGATTGGAACTTACCTAAGTATTTTGGTTGCCAACAACCTATTGTTTTCATTTGTCTTGCTGGGACCTTGCACCCTCTCTTTTATTTTTTTGGTAGACATAGTTTTCCTGATTGAAATCGCCTCTTCCAAGGAAACTCATCAAATTTCCTCTATCTAGCATTCCCTGCTTTTGCTTTTCTCTATTCATTGCCAAGTTAGTGCACTGATTGCATAGATGTTCTTGATTTTTGTATTCTACATAGAATGTCGGTCTATTCTCATATTCTACTGGCTATTTTCTATAGTATTCTCCATACTCTAGCTCCACAAACCTTGGCAATTCACTATCCAAATTAACATTTACATAGATTCGTGCATGAGTCATCCTTGTCTTGGCTAAGCTCACATGATCAATGGAGATCAAGTCCCCTATAGTTCTGGCTATGCCCTTCAGCCAATATTCATTGAATAACTGGGTAGGTAGACTCGAGAGATGAACTCAAATAGGGACAATGTTAATATTTTACTTTTTAGGGTCGAAATATTCACCCCATCGTCTAAGAAAAAGGCTCCTTTTGCTTAGAAACCAAGGACCTCTTGTTAAAATGTGGTTAGCATCCTCCATATTGTTAAAATAGACAATGAAGAACCCTTGAGTTAGAGCTACCAACTCCAATATACCTATCGGTCTCCATTTACCTATCGCCTAAGCTCTGATAGTATCCATGTCTGGCCTACCTCCCAAAAATTTGCCTACCAGGGAGAATTCTTCCATTGAAAGAAAAGGGTTCATGGAACTTTTCAAGGCCAAAATTTTATTATTTACTAGAACTAGGGGTAGAAGAGAGAGAACCTCCTTTATTTTTCCTCTAAGAATCTCAACAAAAGACAACCACTTCTTGGGTCCCACATTGTCCTTGGTATCTTTTTTTTAGGGTCTTTCTAAGGAGGGTCGGGCCCTCGCATGATGCCTGCCTCCAAATTTACCATAGCCTAACTACCTTCCTCTAGATCCTCGCTTGATCCATGCTCAAGGTTCCCACCCACCCCTTCCATACCTGCTCTACCTCTACCACCTTGGCTGAGATTCTTACCCAGAAAATTCAAACCCTCACTCCTGCCGCACCCGCTAAACTTCAACTCATTGCTAATTCTAATTTAGAATAATTACTTGTTGGTTGGATATTTAAGGAATTTGATCTTATGTGTATCCAATGAATTTTTTACTGGTGATCCAAGAGATGCAAGAAATTTATTAGAAGGTTTTATTTGAAAATCTCAATAGGGGTTGATTTGACTTGGGACAATTCTCCAAGTCCCAAGACTCATGGGTTTTAGATCGGCCAAACATATTCTCTCATAATTTGATCCATAATAAAGGCTTATGGATAATCCATGCTTCTATCCAAACCTCCTCTTATTTGTTCCATGAATAATAAAGGTAATTTCATAGTTGAAGTTTTCAATACTATAGTTACTTGTGCTATTGAGGGTGACAATATATGTGTGGAAACTCTTATCCTCAATGCTAATGAAGTGGTCTAAGGAATTCTATAAAATGTGGAGCTATGAAATTTATATAAAATTTATTATGGATATTATCTTGAGCTCTCTATACAATTCACATACTCCTAGGTAGTAGAGAAATTAAGGGTGTTCGAATGTGAGTTTTCTATTAATACTACTTTGATAGCAAATATTTCCAACTTATATACTAAGGGTGAATGCATTAGAAGAGAGAAGCACTCTCTAGTGGTCAAAATAAAGAATTTATTTGATAAGTATGAACAAAATCAAAAGGAATGGAGTGGTATTTCCAAGGAGTCATTGCCTTTACATTGTAGTTGGGTCATACTCCGCATCATGCATTACTTTATGTTGGGCTCAAAGATATTTATGGTTAGGATATTTCATATGGACTTCCTAAAATACCTTAATTTGGGGAGGAAAATTAACATCCCAACTTTCCTCTTCAGATCCCTGGAAAAGACTATCAAGGATGTCCAACGTGGGAAGATCTTGGACCTCCTACATCAAGGATTATTCTACATTATCTTCAAGCATGTGGTAGATAAGGAGGGTATATGGGGGAAAATTACTTGGGAGCCTAAATGTCATACTACTAAAGAGAAGTTCATGCTTCCCATAAAGCCCATGCAAGAAGCCATTTTGGTGAGCAGAGGAGAAAAGACTCTGAAGTGGATGTGGAGATAGCAAAAAATAAAGCCAGGAAGAGGATACATGGTGAAGTCAATTAAAGGAGAATAGAGTTTCACTATAGAAAAATAAAATGCTACTAAGAAAATAAATAAAGGGATATATTTGGAACAATAAACTAAGGAGGATGAAATTCAACCTATAGAGTCATTTAAGTGGATTTTTAAACTAAGGAAATTCTCCTAGAATCCAATCAAAAAATTGAATTGGATAGACTTATCATATTGGGGTGTTTTAATGGATGAATAATTTCATACTAAAGGTGTGGATAAGGAATATCTAGGGATCTCATCCTCTCCCTTGAGAATCTACTTAATGGGTTTGATGTGAAAGTTTGTAAGGAACTGGTTGGAACCCTCTAACTAATGCATGTCATTGAAGCTTTAACCTAGAACTACATAATATTGAAAGACCTTAATGCCTCCTCCAAGCATGCAAGTCAATTTTTAACCTAGAATATGTAGGAGGCTAAAAAAAAATTAGTTGGTATTAAGAAGATAATTCTCATGCTCAAGGCCATGTAGAATATCATTGAAAGAGGAGAGTGAATAACACAAGCTTATACTGAGGGGGGGGGTGAATAGTATAAGACCTATTTTTAATTTTTCCTTTATACTTCAAAATAGTAAAGCAATATACCCAAAGCAATATCAAAAAAATGCACAATATCATCCACCAAGTGACACCAATTTTAACGTGGTTCACCCAGAATGGCTGGGCTACATCCACAAAACTTTTCTCTAAAAGTTATCTCAAAGTTCTTTGGGAATCCTTCCCAATTACAATGTTTATGAGCCTTGGACCAAAGGAGATACCTTCCCCCAATCAGAATTTATGAGCCTCTACTCAAAGGAGATACCTTCCCCTCTGATCTGGAAATGATCCCTCAGAAGATCAACTGCCTCTACCTCTTGCCAACACATGGAACTCCTTTCCATAGAAAACCTCCTATCCTCAATGCTTAGCCTAATAGACCTCTGCCTTCTATGATCACATCCATAGCAGCTCAAAAACCTGTACCAAACATAGTCATTCGGTCTAGTACAAGTCTTCCTTTATCTGTCAGATCTGTCCAACTCTTGAACAAATTAATCCTCTACATACAATCCTTCTCAAAGACTTACAAAATCTATCCTCAGGTTCTTCTCATAGAACCAATACACCTCTGTCCTTAAGTTCTTTGATAGAACTATCAAACTCAGCTCATAAGTTCTCTGCTAGGACCTATCCAAATCTGCTCACAAGTCCCCACTGGAACCTATCTAAAATTGCTCACAAATCCCCATCGGAACCTATCCAAAAACTACTCACAAGTCCCCACTAGAACCTATCCAAAAATTGCTCACAAGTCCCCACCGAAACCTGTCCAAAAACTGCTCACAAGTCCCCATCGAAACCTGTCCAAAAACTGCTCACAAGTCCCCACCGGAACCTGTCCAAAAAATGCTCACAAGTCCCCACCGAAACCTGTCCAAAAACTCAGCAAGCTTGCCAAGAAAAAAATTATTAGTAGGAAATCACAAAGTGAATTTTTAGAGACCCAATGTGATTTGTCAAACTCATAGAAGCATAAAGAGAATTTTTAGAGACTCAATATGTTCTATACTCAAATCCCAATCTCAAAACTCAACTCAAATCAACTTAGCTCAATCTCAATCTCAAATATGAAAACTCAAGTCAATATCTAAAATGGATAGGATAGAATGCTTTCTTTCAAGAACATGAAACCCCAACAATTTCCAACTATGCAAAGAATCACATAACAATGATACTCATGTTCTTTTCACCATCAATTAGGGTTTCAACAACAATGCTCATCAAACAAGGTTTAGTCAACACCATTCAACTCAAAACACAACCTTGAAGCATTTCACAATCAACATCAGAAAAGGAAACTAGTAGAACTCCTTTTCTCTCCAATATTGTTTGAACAAAAAGCATCCACCAACTCAAATATCAATAGCACAAAACAACTTTTCAAATCATCAACAAGGAAGTAAGCTCAACACTTTAACCAAGTAAAGAATAGCTTGATTATAACCAGTTTAATGAAAGCTAATGTCAATCTCAAAACTGCCCACTTAAGGTTTCACAACTTCACACAAGAAGCAATTCTAACCTTAAAACATCATGCTTTCATTTCCATAATCAACCAAAAACACTCTCCACATTACAAGAAATATTTATCCCTTATACACCTTATTTCTTCCTTATAGTCTTAGCAACAATAAAATTTAATTCTCATAAGAATGCAATAAGATAATGCAAACAACACTTTCAAAAGAATCTTTTATCAAAATAAAGCAAGCATCAAACTCCTTATAACTCCTAAGCTATTTTTCTCTCTAATAAGCTTCCTCCATCCACAAAATATACTAGCAAAAATAAATTTCGAAAATACCTTGGCCAACACCAAAAATCATGCTATGGAGAAATTGCGCATGAACTCTAACACCACCCACTGCATCCACCTCAATGAAGAAAAACCCTTTCATGTTATTCGAACGTGAAACCTCCCATTTGGGTAGCATGCCAATAGCCTAGCCGCTATCGGTGTGCCAAAGGCGTTCGGTCAAGTTTGAATCTCACTCTATTTCCCTTGTACCTTCTGTGCTAGGGCTAAAATAAACAACAAACCTTCCTGTCTTCTAACGCAAACGACAACAAAAAAAATTACGATGAATACAGAAAATGAATGACAGATATCCAAAATCATAGCGAAGAAAATGAACACCAGATCACGAATGCACAACGAGCAATACTTTTCAAAAATGCGGATGGGATAAAATTTGATCTTCATCGTGGGAGTTTTATATGCAAATTTACCATAAACTCATGATGTCGGCGAGGAGTTTAACACATCGACGGAGGAGTTTAACATGTCTGCAGAGGTCTTGGATAGCGCCCAAAAACTTAGAACATAGCTCCATCAAAGTTAAGACATTTGCGCCATGGGTTAGGAGAACCCAATGCAAACAAATATTCATTTAAAAATAATTAAAAGGGACCTTAGCAAGGTTTTTAATTATTTAAATAAATACTTTCTCTTGGACCCAAATGCATTAAACTAATGCATCCACCTGTAATATTTAAACTTGCCAACTTGGGGTTTATAAAAGACCTTTGAAACTGTCATGCCATAACCTTCATCAAAACAATTATTTTACATCAAATCAAATTCCTTCAAGAGCTTCTTGACATAAATGACAACTTATACACTTGAGCAAAGGCAATGTACCCAAAGTACCCAAAATTTCCAACAATCTCCCCCTTTGTCATTGATGGCAAACCTTTACTGAAAAAACTTCTCAAGAGCCAAAACTGAAACCAACTGTGCTAACAACTGAGAAACTGTGTCCACAACTGAGAATCTTCCTTTGAAGTTTTGCTCCCCCTAACTTGAAGCTCTCCTCTTCACTTTGAAGCTCTCCCCCTTAATCATATCTCTCCCCCTTTGTCATTAATGGCAAAGGGCCACCTTTGGGGCTCAGGACTAAGAATGAGCCTCTTAGCTTAGTCCCTCCCCCACCTCCTGATGAGGTGATTAATTTTGGTGTGGGAGTAAAACTCCCATTAGGTACTGATCATCATCAGAATCTATAACTTCCTTGTCGGGCCTTCTCTTGAACTCTTTGTCCATATTCATGTTCTTGTCACTGTTCTTTTTCTTGTTCTCATCCCTGTTCTTGTCCATGCCTTGATCCTTGGACCTGATCATGCCACTGTTCCTGTTCTTGTATTCTAGAATTTTATCTCTACACTATCTGATTTTGTGACCTTCATTGTTGCACTTGAAACACTTGATGATGTCATTTCTCTGAGGTAAACCTAATCTTTGAATCCACCAGTTCTGACCAAGCCTGTTCTGACCAAACCTATTCTGACCAAACCTGTTCCTGTTATTTGCCTTGCAATAAATTGCCTTATGTCCAAACTATTGACAAGAGTAGCAATACCCTTGAAAGTAACTAGCACTTCTAAAACTGTCATTTACCTCCTTCACTTGAGTCATGCAATGTGAAGCCATGTGACCAAACCTATGATAAACAAAACATCTGCCTTGAAACTTTCCTTTAATTGACCTCTTAGGTTTTGAAAACTTCTTCTTCTCATTCTGAATTTTGTTTTCTTTTTCTATGCATCTATCATTCAAGGACTCCTCTTCTGAAATACTTTCCTCATTAAAACTCTCTTTCTTTTGGTGTCTCTTACTAGACTCTCCAACTTGTTCCTTGTGTGGCTTAACAAAACCAAGGCCTATTTTATCTGTTGTCTTTCTTTGACCTTTGATGAGTGACTTAACCTTTTTGGAGCTATCTTGAAACCTGTAAAGCTTATCCTTGTAATCTTTAGTTTGCTCTTTCAAAGAAGCCATTTTCTGTTCTAACTCACTATACTCAAGAACCTTAGATTCTAACTCATCCTTGAGTTCCTGTGTCTTAGCTATAGAGAAGTCAAGACTTTCTATAAGATCATATCTCTCCATACAACATTCATCTAACTTATCCTTGAGTCTAGCATTCTTATTTTTTTCCTTTTACAAAGAACTAAGAGCACTAATAAGTTCACCTTCAAGATCTACTTCACCTTCCTCTATATCTTCCTCTATTTGTTTGCTTTTTGAATCATCAAAGCCTTTTTTGGATTTCTTATCACTAGAGGTGCTACCCTTTTCAAAAACCATACATGCACCTTCCTTATAGTTTTTTGAAGCATCCTAATACATACTAGAAACCAAATCATTATTTGTGCAATCATCCTCAAGGTGACCAAAGTTTCCACCTCTAAGACATTTCATGATAATGAATCTATGTTTCGGTTCTTCCTCTTTTTATGATCTGAACAACATCTCATTTTCATTCACTTGAAGAACTTTTACTATCACTACTAGAACACTTAATTGCTTTGTCTAGGTAGAAACTCTTCTTGTGCTTGTGAGAATACCTCTTTATTTGATTGTTGTGCTCATCTTTGTTTTTCCTGTGATGCTTGTGCTTTTCAGAATCCTTGCTCTTAGAATCCTGTTTATCTTCATCACTTTCATTCTTGGGAATAGTATAGTCAGTAGCATAATGACCAAAATTTCCACAATTGAAACATATTACATTTTTCATACTTTTGTGCTTTCTAGAGAACTTGCCTTTCTTGTTGTAGTATGCCTCTTCATCACTAGAAGACTCATCACTTTCTTGAAGTTGTTTACCCTTGGATTTCTTGGTAGCCTTGAAAGTCGCCTCTTTCTTGACATCAACCTTCACTTGAGTTCTCAACTCAAATGCTACAAGTATACTATGGAGCTCATCCTTTTTCAACTTATCCAAATATTTAGCTTCCTCAATAGTAGAAATCTTTTCACTAAATCTATTAGGAAGAGATCTTAAAATCTTATCACAAACATCATTTTTAGCAAGCTGAAGACCTAAGTCTTTCATGGAGTTAACAACCTCATCCATACGAAGCATTGTCAGAAAGGCCATGTTGAAACACTTCAAAGGTATGTTTGAACAACTCAAGATGAATGATGATGAAAATATTAGTGACTTCATGCTTCGTATGGATGAGGTTGTTAACTCCATGAAAGACTTAGGTCTTCAGCTTGCTGAAAATGATGTTTGTGATAAGATTTTAAGATCTCTTCCTAATAGATTTAGTGAAATGATTTCTACTATTGAGGAAGCTAAAGATTTGGATAAGTTGAAAAAGTATGAGCTCCATAGTATACTTGTAGCATTTGATTTGAGAACTCAAGTGAAGGTTGATGTCAAGAAAGAGGCAGCTTTCAAGGCTACCAAGAAATCCAAGGGTAAACAACTTCAAGAAAGTGATGAGTCTTCTAGTGATGAAGAGGCATATTACAACAAGAAAGGCAAGTTCTCTAGAAAGCACAAAAGTATGAAAAATGTAATATGTTTCAATTGTGGAAAGTTTGGTCATTATGCTACTGACTATACTATTCCCAAGAATGAAAGTGATGAAGATAAACAGGATTCTAAGAGCAAGGATTCTGAAAAGCACAAGCATCATAGGAAAAACAAAGATGAGCACAACAATCAAAGAAAGAGGTATTATCACAAGCACAAGAAGAGTTTCTACCTAGACAAAGCAATTAAGTGTTCTAGTAGTTATAGTAAAAGTTCTTCAAGTGATAATGAAAATGAGATGTTGTTCATATCAGAAAAAGAGGAAGAACCGAAACATAGATTCATTATCATGAAATGTCTTAGAGGTGGAAACTTTGGTCACCTTGAGGATGATTGCACAAATAATGATTTGGTTTCTAGTATGTATTAGGATGCTTCAAAAAACTATAAGGAAGATGCATGTATGGTTTTTGAAAAGGGTAGCACCTCTAGTGATAAGAAATCTGAAAAAGGCTTTGATGATTCAAAAAGCAAACAAATAGAGGAAGATATAGAGGAAGGTGAAGTAGATCTTGAAGGTGAACTTATTAGTGCTCTTAGTGCTTTGAAAAAGGAAATAAATAATAATGCTAGACTCAAGGATAAGTTAGATGAATGTTGTATGGAGAGATATGATCTTATAGAAAGTCTTGACTTCTCTATAGCTAAGACACAAGAACTCAAGGATGAGTTAGAATCTAAGGTTCTTGAGTATAGTGAGTTAGAACAGAAAATGGCTTCTTTGAAAGAGCAAACTAAAGAGTACAAGGATAAGCTTTACAGGTTTCAAGATAGCTCCAAAAAGGTTAAGTCACTCATCAAAGGTCAAAGAAAGACAACAGATAAAATAGGCCTTGGTTTTGTTAAGCCACACAAGGAACAAGTTGGAGAGTCTAGTAAGAGACACCAAAAGAAAGAGAGTTTTGATGAGGAAAGTATTTTAGAAGAGGAGTCCTTGAATGATAGATGCATAGAAAAAGAAAACAAAATTCAGAATGAGAAGAAAAAGTTTTCAAAACCTAAGAGGTCAATTAAAGGAAAGTTTCAAGGCAGATGTTTTGTTTATCACAGGTTTGGTCACATGGCTTCACATTGCATGACTCAAGTGAAGGAGGTAAATGACAGTTTTAGAAGTGCTAGTTACTTTCAAGGGTATTGCTACTCTTGTCAATAGTTTGGACATAAGGCAATTTATTGCAAGGCAAATAACAGGAACAGGTTTGGTCAGAATAGGTTTGGTCAGAACAGGCTTGGTTAGAACTGGTGGATTCAAAGATCAGGTTTACCTCAGAGAAACGACATCATCAAGTGTTTCAAGTGCAACAATGAAGGTCACAAAATCAGATAGTGTAGAGCTAAAATTCTAGAATACAGGACAGGACGAGTGGCATGATCAGGTCCAAGGATCAAGGCATGGACAAGAACGAGGATGAGAACAAGAACAAGAACAAGTGACAAGAACAGGAATATGGACAAAGAGTTCAAGAGAAGGCCCGACAAGGAAGTTATAGATTCTGATGATGATCAGTACCTAATGGGAGTTTTACTCCCACCCCAAAATTAATCACCTCATCAGGAGGTGGGGGAGGGACTAAGCTAAGAGGCTCATTCTTAGTCCCGATCCCCAAAGGTGGCCCTTTGCCATTAATGACAAAGGGGGAGAGATATGATTAAGGGGGAGAGCTTCAAAGTGAAGAGGAGAGATTCAAGTCAGGGGGAGCAAAACTTCAAAGGAAGATTCTCATTTGTGGACACAGTTTCTCAGTTGTTAGCACAGTTGGTTTCAGTTTTGGCTCTTGAGAAGTGTTTTCAGTAAAGGTTTGCCATCAATGACAAAGGGGGAGATTGTTGGAAATTTTGGGTACTTTGGGTACATTGCCTTTGCTCAAGTGTATAAGTTGTCATTGATGTCAAGAATCTCTTGAAGGAATTTGATTTGATGTAAAATAATTGTTTTGATGAAGGTTATGGCATGACAGTTTCAAAGGTCTTTTATAAACCCCAAGTTGGCAAGTTTAAATATTACAGGTGGATGCATTAGTTTAATGCATTTGGGTCCAAGAGAAAGTATTTATTTAAATAATTAAAAACTTTGCTAAGGTCCCTTTTAATTATTTTTAAATAAATATTTGTTTGCATTGGGTTCTCCTAACCCATGGCACAAATGTCTTAACTTTGATGGAGCTATGTTCTAAGTTTTTGGGCGCTATCCAAGACCTCTGCAGACATGTTAAACTCCTCCGTCGATGTGTTAAACTCCTCGTCGACGTCATGAGTTTATGGGAAATTTGCATATAAAACTTCGACAATGAAGATCAAATTTTATCCCATCCGCATTTTTGAAAAGTATTGCTCGTTGTGCATTTGTGATCTGGTGTTCGTTTTCTTCGCTGTGATTTTGTGTTCTGTCATTCATTTTCTGTATTCATCGTAATTTTTGTTGTTGTTGTTTGCGTTATAAGACAGGAAGGCCTGTTGTTTATTTTAGCCCTAGCACAGAAGGTACAAGGGAAATAGAGTGAGGTTCAAACTTGACCGAACGCCTTTGGCACACCGATAGCGGCTAGGCTATTGGCATGCTACCCAAATGGGAGGTTTCACGTTCGAATAACATGAAAGGGTTTTTCTTCGTTGAGGTGGATGCAGTGGGTGGTGTTAGAGTTCATGCGCAATTTCTCCATAGCGTGATTTTTGGTGTTGGCCAAGGTATTTTCGAAATTGATTTTTGCTAGTATATTTTGTGGATGGAGGAAGCTTATTAGAGATAAAAATAGCTTAGGAGTTATAAGGAGTTTGATGCTTGCTTTATTTTGATAAAAGATTCTTTTGAAAGTGTTGTTTGCATTATCTTATTGCATTCTTATGAGAATTAAATTTTATTGTTGCTAAGACTATAAGGAAGAAATAAGGTGTATAAGGGATAAATATTTCTTGTAATGTGGAGAGTGTTTTTGGTTGATTATGGAAATGAAAGCATGATGTTTTAAGGTTAGAATTGCTTCTTGTGTGAAGTTGTGAAACCTTAAGTGGGCAGTTTTGAGATTGACATTAGCTTTCATTAAAGCTGGTTATAATCAAGCTATTCTTTACTTGGTTAAAGTGTTGAGCTTACTTCTTTGTTGATGATTTGAAAAGTTGTTTTGTGCTATTGATATTTGAGTTGGTGGATGCTTTTTGTTCAAACAATATTGGAGAGAAAAGGAGTTCTACTTGTTTCCTTTTCTATGTTGATTGTGAAATGCTTCAAGGTTGTGTTTTGAGTTGAATGGTGTTGACTAAACCTTGTTTGATGAGCATTGTTGTTGAAACCCTAATTGATGGTGAAAATAACATGAGTATCATTGTTATGTGATTCTTTGCATAGTTGGAAATTGTTGGGGTTTCATGTTCTTGAAAGAAAGCATTCTATCCTATCCATTTCAGATATTGAGTTGAGTTTTCATATTTGAGATTGAGATTGAGCTAAGTTGATTTGAGTTGAGTTTTGAGATTGGGATTTGAGTATAGAACATATTGAGTCTCTAAAAATTCTCTTTATGCTTCTATGAGTTTGACAAATCACATTGGGTCTCTAACAATTCACTTTGTGATTTCCTACTAATAATGTTTTTCTTGGCAAGCTTGCTGAGTTTTTGGACAGGTTTCGGTGGGGACTTGTGAGCATTTTTTGGACAGGTTCCAGTGGGGACTTGTGAGCAGTTTTTGGACAGGTTTCGGTGGGGACTTGTGAGTAGTTTTTGGACAGGTTTCGGTGGGGACTTGTGAGAAATTTTTGGATAGGTTCTAGTGGGGACTTGTGAGTAGTTTTTGGATAGGTTCCGATGGGGATTTGTGAGAAATTTTAGATAGGTTCCAGTGGGGACTTGTGAGAAGATTTGGATAGGTCCTAGCAGAGGACTTATGAGCTGATTTTGATAGTTCTATCAAAGAACTTAAGGACAGAGGTGTATTGGTTCTATGAGAAGAACCTGAGGATAGATTTGGCAAGTCTTTGAGAAGGATTGTATGTAGAGGATTAATTTGTTCAAGAGTTGGACAGATCTAACAGATAAAAGAAGACTTGTACTAGACCGAATGACTATGTTTGGTATAGGTTTTTGAGCTGCTATGGATGTGATCATAGAAGGCAGAGGTCTCTTAGGCTAAGCATTGAGGATAGGAGGTTTTCGATGGAAAGGAGTTCCACGTGTTGGCAAGAGGTAGAGGCAGTTGATATTCTGAGGGATCATTTCCGATCGAGGGGAAGGTATCTCCTTTGAGCAGAGGCTCATAAATTCTGATTGGGGGAAGGTATCTCCTTTGGTCCAAGGCTCATAAACATTGTAATTGGGAAGGATTCCCAAAGAACTTTGAGATAACTTTTAGAGAAAAGTTTTGTGGATGTAGCCCAGCCATTCTGGGTGAACCACGTTGAAATTGGTGTCACTTTGTGGATGATATTGTGCATTGTTTTGATATTTATTTGGGTATATTGCTTTACTAATTTGAAGTATAAAGGAAAAATTAAAAATAGGTCTTATACTATTCACCCCCCCCTCAGTATAAGCTTGTGTTATTCACTCTCCTCTTTCAATGATATTCTACATGGCCTTGAGCATGAGAATTATCTTCCTAATACCAACTAATTTTTTTTTAGCCTCCTACATATTCTAGGTTAAAAATTGACTTGCATGCTTGGAGGAGGCATTAAGGTCTTTCAATATTATGTAGTTCTAGGTTAAAGCTTCAATGACATGCATTAGTTAGAGGGTTCCAACCAGTTCCTTACAAACTTTCACATCAAACCCATTAAGTAGATTCTCAAGGGAGAGGAGGAGATCCCTAGATATTCCTTATCCACACCTTTAGTATGAACTTATTCATCCCTTAACACACCCCAATATGATAAGTCTATCCAATTCAATTTTTTGATTGGATTCTAGGAGAATTTCCTTAGTTTAGAAATCCACTTAAATGACTCTATAGGTTGAATTTCATCCTCCTTAGTTTATTGTTCCAAATATATCCCTTTCTTTATTTTCTTAGTAGCATTTTATTTCTCTATAGTGAAAATATATTCTCCTTTAATTGACTTCACCATGTATCCTCTTCTTGGCTTTATTTTTTGCTATCTCCACATCCACTTCAGAGTCTTTTCTCCTCTGCTCACCAAAATGGCTTCTTGCATGGGCTTTATGGGAAGCATGAACTTCTCTTTAGTAGTATGACATTTAGGCTCCCAAGTAATTTTCCCCCATAGACCCTCCTTATCTACCACATGCTTGAAGATAATGAAGAATAATCCTTGATGTAGGAGGTCCAAGATCTTCCCACGTTGGACATCCTTGATAGTCTTTTCCAGGGATCTGAAGAGGAAAGTTGGGATGTTAATTTTCCTCCCCAAATTAAGGTATTTTAGGAAGTCCATATGAAATATCCTAACCATAAATATCTTTGAGCCCAACATAAAGTAATGCATGATGCAGAGTATGACCCAACTACAATGTAAATGCAATGACTCCTTTGCAATGCCACTCCATTCCTTTTGATTTTGTTCATACTTATCAAATAAATTCTTTATTTTGACCACTAGAGAGTGCTTCTCTCTTCTAATGCATTCACCCTTAGTATATAAGTTGGAAATATTTGCTATCAAAGTAGTATTAATAGAAAACTCACATTCGAACACCCTTAATTTCTCTACTACCTAGGAGTATGTGAATTGTATAGAGAGCTCAAGATAATATCCATAATAAATTTTATATAAATTTCATAGCTCCACATTTTATAGAATTCCTTAGACCACTTCATTAGCATTGAGGATAAGAGTTTCCACACAGATATTGTCACCCTCAATAGCACAAGTAACTATAGTATTGAAAACCTCAACTATGAAATTACCTTTATTATTCATGGAACAAATAAGAGGAGGTTTGGATAGAAGCATGGATTATCCATAAGCCTTTATTATGGATCAAATTATGAGAGAATATGTTTGGCCGATCTAAAACCCATGAGTCTTGGGACTTGGAGAATTGTCCCAAGTCAAATCAACCCCTATTGAGATTTTCAAATAAAACCTTCTAATAAATTTCTTGCATCTCTTGGATCACCAGTAAAAAATTCATTGGATACACATAAGATCAAATTCCTTAAATATCCAACCAACAAGTAATTATTCTAAATTAGAATTAGCAATGAGTTGAAGTTTAGCGGGTGCGGCAGGAGTGAGGGTTTGAATTTTTTGGGTAGGAATCTCAGCCAAGGTGGTAGAGGTAGAGCAGGTATGGAAGGGGTGGGTGGGAACCTTGAGCATGGATCAAGCGAGGATCCAGAGGAAGGTAGTCAGGCTATGGTAAATTTGGAGGCAGGCATCATGCGAGGGCCCGACCCTCCTTAGAAAGACCCTAAAAAAAAGATACCAAGGACAATGTGGGACCCAAGAAGTGGTTGTCTTTTGTTGAGATTCTTAGAGGAAAAATAAAGGAGGTTCTCTCTCTTATACCCATAGTTCTAGTAAATAATAAAATTTTGGCCTTGAAAAGTTCCATGAACCCTTTTCTTTCAATGGAAGAATTCTCCCTGGTAGGCAAATTTTTGGGAGGTAGGCCATACATGGATACTATCAGGGCTTAGGCGATAGGTAAATGGAGATCGATAGGTAGCTTGGAGTTGGTAGCTCTAACTCGAGGGTTCTTCATTATCTATTTTAACAATATGGAGGATGCTAACCACATTTTAACAAGAGGTCCTTGGTTTCTAGGCAAAAGGAGCCTTTTTATTAGACGATGGGGTGAATATTTCGACCCTAAAAAGTAAAATATTAACATTGTCCCTATTTGGGTTCATCTCTCGAGTCTACCTACCCAGTTATTCAATGAATATTGGCTGAAGGGCATAGACAGAACTATAGGGGACTTGATCTCCATTGATCATGTGAGCTTAGCCAAGACAAGGATGACTCATGCACGAATCTATGTAAATGTTAATTTGGATAATGAATTGCCAAGGTTTGTGGAGCTAGAGTATGGAGAATACTATAGAAAATAGCCGATAGAATATGAGAATAGACCGAAATTCTATGTAGAATACAAAAATCAAGGACATCTATGCAATCAGTGCCCTAACTTGGCAATGAATAGAGAAAAGCAAAAGCAGGGAATGCTAGATAGAGGAAATTTGAGGAGTTTCCTTGGAAGAGGCGATTTCAATCAGGAAAACTATGTCTACCAAAAAATAAAAGAGAGGGTGCAAGGTCCCAACAAGACAAAGGAAAACAATAGGTTGTTGGCAACCAAAATACTTAGGTAAGTTCCAATCCTCTAGTTTCAAATAAATTTTCAATTCTATCCAATATGGGAGTAGGAGGATTATTGAAATACATGGAAGCCTAAAACCTTCAAGCTAACCTTTCTAACTCTCTAGAATCCCCATCCAAGTTAGGATCCTCAAACCCTAATGTTGAAATTACTATAAGCCCCATGGGCATCACAAAGCCAAACCCTAATACCCTATCTCTAGAATCCCCATCCAAGTCGGGATCCTTAAACCCCAATGCTAAAAATACTTCAAGCCCAGTGGGCATTCCAAAGCCAAACCCTAATGTTGAATAACTTAGGAAGAAATTTGAGGCATTGGAAAATAAAAAATCTCATCTCCCTAACATCATCACTAGGAGCTAGGTGAATCCTACTGAGGGGTCGTCCCGCATACTAGGGGAATACAAGAAAAAAGGAGAATATTTGGATGTAGGGGTGGAGATATGTGAAACTCTTCATACTGAGGAATATGGCAGTTTGGTTCTACAACAAATTGCCTCCCCCTAGTTTAGTCCTAAACAAACTAGAAGAACTGTGAAGTCTCCTATAGATTTTGGTAGTGAAAAAAGAAGAGGGAGAATATCAAATGTTGAGCATCAAAAAATTAAAACTAATAATGACATTGCCAATGGAAAATATATAACCTTGTTTCAACAGGTTATTTCGGGTTCTAAAGACAAAAAATTAGGAAAACCCCCTCAAGGGAGGGGCTGAGGAAGAAATCCCAAAAATCTAAATGAATTTCCTCTCATGGAACGTGAGAGGCCTCAATGGCCTGCCCAAACATAGGGAAGTCAGTGCAATAAGAAATCAAGTGAATCCAACTATTATCATGTTGCAAGAAACAAAAACTGATGAGATTCAATAAAAAAAAGTAGCAAAAAAATTTGGAATCAAGGGGATATGGTTTTCAAATCATCCAAAGGAGCGTCTAGAGGCTTTATGACATTGTGGGATCCCTGGATAGTATAATGCACCATTATTCAAAAAGATGATATGGTTCTTAGTGTTTTATTTAAGGAAATAAACAGCAACAAGTCATGGATCCTTTCAAATATTTATTCCGACTTCAATTCAAGGGGGAATTCTACTGTAGGAGTACTTGGTCAATCTGAGTGAAATCTTCCATAATGTCCCCTATATTCTGGTTGGGGATTTTAACACTCCTCTTTACCCTTCAAGAAAAATGGGAGGAAATGGACCACCTATCAGGATCATGGATGAGTTCAATGACTTTGTGAACTCCAAAATTTTGATGGATGTAAAACTTAGAGGAGTTAATTATACCTAGAACAATCGGAGGATAGGGTGTCATCTCATTCAAGAAAGGCTTGACAGGTTTTTTCTATCAAAGGAGGCTACAACTCTGTTCGGTGATTCCACCCTAAAAGCCCTTCCTAAAATTACCTCTGATCATAATACCATATTTTTGGATATCCCTAACTCTCTATCCTTCAAGAAACCTTTCAGATTTCAATCTATGTGGATCAAACATTCCAGTTTCATAGATAACTTAATTTAGTGGTGGCAACAACCTATCATGGGTAGTGCAACTTTTAAATGTGCTGGAAAATTAAATTTTGTTAAAGAAAAGCTTCAAACTTGGAACAAAGAGGTCTTTGGGAACATTTTTGAAAATAAAAAATAGGTTGTTGAAAGTTTGAAGATAATTTATTAGAGGTTTCAACATGGTGATGCTGATGAAACTACTAGGCAGGAGGAACAGACAAAACTAGTAGTGTTTCATAACATTTTGGCCTGTGAGGAAATATATTGGAGGAAAAAATCAAGGGCTCTTTGGTTTAAATATGGAGATTCAAATTTCAATTTTTTTCATGTAACCATGCTTAGAAACAGAAGCAATAACAAGATAAAATTTTTAAAAAAGTAGATGGTTCTATTACTTAGGACTTAAAAGAAATCAGAAAGGAGGCAGTAACTTATTTCAATTCTATCCTTGGTCAAGAATCACAGTGCAATGAGGAGGCCAAATATATTCTCTTACAATCCATTCCTAGCATAATAAATGAGGATATAAACCTTAAGCTTCTAGCTTCCTTTTCTTGATGAGGAAACTAAGGAAGCCTTGTTTAGCATTGAGCCAGACAAAGCCCCGAGACCCTACAACTTTCCCCCTCATTTCTATCAATATTTTTGGGACATACTAAGTGAGAATATAATTTCTACTGTTAGAGAATTCCAAGAAAGAAATCATATCCCAAAAGGTCTCAACTCTACTTTTATTTCTCTAATTCCTAAGAAGCAATCCCTTGAATCTATGGTTGACTTCAAGCCAATCAGTCTATGAAATGTGTCTTACAAGATCCTAACTAAAGCCATTATAAATAGAATGAGAGATGTTATGCCCCACATCATAGATCTATGGCAGGTAAGCTCTATCCAGGGTAAGTCAATCTTGGATGGATTTATCATAGTTCATGAAGCTTTGCACTCTGCTCATAAGACTAATAGGTCTGTTTTTACCCTCAAGCTTGATATGAACAAAGCATTTGATAGGCTAAATTGGGAATTTCTTATTATTGTCCTCCTTAAGTTTTGGTTTTCACCACAAATGGGTTAATTTGATCAAATAATGTATTTCTAAAGCATGGTTCTCAATTCTGGTTAATGGAATAACTGCTAGTTACTTTTAAAGTCACAAAGGAATTTAGCAGGGGGACCCTATCAGCCCCATGTTATTCATCATTATGGCAGAATATTTAGGTATAACCATAAAAAATGCTTGTATTTCAAGGCTAATATCGAGAATAAAGGCAACATATCTCACTAGGGCTGTTTCTCACCAAAAATTCATCGATGATACCCTTCTATTGACTAAGGCATCGATGCTTGAGGCCAAAAGAATTAAATACATCCTGCAACTCTACAAGGACGTTGCTGGTCAGAAAGTTAATTTCAGTAAAAGCAAGTTATATTTCTTGAACACACCCATTCAGAGGAAAGGAAGGATTGTAGAAATTTTAGGGTGTGATATAGCAAACCTCCCCACTTTGTATCTTGGTCTCCCTCTTTTCATTGGTTCTCCGAGAGAGTCAATGTGGGATAGGGTTATTGAAAGAATTCAAAAAAAAATTGCTAGATGGAAAGGTCATATTCTATCTCAAGCAGGAAAGATGACCCTCACTAAGGCCTCTCTTCAGAGCATTCCAATATATTTCTCCATTTTCAAAGCCCCTGTGAAGGTTTTCCAAAAAATTGAGAAACTCCAAAAAGAATTTTTATGGACTAGATTAGACGAGAAAAAATGATACACCTTGTAGGATGGACCAAAGTGTGTAGACCCAGGGAAAATAGGGGCTTAAGTTTGACGAGAATTGCTCATATGAATTTAGATTTACTAGCTAAGTAGGCATGACACCTCATTTCTCATGAATAAAATGAATGGACAGCTATCATCAAATGAAATTATCTTCAAAATATGGAATTTCTAAGTGACTCAGTTCCAATCAGAGATTCTATTTTTTGGAAAGCAATTCTCAATTGTAAGGAAATCATCAAAAAAAAATTAATATGGATTTTATGCAATGGTTAGAGGATAAATTTTTGGAATTATAGCTGGGCTAAGGATGAACCACTAACGCAATATCTTAACTTAGCCCGAATCAGAGATATCACAAAAGAACTCATTGGCAAAAAAATCTCCAATTATATGGTTGAGGTCAAAGGCAAAATGAAGTAGAAACAAATAAGGATTCATGTATTTCAAGTGGAATCAAATGATATTTGTAACATTATCGAGAAATAGTTTATCCCCATGAGACCCAAGGAATATCAAGTGACCTGGGCTCCTACGAAAAATGGGCATTTCACTATTAAATCAGCTTACAAGCATCTTCTAGGGAAGGGGGTTGATCAAGGGATTTTCACTCCAAGGAGCTTGGCCCAATATATCCTTATATATTGGAAGTTCTCATAACTCCTTTGCATGTAATCTCCTTTCATCTTGTTCATGCACATATGACTCGTACATTGCTACCACCTTTTTCAATTACTTCTTTCAAGACCTTTCCTAATCTCAAATTTATCCCACATGCCTTCCAAAGTGATTTGGCAAGGACTCTATTATAGATGGTATCATAGGTGGGTTGCTTGTCCTATATGTAAAGAGCAACATATATATCTCTAACAAGAGTCCATTCTTTCCTCAAAATACATTGAATTTGGTAAAGGAGAAAACTACCAATCTAATTTCACTTCAAAAATGTTCAACTCCTTAGAATCAGAGCCTCAATATTGGATCACATTAGAATATCCAAGGAGGAAATCCTATTCCACACCTCTAGCAATCCATATTATCATCATCCATAGGTAGGGTTTGTTCCTTTCTAGCTAGCTCCTTGAGATCTAAAAGAAAGTCATGTTCCTAAATTGTAAGCACTTCTTCTAGCATACTGATGTTGGTCATTATATCGACTACAATATTTCATTCTCTAAAAACATGGGATACCTGGGAACTAGGAATATATTGAATAAACTTCCTTGCCATTGTCAACATATTCTCTATGCTCCAACTAGACTTTGTAGTCCTTTTGCACAATTAATAATGTTGAGTAAATTGCCTTATATTACAATCTTATTGACATTCAACCTCTTTAGAATAACTCCATACAATAATGTTTGAGCTTTCACAAAGTGACTATTTTGTGTTCCCAAACCTTCTATGTAGGGTAAAATTAGATTTTCTTTTTGGTCTCTAATCACTTCCCCTGATCCTACCCTACCTAGATTACCTATCGCTAACCCATAAAATCTTAACATGGCCTAGTCAATAGGACACACCATTCATTTAGTCTATGAATGACTAGAATGAGTTATCTAAGATGAGTGATCCAAAAATTTTGAAAGGTCCCATTGACCAGTTATAGTTGATCCCTCCTTGTCCTCCTAGTTATCTTTAAACTCAATGCTTTGAATATTTTCAACTAGAGAAACACTAATTCTAGATTTAGTAAAATTGCAATCCTTACTCTAATATCAAAAAGTCCTTTTGTTTCTTTCCTTCCATAGAACCCAAATGATATGTGGAAAATTGAACTTCTAAAGAATGTGTAGTATTGTGCTCCAAAAGGAGGGAGCCCATTGTAAGCAAAGATCATCCAATTTATTTGGTAAGATATAGAATATATTCAACTTACTAATGATCTTAGAGATAAATTCTTGTGATCAAGTATATTTGATAAACAATTTTTGAAAACTTTCTAAGTTCTTCTCACATAGGTAATATCTATTGGAAATAGCCAATCCCCTATTATAGAGGTTATCAATAGTAAGGATTTTGTTTTTAACACAAAGCCAATAGAATTTGATTTTTTAAGTAAGGTACTTGAGCCAAATTTTGGACATTGATAACCCACACCAACCTTCATCTTCCAATAACTGATAAGCAAATTTTATAGTAAATTGCCCACTTTTATGCATTTTCTAAAATAGGCAATCCATATCTCTTGTTGGATTTAATGAATCTTAGAATTTTATTGATCTCCCCCAAAGATTTCTACCACATTGGTCCCAGTCTGCAAGATGAATGGGCTTCCAACATTTCCCATTCTCATATTCTAGAATTAAGTTCGAGATCATCTTACCATATAAATGAGAGAGTAGGGGTTCAAGGGGTGCAAGATTTTGATTCTCAATAAAAGGGGTTTTTTGGAGCCAATAATACTTCTAAAACCCAACATTTCTTCCACATCCTACCTTCCATATAACTCCACTTATGATTAGGGATTTGGTTTTGTGTATGTTATTGCAAAGATAGGACCCAAGAAGAGGATTTTTCTCTTCAACCAGATTTTTCCCATTCCTAAGGTATTTATTTTTTAGGATCTTGGTCCATCGTAGTTTTGATAATTAGTGAACAATTTCCAACCAATTTTATCCAACAAAGCCTTATTCATCATATTCAATTTCCTAATACCTAGGACTTCCACCTCCTTGTAGTACAAAGTTGATCCCAATCCATGAAGGCTAGTCTCCTTTTTTTTGTCATATTAGACCAAAGAAAAAACTTGAATTTTCTCTATATTTTCACAAATTTTAGAAGGAATTTTTAATAGGGATAAAAAGTAAATAGAAATACTTTTGAGGATAGACTTAACTAACTAGGCTTTTCCTACTTAGCTTAGAAAGGATCCTTTCCACCTTGAAAA
Organism: Wollemia nobilis; assembly: GCA_028583015.1. Classification (NCBI taxonomy): domain Eukaryota; kingdom Viridiplantae; phylum Streptophyta; class Pinopsida; order Araucariales; family Araucariaceae; genus Wollemia; species Wollemia nobilis. The sequence continues at coordinate 1,867,940 of JAQPPZ010001489.1, forward strand.
TTTCCTTTTGATTATTTCTACCACAAGATCCCAGAGCTTAATATTCATACTTCCTTTAAAGAGAGACATCCCCAAGTATGTTAGAGGTAGCTTCCCAATTTCACATCCAAAACTTCTAGAAATTCTACCTTGCCCTCTTGTAGGAGTATTCAGGAAGTTGACTTTACTCTTCAAGAAGTTGATATTTTGACCTACTAAATTTTCATAGCTACTCAAAAGAGATTAATTATTTCTACTTGGGGAATAGAAACAGTGGTGGCTAGGATGGTGTCATCAACAAACTATTGATGGGACACTGATAGAAGACAAGTTCCAGCTATAATACCAACAATAGTCTCTATTGCAGTGGCTATATCAAGGACCTTTGCCATGATAACGAATAGGTAATAGGATAAGTTATCCCCTTGCCTTAAACCCTTACATATAAAAAAGTATCCAACAACAATCCCATTCATCAAAACTAAGAATATTGTGGAAGAGATACATTCCTTTGTCAATCTGATATATTATTTATGGAAGCCAAAATTAGATAGAGCTTGTAGAAGAAAGTCCCAAGAGACTTTATCATATGCTTTGTTTGTATCAAGTTTTAGAAGATGGTTGACAATACCACTTTTATCAATAGAATGGATCACCTCATGGATAGTTATGATTCCATCCAATATTTGTCTCCCTAAGATAAACCCCCCTTGGTTAGAATAAATGATAAAATGTAGGATGAATTTCAGCCTATTAGCCAAAACCTTTATCAAAATTTTGTAAAGAGTATTATAGAGGCTAATAGGTACTATCCACTTTCAAAATGAGCACTAAGAAAGTGTAATAAACATCCTCAAGGATAATGTGAGTTCTTTGGTCCTCAAAAATTACAACACAAACTATTTTACCCATAATATGCCAAAAGTTTTGGTAGAATATGGTTGGGAATCCATCTGGAACTAGGGATTTATCCTCAACCATCACAAAAACAACATACTTTACCTCATTGTACATGAAAGGGATATTCAGTTACAAGTTGTGATCAATAGTGACCAATAGAGGAATGTTGTGAAGAAGGGTTGCTTCATTCTCATCCATCCTTTCTATAGTGCCAATGAGCTTTTTGAAATAATTAACTCCTTTCTATTTAATCTTCACATTGTTTTTAGTAAGGGAGAAATATTATTTTAGGATTTCCTTAATTTTATTATGAATTTGGTGTCTTAGATTTTTTAAATAAAAATATTTTGTGCTATGGTTCCCTTTCTTGAGCCAAAGGGTTCAAGAGTTCTACCTCCAATGGTTTTTTTTGCAATCCAGGATGCTGTGGTAGTTAGAGAGGACAACTCTTTCCTTGTTCTTAATCTCTTAAGAATATCACCCTTCATTTTCCAATTCCCCAATCTCCATAATTTGCTATTTAAAATTTATATTTCACTTAAATATGTTTCCAAAAATATAATTCTTCTAGTCTTTCAGTTTGTATTTGATGAATCTAAGATTTTTTGCAACTTGGGACACAAGAGGGCCAAACAAATCAGTCTCCCACCAGATCTTGATGCATTTCTCAAGTCCTTCATTACTTAGTTACATGGCCATAAACCTAAAGGGGATAAATAATCTTAATCTATCCATTATATAATAAAAAACCAAAGGGTTGTTATTCAAGCTAGCTTTAGGAAGAGTCATTAAAGTAGCATCCCCAAAATTGATCAATTCATCTTGAGATACAAGCAATATATCAAGATTTATTTTGATAATTTGTTTGCCTAGTCTACTATTACTCCAAATGTATTTGACTCATATGAGGTTAGTATACATCAAACCATTCTCCATGAAAAATTACTCAAAGTCATCTGTGCACTATGCCCAACTTGGATTACCATATTTTTTATCAGAGGTTCAGAGATGGGAATTGAAGTCACTTGCAATGATCCATGCAAAATTAATAGCCTTTATTATTGAGGTTAGATCTCTCTAGAGTTGTCATCTTCGAAAAAATGCATTTGGTGCATAAACATTGGTTAGTACCTAGCTCACCTTAGTATCTTTGTAATGAAAAAGGACATTGGAAAACCCATTAGAGGTTATAATAACTTTCCTTTCAATCAAGTTTCCATCCCATAAACAAAGTAGCCACCCTAAGGCTCCATTCGTTGCACTAGAAGTAAATTTAGCTTATTTCTATACACATCTTAATTCTTTCTAGCTTTCGATCATCCTATTTAGTTTCATGTAATAAACATATTTGGGGTTTTAGTTATTTCCTTATAGAATAAACCAATTAATGTTTAGATGAGGAATCAAGCCCTATGATGTTATAGGATATGATTCTCATTTCTTTGGATGGGATATTTTTACCACCTAGTTTTAAGGTTAGCTCATTTCCATTGGCCACTTCTTTGGTTGTTTTTCTCTCTGATTTTATTATGGGAGGGTCTACCCTTGAAGTTTTCCTATCACACATCTACACAAGTCTTCCTCAAGCTCCTAGACGTTTCGATTGGGATCTCTATATCCTTCCTAATAATATAGGAATTAGATGGGGTATCTTGATTTTAATTTTGGTTATCTAGAGTGGAAGGGGGATTTAGATTCATTTTTCATTCACTAATAAATAATTTAGACCAAAAACTATTTCTTCATCTGGGGCTACCTATTCTAGATCTTCAAAGGGTCTTATAAGAAATAAATGTAATTTTGAGTGACAAAAATAGTTGAATCAGTGGTATGGAGGTCAACGGTATTTCTTATTAAAATTTTGGCTTTCTTGATCTCTTCTTATTCTTCTTCTTCTTGAATTTTATGTTTTTATTGAGGAGATTTCCCCTAGTCTACTCCATTCCTTTATTCATTTGATTTTCTAGAAGCTCCTTCACTATTGTCATTGTTCTTATTTTATTGCCAACAATGAGAGGGTTATCCTTTGAGGGCAATCCCTATTTAGATGCCCTATATTCATGCATGAACTACATTTTACCAAAAAAATCATACTCTAGAGATTGAATCTAGGATCCAAACATGAAGGTCAATTTGATGGTTTTCAATTTGGCCTACTCAATATCCAAGTTGATGTATATTCTAGCATGAATAAGTTAGCTTCCAGAAATAGTTGCTAGATGAATAGCCATGAGGTGAACTAAATGATTTTCTATACCCAATGATGCTCTATACCCTATTTGTCTCCACTTTTCTTATGCCCAAAATCAAATAGCATCAAAATCTAGAGAGACTCTCATAAACTTGCCAACCAAATAGAGATACCTTTATGCTATTGATAGAGACAAAAGTATTTGATGTCCTTGTCTCTATCCACTTTCAAAATGAGCACTAAGAAAGTGTAATAAACATCCTCAAGGATAATGTGAGTTATTTGCTCCTCAAAAATTACAACACAAACTATTTTACCCATAATATGCCAAAATGGTTGGTAGAAGATGGTTGGGAATCCATCTAGAACTAGGGATTTCTCCTCAACCATCATAAAAACGACATCCTTTACCTCATTGCACATGAAAGGGCTATTAAGTTACAAGTTGTGATCAATAGTGACCAATAGAGGAATGTTGTGAAGAAGGGTTGCTTCATTCTCATCCATCCTTTCTATAGTGCCAATGAGGTTTTTGAAATAATTAACTATTTTCTCCTTAATCTTCACATTATTTTTAGTAAGGTAGCAATATTATTTTAGGATTTCCTTAATTTTATTATGAATTTGGTGTCTCATATTTATTAAATAAAAGTATTTCATGTTGTGTTCCCCTTCCTTGAGCCAAAGGGTTCAAGAGTTCTACCTCCAATGGTTTTTTTTGCAATCCAAGATGTTGTGGTAGTTAGAGAGGACAACTCTTTCCTTGTTCTTGATCTCTTAAGAATATCACCCTTCATTTTCCAATTCCCCAATCTCAATAAGTTGCTATTTCAAATTAATATTTCACTTAAATATGTTTCTAAAAATATACTTCTTCTAGTCTTTCAGTTTGTATTTGATGAATCTAAGCTTTTTGGCAACTTGGGACACAAGAGGACCAAAAAAATTAGTCTCCCACCAGATATTGATGAATTGCTCATGTCTTTCATTACTTAGTTACATGGCCATAAATGTAAAGGGGATAAATAATCTTCTTCTATCCATTCGATAATAAAAAACCAAAGGGTTCTTATTCAAGCTAGCTTTGGGAAGTCATTAAAGTAGCATCCCCAAAATTGATCAATTCATCTTGAGATACGAGCAATATATCAAGCCCTATTTGGATGAGTTGATTGCCTAGAATACTATAACTCCAAGTGTATTTGACTCGTCTGAGGTTAGTATCCATCAAAACATTATCCATGAGAAACTACTCAAATTCATCCATGCACTCTACCCAGCTTGGATTACCATATTTTTTGTCAGAGTTTTAGAGAGGGGAATTGAAGTCACTTGCAATGATCCATGCAAAATTAATAGCCTTTATTATTGAGGTTAGATCTCTCTAGAGTTGTCCTCTTTCAAAAAATGCATTTGATGCATAAACATTGGTTAGTACCTAGCTGACATTAGTATATTTGTAATGAAAAATGACATTGGAAAACCCATTAGAGGTTATAATAACTTTCCCTTCAATCAAGTTTCCATCCGATAAAAAAAGTAGCCCCCATAAGTTTTCATTCGTTGCACTAGAAGTTAAATTTAGCTTCTTTCCTATTGGCATTTTGCCACATTGTTTTTGTTGTTACTGTTCATGTAAAAGAATACAAATTGTAGAGATACTAATTCTTCTGTTTGTCCCTCCAAGCACTTTGAAAGGGAAAATGTAAAAATATCTACAAGTTTTGTGTTAGAGCAAAGTAAATGAAACTGTTGCGATATCGCGACCTATTGCAGTTTCACGGTGTCAAAGGCAAAAATCGGCTAAGTACAAAAAATGTCATGATATCGTGACATGTCGCATTTTCATGACCTGTCACGTTTTCATGGTCAAAATAGTTAATGGAAGCAAGGAAGTCAAACTGTCATGATATCATGACATGTGGGAGTTTCGTGACTTGTTGCGGTGAGGGAGCATTCAAATGAAAGTTGTTGCGATATCGTGACATGTCACGTTTTTGCGACTTGCGATGTCCACAGAGCAGAGTGATAAAAAATGTTACGATATCACGATATACAATAGCAAAGGGGAGCGCCAATGAAAAGTGTCATGATATCACGATAGAAAAGCAAAAACGGAGCTAATGGTATGGACTGGCATGATATCACAACATGTCGCGTTATCGCGAAAGGGTTGAAGATAAATACAAGGTAGAGAAAGATGTCACGATATCGTGACATTTTTGGAAATGAAGCCAAGCAAGAGGAACTTGTCGCGATATCATGACAGGAAGCGACAATGACAAAGAAGGCAAGAAATTGTTGTGATTTCATGACATTTTGGATAGAACGGGAAAAGCGCAAAGAAATGTCATGATTTCACGACATGTCACATTTTCACAAGGAGCAAGTTCAAAGGAAACCAATTGTATAGAATGTCACTATTTCGTGACATATCAAACTTTCGCGGCCTAACAACATCAAAGTAGAAGAAGACAGAAACATGTCATGATTTCACGACTTGTTGAAGATGAAACAGCCAAATGGAAAAAACGTCACGATTTCGTGACATGTCACATTTTTGTGACTTGTCACATTTTCGTGGAATGAAAGCTGAGAAGTACAAGGCAGTGAGAAATTATCACGATTTTGTGACATGTTTCATTTTCTTGATAAGGAGCAGCGAACAAAACCGGATAGAGAAGATGTCACGATTTCGCGACATGTCGCATTTTTGCAACTTGTCACATTCGCGATCGAAGCAATAACAAAGACCCGATACAGTTTTGTTAGCATTTTCCTTCAAAATTGCATAGGAGAACATGCGAAGAAGATAAGATCAAGCGTAGTAATTTTTTAAAAGTTCTCCAACAGATTTTGAGATCGTGGTCGAAGAATCTCAGGGATTAAATATTGCTAATTATCGATGTGCGCTAGATAGAAGACCCTGAAGTAGTTTTTGAAGCCACTAAAATTAAAGACGCCTCTAGCATTAAAAGCTCTTGTTCGTGATCTCTTAACAACTTTTGGATTGCCCCAATAACGGTCATTAAATGAAGAAATATGGTCCCTTGTTTCTGTTTATTTTTAGTTGTAATCCATTTAAAACAGGGACTATCATTTCTTTGAGGCAGATTAAGGGGATCGTTTCTTCAAAATCTATTTCATGTATTAAATGTTGTAATATGAAAGAAAGAGGCAGGCACCTCTATAAATACCAATGTAAAATCTCAAGCAAGAGAGGAGGACCTATTTGCAAAAATATTGAAGTAGAAATCCTAGATGTAGTCTCACTCTATTCTTAGTGTCTTTTGAGTCGGGGATCCAAACTATTGTTCACGTTTTTTTTTCTATGTGATTTACTTCTATTTCATCCAGTGTTAATATAAGTTGAATTTTGTTGTCCTAAATTTAGCTGTATTTTTCATCTAAATTTTTGAAGTATAATTGAAGGTGAATCTACGGCTAGTTTTGATCCGATTTCGGTATATGCTTAAGAATCTATTACCACTTAAGCTTCAGGATCTGGTTTAAGAATATTTGCTATCTGAGGTTGTTCCCCATTAACTATCGACTTCGGCCATATTTCCCATTTCTTTCCACATTATTTCCCATTTCTTTCTACATTTTCCCATTTCTTTCTTGCATCCTTATCTTGAAACCAGTTTAGATTAGTGTGGGAGCCAGCCCTCTCTAGAGATTGGCCCAGGAGACTTCTCTTTCCCTCAGCTTTTCAATGTTGGACGAGTCTAGGGCGCACAAGTAATGAAATATTGTACTTAGGCAGATTTGTGACCAACAATTTTTGGCATGCCCAGTGGGATAGACTATTTTTGTCTCAAAAATATCCATAATCGATGGGACAAGCAAGTCTCATTTTTTGACACCCAAAGGAATCAAGATTTTGATGAATTATCTTGACCTCAAAGCAGAGATTGTAAGTTCATCTGGTGACTCTGTTGAAGGTGACTGTATAGTACCTAGAAATCTCTAATCCTGAAGCTGGTGAGAATCTTCACTTCATGATCATGAGATCAAGTGCCAAAGAATCGAAAGATCCAGTTGAATTCTTTGAGATTGATGTTCAGAACTAGAGGGAGAGCTCAATATTGGTAAGTCCTATGAACTCGTTGTTTGTTATTTCTTTGTAGGTAGCAGGTTAGTTTGTGCCATCTCTGACTCCTCCCAGTACTACTATGAGCTTGCAAGTAGATCCAAATCCTACGGTCCAAATGGCTGGTCAAAAACCTCCTCCATGACAAGTTCCTGCTTGGAACTATTCGGGAGAGTTGGATCTGCCTTTTCAAAATCCAGTTCCTACTACAACAATAAAAGCCTTGCCTACATATGATGGGACTGTAAAGACAATGTGCAATCATGTATTAGTTGTGGCAACCTTAGCTTAGACAAAGATGTCATGATCAAATTGCTTGTCCTGTCACTCCAAGGTAAGTTGTGCTGGTATAGATCCTTGCCTCCCAACTCCATAACTTCATGGGATCAATTAGCAGAGATGTTAATCCAAGGGTTCAATGAGCAAGCAGATCCATTTTCTTTAGTGCATCAATTTAATAATATCAAGAGGCATCCTCAAGAGGAGATAGTGGATTTCAATGTTAGGTTTGCCCGAACTTGGCAGAGAGTTCCTGAGGGTCTTTGCCCTACTCATGAACAAGTAGCATTGTACTTTCTTAGGGCTTTCCATTCAGATATTGGTATGAATATTAGGATGTTCGATGTTCAAACCTTTCTTGCACTATATGCCCAGGCACAGAAGGCTGAGGCCGATCTGATTGTCGTTGGGAAGTTGCCTCCAAAAATGACTATGCCTATTTTTCCTGAGCTTCCACAATACCAGCATACAGGTGTAGCCCCTACATCTTACACTGCTCCATCCATATATCCTTCATCTTCATGGAATCCTCCCATACCTTCAGTACCTATGATTCCCATTCCATAGATAACCTCTCCACTTCCAACTCCTGCATTACCTTCTCCACCAGTTCCATTACCTTTACCTGCACCGCCTGTGTCCACAAGCCCAGATCCTCAATTCGCTATTTTGCAAGAAATGCAGTTGGCCATGAGAGCTCTCACCAACAATATGACATCTATGGAGTGAAGAGAGGTAGAAATGAACTATTAGCCATGAAGATTTATTTCGGTAGTAACCAGAGAGTAAGTTACTCCTGGCAAGGCTATAGAGAAAGTACCTGAGAGGAAATCAGCGATCCTGGTAAGTGAAGAGGCTGGCCCTTCTGAAGTTACACATGAGCTATCTTACTGGTTTTCTTCATGCAATGACCCACATGACGAGTCCACTTGCATGGTTAACCAAAATTATTTGCAAGTTCTTGTGGGAAGCTGTGTAAACATGATTTGAGAGGTGGATCAGAGTTCCATGAAGTCTCCTGAGGAATACATGGCAGTCTTGACACACAGTGGAAAGAAACCAATGCTGGTAGATTTGGCTAAGATGGAGCCATTGAAAGTGCCTCCTACATAAGAAACAAAGTAGAAAATACCTCCAAAGACTCATGATTCTCCAGCTCCACAAAAACCACCTATTTTACTGAAGGATCCACTTCCACCATAAGCAAAAGAGAAGGAAAAAACTTTTGTCTTTCAGTCGCAAGAGGAAACACAGGAAAAAGCTAGAGTGATGTTGTGGTATCTGTCATTGACTAAAAGACAATGAGTAGAGGCCACCCAGTAGTATAGAAGCAGATTTGAATCTGCCAGCAGAGGGAGGGAGTTGATCTCGCTAGAGTACAACATCGTTGAAGAACTCAAAAGGATACCAACTAAGGTAAGTTTGTATGACACTTTGTAGCTGCCTGGATAGGTAAATATCCTACAAGAATCCCTGAAGACCACACAAAGTAAGGTGAAGGCTCCAGCCCAGGTAGTTCTATCTCAAACTCTGACTTCTTCAGTCATAGGAAAAAATAGACCACCACCTTTTTATCTTTCATTGAGAATGGAGGTACATGTGGTGCATATTTGCCTTACTGACTCAGAAGCAACTACTACTATCATTCCAAAGGCAGTATGTGATGTCATAGGCATGGAATATACAAGAACTAGCATGGGAATTTTGTAGCTAGATGGTACCTCAATAAAAATAGTGGGTGTAATTAAGGATGTTCCTATCTCCTTGCACGCCATGCCTCAGATTACTGTGATCTAGGAGATCATAGTAGTGGACTTGAAGCCATGCTTTGGTATGTGTCTCTCCCAAGAATTCACGGCTAAACTCGGGGGTTACCTTTCTTTGGATTTTACTCATTTAGAGGTACTCCATAAAGGTAAAAAGGTGAATATTTTCATTGAGAAGCCTTCCACATTTCATGTGGAGAGAATAGATGAAGTGGACAGATTAGAAAATTCAGTGCACATGATGTCTGAAGAATTTTGCGAGCTTGACTTAATGGAAGAAGCTTTGGAAGAGCTCCGCCCAGAAAATGAATTTTCCATGGCCAATTTCAATGCCATGATGGAAACTGACTTGGGATGTTATTCCATTCTTAATCCAGAAAAGGCTCAAGATAAGAATGATGGAAGTCAAGATCAGCTCTAGAATCTCTATTTTGATGGAGCATGATGCAAAAATGGTGCTAGAGCTGGGATTGTTTTAGTATTACCTTCTAGGATTCAACGATCCTATTCATATAGTTTGACTTGGAGTTGCACAAATAATGCAGTAGAATATGAGGATTTATGCCTAGGTCTCAAGAAGGCTAAAAAACTTGGAGTGAAATAGTTGCAAATTTTTGGTGACTCTAAGTTGATTGTCAATCAGGTGACCAATAAGTGTGTGTCCAAGCACCATTATCTCAAGAACTATCGCAACAAGGTCTGGGACCTGTTTGAATCGTTCTTTGCTCTCAACATGCATTCCATTCCATGAGAACAAAATAAATATGCTGACCTACTAGCTTCCATGGGAGAAAATTTTTCACCAACTGTGCAGGTGGTGAGAAGGCCAAAAATAGTGAAGATGGTGTATAGGCCCTATGTCCCAAATAAGGACACCTTTTGGAAAGTCGTCGATAGCGATGAGCAAATTGTTAATTTTTTGGTTTGAGAAGCTGCCACCATCAAGGGAAGGACCTTGGAGCATGAAGAAACTGAAGGGCTAATTTAGTTGCAGAATAACCACATTCCTAGAGGCCTCATCACTCTAGAACGCTTGTTTGATTAGAATGACCAGTCCAAGAAGATTCAGATTGAGGTTCATAAAAAATAATACATGGAGCTTCAGTTGGAGGCTGATAAGGTCATAAAAATTGAAACTGATTCCACTCTTGTTGAATTGCAAGAGATCAGACAATTGTGTTAGAATTTTTCAGGCATTGTGTCCTGGAGCTATGAGGATCTGATGGGATACGATAAAGAGGTCATTCAACACACTATCAAGCTGGAAGAAGGGGTTAAACCATTCAAAAAAAACCAAATACCAGTGAATCCAAAGATTGAAGCCCTCATGAAGGCGTAACTTGCAAAGATGTTGCAGGCCCAGATTATATATCCGATCAAGCACTCGACTTGGGTTGCTAATTTGGTTCCAGTTCATAAGAAGAACAAAGATATACGGTTGTGTATGGATTTTCAAAACTTGAACCGAGCATCCTTGAAAGATCACTACCCATTGCCTCACATTGATCATATCCTTCATGTTGTTGCTGGGGCTCAACATTTTTCATTGCTAGATGGATTCTCTGGGTATAGTCAAATTTGGGTCAGGGATGAGGATCAGCACAAAACTGCATTCACAACCAAGTGGGGTACCTTTACCTATCAGTGCATGCCCTTCGGATTGTCCAATGCTGGGGCTATGTTTCAAAGGGCCATGGACATCATGTCTGGGGAGCTCTTAAACAAGATTATTGTCATCTATATCGATGATATGACTATCTTTTCCCATAAACGATAGGAACACTATTTTTATTTGAGGCAGATATTTGAGAAATGTCGAGAGTTTGGCATTTCTATCAACCCAAAGAAATCCATTTTTGCAGTAAAGGAAGGTAATATCTTGGGACATGTCATCTCAGAGAATGGTTTGGTAATCAATCCATCGAGAGCTAAAGCTTTGAAGAAACTATCACTCCCTGCCAATAAGAAAGAGTTGCAATCTTTCTTCGAGTAAATCAATTTTGTAAAAAAATTTGTTTTCGACATTGCCCTAGTAGTTAAGCCCATGACTGAGCTATTAAAGAAATATGTGGAGTTCAAGTGGAAAACTCAGAGGAAGAACGCATTTCAGGATATTAAATATAGAATTGTAAAAGCCCCTGTGTTGATCAATCTGGATTATTCTAAGGGCTTCATTTTGTATGCAGTTGGAGAGGATGAAAGCTATGTTGTAGTACTTACATAGTAAGGAGATGATGGGGATGAAATACCCATTAGGTTATCTTACCCCATGAAGAGAGATACAATTTCATTGAGAAGCAGGTCTATGTTGTCATGAAGTCTCTAAAAAAAATCAAGCATTTTGTATCCCAGAGCAAGACGATCATCTATGTTGTTCACCCCGATGTAAGGAATTTTATTATTTAGGGCGAGATGGGTGATAAGCGTGCTGGTTGGGTCACTAAAATTCAAGATTTTTATTGTGAGATCCATCCAACCAATTTGGTGCAGGGTAGAGCCTTATGTCAGTAATTAGCAAAAATTGTGGCCTCTGAGATAGTTGATCATCAAGTGAGCGATCTTGCTGAAGAAAGGAATCTAAGGAATACCTTTTCACAAGGCCAAGGTTGGTTAGATGACCTTGTGGATTATTTTTCAATGGGTAGATGTCCCCCATAATTAAATGATTCACAAAGGATAAGGTTTCTCTTACAAGCGCTTAGGTATGTATTATTTCCCGAGGGATTGTTCTTCAAAAATATTGGAGTTCTCCTAAGGTGTGTAAAGGAACCTGATAATGCTAGACTCCTGGAGTAATTTCATTCTGGCATGTCAGGAGGACATTACACCGGTAGTCCTATGGCCTTAAAGATTATTTGGGCTGGTTGCTATTATCCAACTTTGTTCGTGGATACTTTCAAGATTTCTTAAGCTTGTGACAAATGCCAAAGGTATACGAGATGGATCAGAAATGCACCATTGCCCCTACATCCGATTCAAGTTGAAGCACCTTTCCAGCAATGGGGGCTGGACTTTATTGATATCATTGATTCGAACTCTTCATAAGGACACAGGTACATCCTAATGGCTACTGATTACTTTACAAGATGGTCTGAGGCCATTCCAACCAAGGCTGTGAATCAAGATGTGGTAATCACTTTCATTGAAGGACTGATCACACGTTTTGGCATTCCTGATGCCATTATCATGGACAATGGAAATCCATTCATCGAAGCCAAAGGTGAATTTGTAAACAATTATGGTATTTTTCTGAAGACATCCTCCAATTATTACCCTCAGGGTAGGCAGAGTCCACAAACAAGAACTTGTTGAAGATTTTAAAGAGGTCCTTGGGGGATAATAAGAAATCCTGGCACCTACTGCTAAATCAGGCATTGTGGGTAGATAGAATTTCAATCAAGAAGTCTATCAAGACTTCACCATATGCCCTGGTATATGGGAAAGAGGCAAGATTGCCTATTTATTTAGAACTTCCTGCATTGCAGCAATTGAAGGAATTCCCAGATGATGAAGAAAATATGGATCCCATGAGCATACGATTGGATCAGTTGTTGCATCTGGAAGAGCAACGTTCCTTGGCCTATGATGAGTTTGCTAAGCATTCATATGTGGTATCAAAATGGTTTCATAAAGGTTCTACTGACCACACATTCAAAATAGGTGGCTTAGTCTTAAAGTGGAATGAAAAGAAGGCCAAGCCAGGGATGCACTAGAAATTTGATGCTCTGTGGGAGGGTCCATTCCAGATTGTCCGTGCAATTTCGACAAATCTATTAGGAAGAGATCTTAAAATCTTATCACAAACATCATTTTCAGCAAGCTGAAGACCTAAGTCTTTCATGGAGTTAACAACCTCATCCATACGAAGCATGAAGTCATTTTCAGCAAGCTGAAGACATTTTTCAGCTACAAGTATACTATGGAGCTCATCCTTTTTCAACTTATCCAAATATTTAACTTCCTCAATAGTAGAAATCATTTCACTAAATCTATTAGGAAGAGATCTTAAAATCTTATCACAAACATCATTTTTAGCAAGCTGAAGACCTAAGTCTTTCATGGAGTTAACAACCTCATCCATACGAAGCATGAAGTCACTAATATTTTCATCATCATTCATCTTGAGTTGTTCAAACATACCTTTGAAGTGTTTCAACTTGGCCTTTCTGACATTTGTATCACATGTATGAACCACCTTCAACTGTTTCCACATTTCACTAGTCTGTCTTCACGGTGAATCACTTTGGTGAGATCTCGCTTTCTGTAAGCCTTTCAGGATTGCATTCATTGCTTTTGAATTACTGTGATGTAGGAGCCTTTCTTCTTTAGTATTAAGACCATGTTCAGGAATAGTGTACTCATATTCAATCACTTCCCAAACCTCATTCCCAAGTGCCATTAGATGAACCTTCATCCTTGCACTCCAAATACAAAAATCTAACCCATAAAGAATAGGTGCTGCATTGCCACTTGAATGATCTATTGTGTTCTTTACTAGCTTTTCCTTCAAGTTGTTAAACTTTTCGAAGGCACCTGCTCTGATACCAATTGAAGAACACAAGCTTATACTGAGAGGGGGGGCTGAACAGTATAAGACCTCTTTTTACTTTTTCCTTTATACTTCAAAAAAGTAAAGTAATATACCCAAATAAATATCAAAAAAATGCATAATATCATCCATAAAGTGACACCAATTTTAACGTGGTTCACCCAGAATGGCTGGGCTACGTCCACAAAAATTTTCTCTAAAAGTTATCTCAAAGTTCTTTGGGAATCCTTCCCAATTACAATGTTTATGAGCCTCGGCCCAAAGGAGATACCTTCCCCTAATAAAAATTTATGAACCTCTGCTCAAAGGAGATACCTTCCCCTCTACTCTGGAAATGATCCCTCAGAAGATCAACTACCTCTACCTCTTGCCAGCACGTTGAACTCATTTCCATTGAAGACCTCCTGTCCTCAATGCTTAGCCTAAGATACCTCTACCTTCTATGATCATGTCCACAGTAGCTCAGCAACCTGTACCAAACACAGTCAGTCGATCTAATACAAGTCTTCCTTTGTCTGTCAGATCTATCCAACTCTTGAACAAATCAATCCTCTGCATACAAGCCTTCTCAAAGACTTGCCAAATCTATCCTCAGGTTCTTCTCAATGAACCAATGCACCTCTGTCCTTAAGTTATCTGATAGAACTATCAAACTTAGCTCATAAGTCCTCTACTAGGACCTATCCAAATATTCTCACATGTCCCCACTGAAACCTATCCAAAACTACTCACAAGTCCCCACTGAAACCAAAAACTGCTCACAAGTCCCCACTAGAACCTGTCCAAAAACTGCTCACAAGTCCCCACTGGAACCTGTCCAAAAACTGCTCACAAGTCCCCACCGTAACCTATCCAAAAACTGCTCACAAGTCCCCATTGGAACCTGTCCAAAAACTGCTCACAAGTCCCCATCGAAACCTGTCCAAAAACTCAGCAAGCTCACCAAGAAAAACTTTCTTAGTAGGAAATCACAAAGTGAATTGTTAGAGACCCAATGTGATTTTTCAAACTCATAGAAGCATAAAGATAATTGTTAGAGACTCAATATGTTCTATACTCAAATCCCAATCTCAAAAATCAACTCAAATCAACTTAGCTCAATCTCAATATCAAATCTAAAAACTCAAGTCAATATCTAAAATGGATGGGATAGAATGCTTTATTTCAAGAACATGAAACCCCAAAAATTTTCAACTATGCAAAGAATCACATAACAATGATACTCATGTTCTTTTCACCATCAATTAGGGTTTCAACAACAATGCTCATAAAACAAGGTTTAGTCAACACCATTCAACTCAAAACACAACCTTGAAGCATTTCACAATCAACATCAGAAAAGGAAACTAGTAGAACTCCTTTTCTCTCCAATATTGTTTGAACAAAAAGCATCCACCAACTCAAATCTCAATAGCACAAAACAACTTTTCAAATCATCAACAAAGAAGTAAGCTCAAAACTTTAACCAAGTAAATAATAGCTTGATTATAACCAATTTAATGAAAGATAATGTCAATCTCAAAGCTGCCCACTTAAGTTTTCACAACTTCACACAAGAAGCAATTCTAACCTTAAAACATCATGCTTTCATTTCCATAATCAACCAAAAACACTCTCCACATTACAAGAAATATTTATCCCTTATACACCTTATTTGTCCCTTATAGTCTTATCAACAATAAACTTTAATTCTCATAAGAATGCAATAAGATAATGCAAACAACACTTTCAAAAGAATATTTTATCAAAATAAAGCAAGCATCAAACTCCTTATAACTCCTAAGATATTTTTCTCTCTAATAAGCTTCCTCCATCCGCAAAATATACTAGCAAAAATCAATTTCGAAAATACCTTGTCCAACACCAAAAATCATGCTATGGAGAAATTATGCATGAACTCTAACACCACCCACTGCATCCACCTCAACGAAGAAAAACCCTTTCACATTATTCGAATGCGAAACCTATCATTTGGGTAGCGCTCCAATAGCCTAGCCGCTACCGATGCGCCTAAGGCATCTGGTGAAGTTTGAACCTCACTCTGTTTCCCTTGTACCTTCTGCGCCAGGGCTAAAGTAAACAACAGGCCTTCTTGTCTTTTGATGTGAACGACGATGACAAAAACTTACGAAGGATACAAAAAATGAATGGCGAATATCTAAAATCACAGCGAAGAAAACGAACACCAGATCACGAATGCACAACGAGCAATACTTTTCAAAAATGTGGATGGGATAAACTTTGATCTTCATCGTGGGAGTTTTATATGCAAATTTCCCATAAACTCATGACATCGATGAGGAGTTTAACACGTCGACGGAGGAGTTTAACATGTCTGTGGAGGTCTTGGATAGTGCCCACAAACTTAGAACATAGCACCATCAAAGTTAAGACATTTGTGCCATGGGTTAGGAGAACCCAATGCAAACAAATATTTATTTAAAAATAATTAAAAGGGACCTTAGCAAGGTTTTTAATTATTTAAATAAATACTTCCTCTTGGACCCAAATGCATTAAACTAATGCATCCACCTGTAATATTTAAACCTGCCAACTTGGGGTTTATAAAAGACCTTTGAAACTATCATGTCGTAACCTTCATCAAAACAATTATTTGACATCAAATCAAATTCCTTCAAGAGCTTCTTGACATAAATGACAACTTATACACTTGAGCAAAGGCAATGTACCCAAAGTACCCAAAATTGCCAACAGAGAGAAGGTCAAGGAAAACTCCTAATTTATTTTTGTCCTCTTATTTTCAAGTTATGTTTATATTTTTTATGGTGTTTGTTTTGGTCATATTGGTTTTTCTTAGTTGTTGTTTCTCATTACTTAAAGTATGATCTCAGTGTTTGGGTACTTTTAAAATCTCTTAGTGGAGTTGTAATGCTTAATATTATGTAATCCTATGTAAAAGCTTTAGGGTCCCTTCCAAAACGTCTTCTTCTTCCAATTTTGTAATAAAAAATCAAGGTAGTTTTACTTAGAAAACTTTGTGCAATGATTCAGTACAATGGTGGGCTGGCTTGGTTTTCAAAGGGTTTGTGAGTAAGGGAAATACCTATGATAGCGAGAGTGTTTCACTTAACTATTTTTTATTTGTTCTAATATGCTTAGAGAATTTTGAAGCCATAAATTGAAAGGAAAAGAAAATGTTGGATAATTCCTTGGGCATTTATATTGGAAATGGTATTTTTGTTCTAGATATCCAATTAATTTTAAGATGACATATTGGAATGAAAAGGATTTTTCCTTTAATGGAAAGTAGTATTGGGTTGCTTCAACGAAGCATAAGCATGACATTATATTTATATGGATAGTCAAATGCATTAATTTGAGGTTATATATAGATTTAATTTATATATGGAAAAAGGGTTGTTGGTTTGCTACTTCTCAGGTGAATGTCAAGGATAGGGCTATTTTGTATTTACCCTCTTGGTTAAATTTTATTTTCTGGTTTCATAAAAAGACACTTGACATAGGCTACTCTAAGCCATTTTTAATTTCAATGTTAAGTGATTGTATTTTTTTAATCTATGATACTAATAATATTTCTAAGAAATTATTACTTTGGAATCCAAATGATCTATTTCTCATTGCATTAATGGAGGATTATAATATGGTTGAATTTGGTAAGGATTAGAGTTGGTGTTCATCAATATTCCCTTTGATAATTTTTATGTTAAAGAGATGTGTGGATTGTAGAAATATATTGTTATGTTTTGTGTCTTAAAGTATCTTGATGATTCTAATTTGAACCCTTGGTTCACCTAGCATAATAGAAGATAATGGTCTAATATTGTGTTTAATTGGTTGTACTAGTTTTCTATAGCTAATTCTTTTTATTTTCATGTTTATTGACTCTAGAATTCAAATAGTGTGTGACTATGGTTTTACTATATTAGACCATTTTCATCTCATCAAGACCTTTTTGTTAGATTATTTGTTGAAAAATTTAGAGGACCTTACGTATAAGCTTAATGTTTGATTGCCTAGTAACCAAAATTACATCCAATGTCTTAATTTGGGTTTTTGTGAAGAACATAAGTTAGAAGGTGATTTAATATGGATAAAATGGTGTTGAAAGACCATGATATGAAGGAGAGCAAGTAAGAACGCTAGTATTATGTTGGCTAATATATATAAACTTTATATAATAACCCTTATTCTATATCTTTGTAGAAGCAAGTAGCCAATAGAGAGGTTGAGTTGTTGCACCTAAAGTAGTAGAGAATGGTTGTGGCTTGCATCAATTCAAGAACTCAATAGGTAAATCTTGGGGATAAGGAATAAAAGGTTTTTCCCTCAGTTATATTTTCAATAAGAACCATAAAGAGAGTGACTAAAATTAAATATAAAGTTGGTAATATTTATTTCTAATGAAAGTAATTATTAAGTTTTCCTATCTCATTTTAGTGATTTTTGAGAAGATATATAAAATATTTGGATGATCAAAAAATTAGGAGGTTTATTAGTTGTATTTCCTACATATTGTTAGAGAATTTGAGGAATCATTTGGATTGCCATTTATCTTTCAAATCCAAATTATTGATGCTCTTTCTACTATGCCTAAATATAAGGTTCCAAAAATTAGTAGTTTGCCTACTAAATTATTTAGGAAAACTTGGGATTTGATGGGATACAATTTTTTTATGATGTATCATGAGGCTAATATAGTAGGTTATTCTAGTATTGAAACTAATGAGGAATTACTAAATTTAATTTTGAATTCTAATAGGGTCAAAATACTTCAAGAATATGAAATTGATTTTTTTTTTTAGATATGAGGGTTTTAAAATGATCATGTGAGGGTTTCTTCTATGGTTCGAGCATAGGTGACAACAAAGGCTATTTTTTGGGTCCTACAGATCCTAGTGGACAATTTGTTTTTGTTGTTTCTACCCAATATAATCATGGGATATGTTGCAAGAGACTTGCAATGGGTTAGGAATATGTCATTCAAAAAATATTTATGCTATGAACTTGATTGAAAATTACTTCCAATTTGCTCCCCAAGAAAAAAGTGAAAATCACACCTTTCCTCGATGTCCAGGGAATGGATTAAATAGACACAAAAACAAGTTTCAAGTTGTAGATAAAATAAGAGAATCCTCCTTAGGAAAATAAAAATGGTTTAGAATTCAAGCAATCTCAATGCTAAGGAACACCCCCAAAATAAATCCACTATGAAAACCCCTTTCAAGGGTAAGCATTTTGGGGATTTGACCCCAAAAATAAATTTTAGGGATGCCCTCCATGGTGGAAAGTCCCAAAATAATGCTAACATTAATTTAAAGCTTCTCATAGACTTCTAAGAATGCCTAATATTGATCCCAAAAAAAATGATTTGGTATGTCTAAGAGCAGTTGATGGAATTCCAATTGTTAAGCTAAAAATGTACGACATTCAGGATGACATAGAAGATCTAGAGAGAAGAGGACTGATTTACCATTTTTTGGATTTTTGTTTGATCCTATCTACTTTCAAAGTGTGGGCTACAAAATATTATAAAAAACAAGGTGAATTACAAATATTTTTTTATCCCAATGTTATTTTCTTGTTATTTTGCTAATGATTAAGATAGAGAGAAAACATTTCAAGGGGGTATTTAGTTATTTGGAAGGGCAAGTATTTTCATGAAGCCTTGGCACACTAAGTTTAAATCTGAAAAATAGATGCCTTCTATAGTACATATGTGTCATAGAATCTTTGGCCTCCAATTAAATTTTGGATTCTAGTTGTATTTGTACAATCAAAAACTCCCTTGGAACTTTCATAATGACTGTTGTTTGTAAACCTTATTTATGCTTAAATTTGTGTCTTAATGGATTTTGACAAATCCCTTCTAGAAAAATCTCACTATAATTTTGGGAGGATACTTGGGGGCAGGTGGTGGACTATGAGAACATTCCTTTCTATTGTAGAATAGGCCATGAATATGGTCATTTGGCTAGTGTTTTTTCAAATAATATTCTAGATTAAAAGAAAGGAGACACAAACTTAGTAATTTTGCAAATGTCTAAAAATAAAAACACTCAAAATAATCTGGATATGAAGGATCAAGCGATGTTGTCAACTAATATGTTTGGAATTATTTCCACAAATAACCTTCTAGGTGAGGAAGAGGACATAATGAAGACAAAAATATTAGAAAGGTTAGAAAACATAGACAAGAAGAGGACATAATGGAGACAAAAATCAAAAGTTTTCAATAAATAAACAATATAGATACAAGTTTTCAACTAATATGTTTGGAATTATTTCCAAAAAAATATTGATTGTTGTCAACAAAGAAACAAGGGAGAAAACATAGAAAAGAAGAACAATATTCTAAATGCTAGAACTTCAAATAATTCAAACCCAAAGATAGAATTTTTTAAACCTTTGAATAATGCTTTGGATTTGTATATGCATACTTTAGGGTTAGAAGCTATCCCAAATTCACTTGGGGTAAGACATGAAACAAACCAAAAAATGAAGATACACCAACCAAAAGGTGTGCCACAATACTAATCAACTATTGATGAGGATTGATGTATGATCTTTCATATGACCCCTCTAGTAGTTCCTAGCTTAGGTTTGCTTAGTTTATTTCTAGCAAATTGATATTGTAAGTGAGTCTCTTTCTCACATGCACTTGTGGGCACTAGTTGTCTTCTAGTTGTCTTTTAGAGTGTTAGTTAGCAAGTGTGAACTCAAAGTAGGAAGTGAGAGCTTCAAGTTAGCTAAAATGGATCTTGTAGTTAGCAATCTTAACTTAGAAGTTTACGTGCATTCTTCTTTGCACCTTTGTAGCTTTTGGGTTAAGCATGTGAATCAAATCCATGATTTCATGGGTTGGTTATGTATTTTGGGCCATTAGTGCCTATATAATGATTTGTAAATAATAGAACTCTTAGTTGGATTTTCAATCCTTTTCATTGGTATCAGAGCCTAGTTCATGTTTGCACTAGGGCTTGTGAGGTGAGAGGATAGGAGATAGGATTAGTATGAGAAACGTATTCTCATTGAGGACTCGGTTTAAGCCCAAAGGGAGCTTGAAAACCATTCGAAGAAGGATGTTCCTTCGCCGACAAACCCCTCGTTCCAACTTCTTGCTTATGCTTAAAAAGTATATGAAGAGTTTTCCCCAAATTTCTTCGTATACCGATCCTTGGAAGGGATTGGATCATATCTACGGTCCAATTAGGATTAGGGAGCATTTTGACCCTGCTGCCCCCCCCATTTTTGAGTATTGAAGAGCTTCAGGAGGACTCCAAAGCTAGGTCGTGTGTCGACTTAGAGCTGGGTGCCTTTCAAACGCTGGTCGTGTGTCGACCAGATCTTGAAAGGAGAGCTACTGGTGGGAGCTGGTTGCTCACATTTGCTTAATTTAAAGTTTTTCAAAAATTTTAGATTAACCCCCCTGGTTAATTTATAATTTTTTTCAATTTGATGTAGAAAAGCTTTAAATTTATACTATATATTATTTTAATCATATATAGTTGCTGCTGCATTTATTAATATATTGTAAAATATATATATATATATAGCCATTTTTTTTTTTTTTTTACAGCTACAGCAGCAGCCTCGGCAGCCTTCGGCTGCATTCGGCAGGCGGCGGGCCAGCCCGATTCGGCACCCCAGTGCACGAATTTGCGATCAGGGGGGAGGCGGCCGATGGCTGGAAACCGATAGCATTGGGCTGTCGTTCCGACGTTGTCCAGCGCGATAGTGTCAGGCCAAGCCGAGGCTGTCCAAAGACAGCACTGCGGCCGAGGCTGTCCTGCGACAGCACTTCGACCGAGGCTGTCCTGCGACAGCGCTGCGGCCGAGGCCCGAGGCACGTCGGCTGACAGCGTCTGGCTGACGCCTAACATTCTGTCGGGCATGACAGCGCGCGCTGTCATAGCCAACAACGTGTTGGCCTCCCGTCCGCGTCGCTCATCGACAGCGATCGGACTACCGCTCGATGCAACTGGGAGTCGGCGCTGGCTCGACAGCATTGTCGCTGTCGTGGTCGATGATCTCGATCGAGCTATCGAAGAGACAAGATTGTAGCCGAGCGGAGAGGCTCGGCTACGCTGTCCTTCGACAGTGATGACGACGGTGCGCACAGGCAGCCGCACGGGTACGCAGAGGTAGCCGCACGGGTGCCCATCTTGGTAGCCCGCACCAGGGTTTTTCCCTCTGTAGGGTTTAACCACTATGCATGTTTGGAACTTCGGGCCTGCACCACTTTACCTAAACTTCATGCCTCGGGAAGCATGCAGAGTACAAATTGGCAGCATGCAAAAAAAAAATTTCATGCACTATAGTTATGGTCCAGTTGCACAGCAGAGATAGGGTAAAATTTATTTGTAAAATTTTTAAATTTTTACTACTTTTAAAGTTGCATGTTTAAAAATTATATTTTATTAATTTAATTTTTAATAACTTAATTAAATTCTTTAATATTTTGATTAATTGCAATTTAATTTTTTTAAGTTATTTTTAAATTAATAAATTTTAAATTTTGCACTTTATATTAGTTAAAAATTTTCAAAATTTATGCCTTAGGAGTAAAATTTCAATTTTAAGCAGCACTCCATTGTAACAAGGAAATTTGCATTTTTGCTTCCTTGATTTAGTGCTTTCTTAAACTTTACTTGGCTTATACCCGAGAACACATGGCCTTTGACTTGGCTGCCCAAGTGGCAGAATTGGCCCATGTTGTAAACACTTTGGCCGATAAGGCAAATGACACTACAATGGCGGAAGTCCTTGGCAACCTTGCCATGAAGGTAAATGACATTTCTTTGCATAATACCTCCACTTCTGCTCATGATTCATGTTTGAGAGTTCGTTGTGAAGTCCCATTGTATGATGGATCTAGGAAACCTGATGTCTTGAATAGTTGGATTCTTGACATGAGTTCTTGGTTTGCTTTTTCTCAACTTTCAGAAGATGATGTAGTGCCTTATGCTAAGCTTAAACTTTCTGGCTTAGCCAAAGTACTTGTGGAACGAAAACGAGGACAAGAACTCACCACATGGGATGAGCTTGTACAATGTCTTAAAACCAATTTATGTCCTTCAAATTATTCTAGAGAATTGGTTATTAAATGGTTTCATTTTCGCCAAGGTACTAATATGTCTGTACAAGAATATATTTTCCAATTTAACAGAGTTCGAATACTTGTGAATGTGGAGGATGATGTTCCAGGTTTGATTCTCAAGTTTCAAAGTGGCTTGTTAGAACATTTGTACAGGGAACTAATGTTTGTTTCTATGGAAACATTGGATCAAGTTTTCAATCGGGCGCAGCTTGCGGAGGACAAGTTCAAGGCGCAATCGCAGGCATTCCGCACACCTATTACTCAAGTGGTTGGAAACTCATCAAAAGGGAATAATTCTTTCTCTCAAAAGAAGAATTTTGCTCAAAAGAAGAATGTGTCTTCTCCATATCCTTCTTCTCCTTCCCCTTCCGCTTCTACTCCTTCTTCCTCTTCTTCTAAATCTTCATCTTCTTCTTCTAAAAAAATTTGCAATTATTGTAAGAAGAAAGGGCATGAGAAAGCTGATTGCTTTAAGCTCAAAAATAAGAGTTTAGTGATTACTACTCAAGAGGAGGATGCTTCCAAGGGTACCCTTGAGTCTGTAGGAGAGAGTAGAGTATATACATAATTACAAGGTAAGCTTAATGAAGTTACCTTAGTAAATGTAAGTTCTTCAGATGGAGCTCGTGATGCTTTGTTCATCACTCGAGCCCACTTACTTCACAACTTTGCAACTGATTGTATAGTGGACAATGGCTCGCAGAAAAATCTAATTGGGAGGTCCATTGTCGAGCGTTTGAATTTACCTATGGAGCCTCATCCTCAACCTTATTCTTTGGGTTGGAAGGATAGTGGAAGAGGCTCAAAAATCACTCACACTTGCACATTAAAATTTGCACTTGGCCCACATTTCATAGATCAAGTCACTTGTGATGTGACTCCTATGGATTGTTGTGGGATTTTGCTTGGACAACCTTTTCAATATGATAGGAGAGCTGTTTATGATGCTTTTAAAAGAACCTACACACTTCAAAAATATGGTAAGGTCTTTCTCATTAAGAGCACCAACACTCCTAATATCATTCTAAGTTCCAAGCAAACGAAAAGAGTAATTAAGAAATGTGGTGATGTTGCTCTAATTTTCATTCGCTCTCAAAACACTTCTACATCTACATCCATTACAAAGCAACACTCTTCAATGGATAAAATATTGCAAAGTTATTCACACATATTTTAGGAGCCAAAGTCTCTTCCTCCAATTCGCACAATTAATCACAGCATTGAAATAGTTCCAGGTTCTTCTCTTCCTAATGCTCCCATGTATAGACAATCTATTTTGCAAAATGAAGAAATAAAAAAGCAAATAGAAGATTTTTTGTCTAAGGGTTTCATTAAGGAAAGTACTTCTGCTTGTGCATCACCTATTTTGTTAGTTCTTAAGAAAGATGGCACTTGGAGATTATGCATTGATTTTCGTGCATTGAACAAAATTTTTGTGAAGAATAGATATCCCTTACCCCGCATTGATGATTTATTAGATCAGCTTCAAGGAGCTAAGTTCTTTTAAAAAATAGATCTCAAAAGTGGATATCATCAAGTGCGTATCCAAGCTGAGGATACATGGAAGACTACTTTCAAGACGAAGATGGGCCTCTTTGAATGGTTGGTCATGCCCTTCGGTCTTACTAATGCTCCTGCAACCTTCATGAGGTTGATGAATGATGTATTTCGTGAAGTCCTTGACAAATTTTTCATTATATATCTTGATGATATATTGATTTTCTCAAAAACTTGGGAGGAACACCTTAGGCATATCCAGCATACCCTTGATCTTCTTGCGAAGAATCAATTATATGCCAACTCTTCCAAGTGTTCTTTTGGCAATACTTCAGTTTCTTACCTTGGCTATGTGATTAGTGAGAATGGAATTCAGGTAGATCCCCTTAAAGTTGATGTTTTGCTTAAGTGGTCCCCTCCTACAACTCTCACTGAGTTAAGGAGTTTCCTAGGACTTGCGAACTTTTATCGCAAGTTCATTCCTCAATATTCCACCCTTGCAACTCCATTGCATTATCTCACTAAGTCCAAAACTCCATTTCATTGGGAGAAAAGCCAAGAAGTTGCCTTTGAGAAACTCAAAAAGAAATTGTGTACAGCACCGGTGTTAACTTTACCTGACCTTTCTCAACCTTTTGAGATTGAAATAGATGCCTCTAAAGTTGCCTTAGGAGTTGTGCTCAAACAGAATGGTCATCCAGTAGCTTATCATTCAGAAACTTTTTCTGCTACTAAGTTGAACTATTCTACATATGACAAGGAGTTGTATGCTTTAGTTCAAGCCATTAAGTACCGAAGACAATATATTTTGGGAAAAGATACAGTAGTACACACTGATCATATGCCTCTAAAGTTTTTACAATCTCAAAGTAAAATTGAAGAATCAAGACATATGAAGTGGGCCTCTTACCTCCAACAATTTCACTTGGTGATCAAGTACAAAAAGGGGAAGAGTAATACAATTGCTGATTGTTTGAGTAGGCCTCCAGCCGCTCTTGCCTTAACAGTCATGTCCAATTCACACTTGGGATTTCAGACTTGGCCTAATCAGTATTCTCAGGATCCTGATTTTGGAAAAATATTTGAGCAAGTGAGTAAGCCTTCTTCTTCCAATTTGCGTCCTTTCCAAGATTTCTACATCAAAGAAGGACTTCTCTACAAATTGGACAATGTTTGTGTTCCTTGTGAACCTAGAGTGTCGCTTCTTAAGGAAGCTCATTCTACACTTTATGGTGGTCACTTTGGGAAACATAAAACACTTCATCTTTTGCAACGATTTTTCTACTGGCCAAAAATGCAGAGGGATGTGTTGAGATTTCTCAAGCAGTGTGCAATTTGTTGTCGCTCAAAACCAGCTAATAGAAAGTTTGGCTTAGGCATGCCTTTGCCCATTCCTTCTCGTCCTTGGGAAAGCATTTCCATGGACTTGGTTAGTGGTTTTCCTATGACAGTGCGCAAACATGATTGTGTGTTCACGGTGGTTGACAGATTCAGCAAAATGGCTAAGTTCATTCCATGCCACAAGACAAGTTCTGCATCAGACTTAGCTCAATTTTTCTTTGATAGCATTTGGCGTTCTTTTGGTCTACCTACCAGCATTATCTCGGATCGTGATTCACGCTTTGTGGGTCACTTTTGGTGTTATTTGTGGAAGATTTTGGGAGTTTCCCTTAACTTCTTTACCGCCTATCATCCGCAGTCCGATGGGCAGACTGAAGTGGTAAACCGTACACTTATGCAAAGTTTGCGAATCTATCATCACGCTTCACCAGAAAAGTGGGACTTGAGTCTCACGCATATTGAACATGCCTATAATAGGGCCCTACACTCTTCTACTGGGTCATTCACCCTTTGAAGTTTGTATGGGATTTCAGCCCTTGGCACCTTATGAGTTACCTTTATCTTTGCCTTCTCCTGTCACTTCACATCTTCAGAAGGAGCAAGACAAGGCACACTCATTTGTTCAAAACTTGCACAATATTCAATCAAATGTGGTTGAGATTTTGCAAAAGACACAGCAACAGCAGAAAAAGGCCATGGATCGACATCGAATTCCTCATCCTTTTCAGGTTGGTGATAAAGTTTGGTTGCATCTTGACAAGCGACGTTTCATTGATAAGACTCATAGCAAAATCAAACCAATTCGCTATGGGCCTTACACTATTATTCAGAAGGTGTCCGAGAATGCTTTCCGCTTGGATCTTCCTGCACACTTGGGAATTCATGACGTCGTCAATGTGGATCTCTTGAAGTTGTACTTTGACTCTACATTGGAGATCGCACCAGCCTATCGCCCATCCCGTGGACGTGGTTCCCGAAGCACGCTTACCATTGGATGCGAGATCAGATCTATGACACAAAGACTCGGTAGAATCATCAGGGGTCTACCACCTCATATCTTGTGGCTCAGTGAGGACAACTGCCGCATCAGGCTCGTTGGATTTCTTTTCATCAGATGTCCCGTGACTTTCCTATTCTTTTGAAAGCATTGGAGTCCAATGCTTCTATTGTGGGGAGGCATGATGAGGATTGATGTATGATATTTCATATGACCCCTCTAGTAGTTCCTAGCTTAGGTTTGCTTAGTTTATTTCTAGCAAATTGATATTGTAAGTGAGTCTCTTTCTCACATGCACTTGTGGGCACTAGTTGTCTTCTAGTTGTCTTTTAGAGTGTTAGTTAACAAGTGTGAACTCAAAGTAGGAAGTGTGAGCTTCAAGTTAGCTAAAATGGGTCTTCTAGTTAGCAATCTTAACTTAGAAGTTTACGTGCATTCTTATTTGCACCTTTGTAGCTTTTGGGTTAAGCGTGTGAATCAAATCCACGATTTCATGGGTTGGTTATGTATTTTGGGCCATTAGTGCCTATATAATGATTTGTAAATAATAGAACTCTTAGTTGGATTTTCAATCCTTTTCAACTATATATGGTAAAAGAAGGTGAAAATATTGTAGAGGAAGGTAATATTAATGCCCTTATAAACATATTTAGCATTGTTATTAGTGAAGATCATCAATTGGAATATTAGAGGACTTAAAGGAAGTCTATCATAATAGGAATGTTGATGCTTTAGCTAAATTGATCTTACTTATTATGTCACCATCCTAGATGGTGGGTTTTGTAAATCAAGGATGATATTCTTTCTATTCCTTATTTTGATGGATCTAATTCTAGAGATACCCATTTCCTTTTTTCTCTGTATTAGCTTCTCTTTGGTTTAGTCAAGTTTTTTCAGTTCCCAGTTCAGAAAGATCTTTCTTATGTTTCCTTTCTTGAATATTGGCTATGATGGATTTAGCAACATTACAATACGAGACATAGATCAAAGAAATAGAAAATCTTATTGAATGAAATATAAGTGATACAAAAGAGGTAAACCATTACCCCCTTCATATAGTAAGAAGGGTGCCTTATTCAATACTCCATCTAGTTGTACAATGAGATACCTTGCACACATGCATACTGACACTTGTGCATATGTTGCTTGTTCCTCAAGTAACTAGATAACTTGATTAGGAAGTAATATAGATATGTATCTTGGAGTATAAATTTACATAAACCAATTATGAAATATACTTTATTTCCAAAACCCCATTATATTACATTATTTGGGTATGATATTCCTTTGAATTGCATAGATAATTTTTGAATTTTTGAAATTTGATCTTTCCAAGTGCCTTTGTAGAGATATTTGCTATCTAATATTATATAGGCACATACTTGAGGAAGATGTGTTTATTATGAAAAATTCATTGATAAAATGATATTGTGCTTCTATATGCTTTTTTCTTTCATGTATGATAGGGTTATTGATCAGGTTCAATACTATTTGATTGTCCAAAATATCATGGTTGGAGTTCATTTAATCCCCGTGTTAGCTAGTATGTATTGTAGCAAAAGTACTTCATAGGTGGTATCTCTTACTACTCGATATTCTACTTCAATTTATGATTATGTCATTATATGTTGTTTCTTACTATGCAAATATATGGGTCTTGATACAATATAAAAGACATATCATGAGGTAGACTTCCTATCATCAATGGATCCAACATAATCTGAATCTGAGTAACCTTTTAGACAAAAATATCTGACATATTTTAAATATTTTAGTCCATAAGTTGTAGTCTTATTTATATATTGTAGCATCCATTTTATATTTTTCCAATGACTTTCTCTTGGTTCTTGCATGAACCATGATAGATAATTTACTGCAAAAGCAATGTTTGAATGAATGTTTGTGAGGTATAGAAGACTTCCAATTAGTTGTCGATATAATGTTTCTAAAACTAATGATGTTCCATAATTTTTAGATAGTTGGATCCCTTGTTCCATTGGTGTGTTTTAGGTTTGCAATCTGTCATTCTATATTTTTCTAGTAGGGCTTTAGCACATTTTTATTAAGTGATTACGATTATGTCCTCTCCTTGATAAATTTATAGAACAAGACAGTAGCTCATTAATCCTAGATATTTCATTTCAAATCCTTTTTTAGAACATTTTTGATATCTCTTATAAAATTTTATGAGCTTCTAGTGATCACAGTGTCATCAAAATATACTATGAAAATCAAGATATCACTTCCAATTTTCTTAGTATGCAAATTGGTATCATATGAGCTTCTATTGAAGTTATGTTGTAGTAAATGATTGTTGATATTTATATTCCATGCTCTGGAAAATTTCTTTAAACAATATAAAAATTTATTTAATATGCATACCTTATCTTCTTGTCCCTGAGTGATAAAGCATTTTGGTTGTGACATATGGACCTCTTCTTCTAAGTCACAATTTAGAAGAGCACTTTATACATCCATTTGATGAAGTTTCTATCCCTGATATGCTACTAGATTGTAAATTGTTCTAATAGTAGTCATCCTTGTTGTTGGTGCAAATGTTTCTTCATAGTCTATTCCTTTCATTTTAGTATATCCTTTTACCACAAATCGAGCCTTGTATTTGTCTAGTGTTCCATCTGATCTGTATTTGATCTTATATACCCATTTACATACTACTATATTTTTTACAGGAGGTAGTTCGACTAGATTCCATGTTTTATTCTTTTGAAGTGATGAAAATTCAGATTCCATTGTTGCTTTTCAATGTGAATCATTTAGTGCATGTAGTGTTGATGTTGGTTTTACAATATTACACAATATCCCTCTGTTCATTCTAGTTAAGCTACGATTTTTAGGTCCTACAATATTAATATTTGGCATCCCTTCTAGATATTCCTCTTTGAGTGTTTCTTTGAGCCATATTGGTTCTCTTCTAGGAGATTTTGTTCCTTGCTCTTGAGATTCTGATTTTGACTCTTCTCTTCTTGAATATTCTTCGGCCTGATATAAAAGAAATTTTATGCCTTCACTAGATTTTCCTGTGTCAACCTTGAATTTTTCATCAAAGACTACATCTCTACTAATATAGACTTTTTTTATAGATGGATCTAGTATTCTATATCCTGTAGATTAATTATCATAACCAATAAATATCCTTGCCATGGTTTTTTCATCTAGTTTAGTCCTCCTCTGCTTTGGAATATGCATATAGGCTTTACATCCAAATATTTTCAATTTCTCTATGTTAGGCTTTTGATCTAACCATGCTTCTTTTGGTGTAATATGTCTGAGTACTCTTGTAAGTAGCCTATTTTGTATGCATATTGCTATTTGTACTGATTCCACCCAAAAATGGTGACCAAGTTGTGCTTATTTCAGCATACATCTAACCATTTCCATTATTGACCTATTATTTCTACAATTCCATTATGTTGAGGTGAGTATGTTGTTGTAAGTTGTCTTTTAATTCCATTTTTTTCTAAAATTAACTCAAAATTTTTAGAAACAATTTCTCCTCCTCTATTTGAGCGAAGTGCTTTTATAGTATTTTTTGATTCTTTCTCTACTTTGATTTTGAACTGTTTGAAATAACCAAATGCATTTGACTTGTATTTCATGAAGTATACCCACATTTTCCTAGTGTGATCATCAACAAAAAAATAAAAACATTTATGTCCTCCAATACTATCAAACCTTCATGGGCCTGTATAAGTCTGTATATATTATCTCAAAAGGTTGTTGAGCTCTGTGTTGATGTAGTTTAAAAGGAATTTTGCATCGTTTTCCTGCTAGACACTCTTCTCATACATTGGTTTCTAGAGATACGCTGGAAAATCCTTCCATCATTTGATATTTGAATAATTCCTTCATTGATATCTTGTTGGTATGTCCTAGTCTTTTGTGCCAAAGTTCTAAATCATTTACAAAAATAGCTAAGTGAATAGTTGTATCCAAGACAAACAGATCATTTTTATATGACCCTGATACTATCATTATTTCTTGCCTTGAGATGTGACATTGTTTTGTCCCAGTGAGAACTTTAAACTCAATAGTCAAGTCTTGATCCATAAGTTGAGAGACAAAAATGAGATTGGTGGTTAATCCTAGAACATAAAATATATTTTTAATTATTCCTTTTCCACCTTTAATATTTACTGGAATATCCCCTATTCCTTTCACTTTATATGTTTTGTTGTCTGCTACTACAACTGGTTTTTCATTTATTTTCCTTAAGGAGTTAAATCTAAGTTTAACCTTAGTTTATAACCCTTATAACTCCAATTTATGAAAGAAATAATAAATGAGATTTAGACCTTACCTTATGGATGCAATATCTCCTCAATATTCAACACTTTCTATGGCTGAATATAATAGCATATATGTGATACCTTGGGTACTCGGTTTAATGGAGATTCCTTGGAGTGGCAAGACTTGAATGTTGTATGTATGGCGTTGAATGTTGACCTTTAGAAATGGGGAGAATTAAATACTCATTTTCCTTGTCTTCTAGGCTGCTCTTCAAAAAATTTTACCACGCTTCTCTTACACCTTGACTATGCTACATTATTCCTTTGGATATCTTTGACTATCCTTCACTCATGCATCATGATCTTGGACTCAAGCACTATTGATAATAGGTATTGTGACAAGTATCACATCTGTTACAAGTGAGTGCTCCTTCTTTACGTAATACTCCAAAATCCTTTGTTCAATACTCTTAGAAAAATTTGAAATCATATAGGCACTTGTGTGAGGCTAATGGAGAATACAAAGTGCCATGTCTTTGCTTGTAACTCCTTCATGGAATTTGCTAGAACGTTGAGAGGAATTATGACCAAAATACCAAGTGTTAATTATGTATGGAGTCTGTTCTTGTAACACCTTTGAATATAGAGATTATAGCTGCATGATCCTTTTTCCTTTGCAATGTTGCTTGGGTAGAAAGCAAGCTTTTCTCTGTAGGTGGATGGACAATGCACTATGGAGCTTGGATGAAAATTTGAGGCTTCCCTTGGTGAGTGGTCTTCTCCAAGTTAGGGACCATGAATGTAACACCTTCTCTCTTTATTTTATTCCCCTGAATGTATTGATTTCCTTGTAGATATTTAACCTCCTTTTTTAGATTGATATAGAATCACTTGTCTATGTAAATGTGGCTCATGAATGAACTAAAACAAGGTTTTATTCTGTAGGTATGTGCATCCAAGATGAGTCCTTTAATGACTCATTATATATTGGTAGGGAGAGTGTTGATGCCCAACATTTGATGGTTTTTATTTTCCTGTACAATACGTGCCCTAATGTGGAACTTCCAAATATGCTATTATGCTTCTTTTGTACTCTATTTCCAGATTTTAAATTCTGATTTTGTGGCAGATTTCTTGCAACACAAGGGTTTGAGGTTGTCATTAAAGAGTAGACACACCTTTCCATTTTTTATTTGAAACTTTTAAAAACAAGTCCAAGTTTCAATAATAGTAGATAGAAGTTTTTTAATTGATGCAAATTGTTTGCATTTTTTTTCTGCATTCAACTTGTAATTCTTTTGATTTTGAGACTCGCCAAGTCTCACTTTCATAAGCTTCTATTTTTGTTTTTGGTTAATTAAGTTATTCTCCAAATTCGAGAGGATTCTAACCCTTCTTGGTGGCTTATTTTGGCCACTTCAAGTTTCAGATTTTTGTGCTTCAATAGTGTCTTTAGACACTTGATACAAAACAGACTTTATGCCTTTCAAGAAAAATCAAACTAATTTTCTTTTTGAGAGTGGTATAATAGTACAAGTTCTTAACTTTTAATGCACTAATATGACACATTATCACTTCAATCAACTCTCAAAGTCATGCACTAATAATTTACTTAAACTAATCAAGAATAACCTAATATGAATCTTTAGGAGTTATTCTACACTTTCACTACAATCAATGTTGTAGCACTTAGTCTTCTTTTTAAAAAATAGATAAGAGGTAGTTGATAGAAGCTAACCTAAAATATAATAAACTCCTAGTAAATGTGCAATTGAATCCTGAAAAAGAATCTATTTTCTTTTGCACTTCAAAATACTGTAATCTAATTTCCTTTTTTCAACCTTAATCCAAAAATGAAGGTGCTTTTATAAATCTAATTAACAAATCTATGTGCACCAGGAATTGTGTACCTTTTTAAGACATATGTAGCTCATTTTCCACTTATGTATATTCTTTGAAACTTCTTGCCTCATTATACTCTTATAGAGACTTGGTAGATATCCTTATGGTATTCTACCTTCTTCTATTTGGGATTGTTGTCAGATGGTGAAAATTATCCTAAATATTTTTCTTGTCAGAAACTACTCTGATCTCCTTATTATTGCCGAGCTCTTCGTACAATATCAAAGCAATGGAATTTTCAAGTGGAATATCCAAAGCTGCATCTATTTTGCAAAACTCTAGCAATGACTTTCCTTATTTTTCCCTAGGATCGATTGTGGCTTTGATACCATTTATGGCTTTAACAACATTACAATATGAGACAAAGATCAAAGCAATATAAAATCTTATTGAATGAAGTAGAATTGATGCAAAAGAGATAATAAATGACCCCTTTCATATAGAAATAATGGTTCCTTGTTAAAAACCCCATCTAGTTGTACAATGAGATACCTTGCACATATGCATACTGACACTCGTGCATAGGTTATTTGTTCCTAAAGTAACTAGATAACTTGATCAGGAAGTAATCTATATATGTATCTTGGATGATACATTTACATAACCCAAATGATGGAATAGACTTTATTTCCAATAGGATAAAATGCATATTGGATTGGTTTGGCCTTAGATGTAATTTGTTTTTTCTTTATTTAATTTTTTATGTGTGTGTGTGTTGTTTTTTTATTATTTTAGTGTTTTTTGTATTTTGTGTTTTTTTGGTATTTTGTGTTTGTTTTTTTTGTGTTTTGTGTTTTGTGTTTTTGATATTTTTGTATTTTTTTTTTGTTTTTGTGTTCTTTTGTATGTTTTTGTATTTTGTTATTGCTATTTGTATTTTTGTTGTTTTAGGTATGGTTTTTGAGTGTGCCAAAGGAGGTAGGCAAAGTGTGAGCCCTAGACATATTTTGGCAAAATAGATACCCTTGCCTCCTTGGGTTATACCCAAAAGTGGCACCCCAAAAGGGATTTTTGAAGAACACAAGCTTATACTGAGAGGGGGGGTGAACAAGTATAAGATCCTTTTTAACTTGATCTATCACTACAGCTTTCAAATCATTAACAAGCAGAATAAGATAGCAGTAATGACAGCAGTAAAACAGTGCACAAGAAGCAATCCGTAATGAGACACAACAAATTAATCCATGGATAAAAATGTTTCTTCTAAAAGTTATATCAAAATCTCTGGGAAACCTCCCCGATTACAATGTTTATGAGCCTCAGCTCAAAGGAGACACCTTCCCCTGATTCAAATTTGCTAGTGATCCTCTAGAGGACCTCTATCTCCTCTACCCTTAGCAAGTGGAACTCTTCCCACAGAAGACACCTGTCTTCCCTACTCTGGTTGGAGATCTCTGTCCTCAACTCTGTCACTGCAAAACTGGTCCTCAAACTTGCACTAAATGCAGTCCTTCGGTCTAGCACAAATGTCCTCTTTTTGCCTCAAATTTTGTCCTCAATATGGTCCTCAAACTGGTGAAAGAAGAACGGTTCACAAGCTCTTCAAATGCTTGCTCAAAGCTACCTCCAAGTCTTTACTGTTCTGTTACAATTGTGTTTGGTCGAAACCAACTCTCGCACAGTTCTACGTAGTTACAACAGTACACAGCAGTACACAACACTTCGACTGTTGAACCCTTCACTTCTACGTGCTGTCTTTGAATGTTGCAACAACAACACCTTTTGCTCCTTTGCGCATCCACCATAGTACTATCTTCCCTCTCTGTGCAACCACAATAGCACACAACAGTACACAACACTTCGGCTATCAAACCCTTCACTTTTGCGTGCTATCTTTGAATGTCACAACACCAACACTTTCTACTCCTTTGCGCATCCACCGTAGTACTGTATTTACCCTCTATGCAACCATAGCAGAAAGACTTTGCACATTCAACTTCTTGACGATCAAACTTATCCCTCGCACTTTACTTGCACAGATCGCATTACAAACGCACACTTCAATCACACTCAAAAATTCTCAAATAGTCTTCCTTTAATACTCACAATATCAAGATGAAATCTTTGATCTTTAGTCGGCTATTCAATCTTCTACCACGTCGGCTGTAAGACTTTATACTTTGTCGACAAAGGTTAACTTCATCGGCTTCAAACGCTTCTGTTTTTCTATGGCTTTTCTCGTGCGACACTCAAATATGTCATGATATCGCTATGCCTTGGTCTGTCGTACACCTTGTATAACACGCTGTCGTGAAATCGCTACACTACAGCCTTTGCTGACGTCATCACAAATCTTGTTGTGAAATCATGATGCCCTAGACTTCACTGCCTTCTTCTCCTTTGCTGTCACGAAATCGTGACGCTACAGCTTTTGCTGACGTCATCATGAATCTTGTCGTGAAATCGCGACACTCTAGACTTCACTGCCTTCTTCTCCACAACTGTCATGAAATCGTGACACCTTTGCCTCTTGCTAATGTCATCATGATTTTTGTCATGAAATCATGATTCTTTGGACTTCACTGCCTTCTTCTTCGCAACTGTCACGAAATCGCGACACCTTTGCCTTTTGCTGATGTCATCAGCAACTCTATCGCGAAATCGTGACACCTCTTGCTTCTTCGTCCTTCTCTTGGTTTGCACTGGCGAAAATGAAACATGTCATGAAATCGCGACGCTTTCGCTGCCTTAGAATATTTCTTGCCAACTGCTCACGAAACTGGAACATGTCGTGAAATCGTGACACTTTCTGCATCCATACGACTTCTTCAAAACTTGAAGCGAAATCGCAACACTTTTTGTCCACTGTGCTTCTGCATTCCTGCATGTTGCAAAATCACGATAGTTTTGGCCAAACTTTCTCTCTCCTCAAACATGTCATGAAATCGTGACACTTTTGCCCACTTTGCCTCTGCCTTCCTGCATGTCATGAAATCGTGACAGTTTTGGCCGAAATTTCTCTCTCCTCAAACATGTCATGAAATCGTGACACTTTTGCCCGCTTTGCCTCTGCCTTCCTGCATGTCATGAAATTAATGTCGCCAAACTTTCTCTCTCCTCAAACATGTCGCTAAATCGCGATAGTTTTTCCAGCAGCCTGCAAACTTATTCTACTTAATATTTTTCTGGATTTTTGGCAACTGGGCTACTCTGATTTTCTTGGAGACTTACTGACCAACTAAAACCTTCAACAAAAACACATCCTTGGACATAAAAACAAGTTGCTCCAAAGGTTCCTCGACATCAAAAACAACATCTACCAATAACTCTTTGACATCAATGACAACAACTAAACTTAGCCAAAATCAATGTACTCAAGGTACCCAAAATTGCCAACAATCTCCCCCTTTGTCATTGATGGCAAACCTTATCTAAAACACATCTTTCAAGAGTCAAAACTGAATTCAATCTCTTAAAGTTTTTCTCCCCCTGAATTGAAGCTTTCCTCTTCTCTTGAAAACTCTCCCCCTTTGTCATCAATGGCAAAGGGTCACCTTTGGGGCTTGGGACTAAGAATGAGCCTCTTAGCTTAGTCCCTCCCCCATCTCCTGATGAGATGATTAAAATAGGGTTGGGAGTGACACTCCCATTAAACACTCATCATCATTAGTGTCCAAGATTTCTTTGCTGGGCCTTCTCTTGAATTCTTTTCCTGTATTTTTGTTCTTGTCACTGTTCTGATCCTCGGACCTATTAATACTACTGTTCCTGTTTCTTTTATCTTTTTTGTTCTTATCCGTACCTTGATCCTTGGACCTGTTCATGTCATTTTTCCTATTTTTGTTATCATTCCTATTTTTATCCATGCCTTGATTCTTGAATTTGTTCATGCTATTTTTTATGTTCCTGTATCTCATAATATCAGCTCTACACTGTCTAGCTAGGTGTCCTTCATTGTTGCATTTATAACAGGTAACAAAATCAGTCATGGCTGTTCTTTGAATTTGCCTATTCCGACTAACCTAGTTCGTGTTATTTGTCTTGCAAAAAATTGCCTTGTGCCCGAATTGTTGACAAGAGTAGCAATACCCTTGAAAGAAATTACGTCTCCTAAAATTGTCATTTACTCTCTTCATTTGAGTCATGCACTGTACAGCCATGTGACCAAATCTATGACACACATAACATCTACCATGAAATTTTCTTTTGTTCGACTTCATGGGTCCCGAAAACTTCTTCTTCTCAGTCTGAATATCGTTTTCTATTTATGTGTATTCATCACTTATGAACTCATGATCTGAAGTACTTTCTTCAACAGGACTCTCTTTCTTTTGAAATCTTTTGCTAGATTCCCCAACCTGTTCCTTGTGTGGCTCAACAAAATCAAGACCTATTTTATCTATTGGTTTTCTCTGTCCTTCGATGAGAAATTTAACCTTCTTGGAGCTATCCTAAAATCTGTAGAGCTTATCCTTGTACTCTTTATTTTCTTCTTTCAAAGAAGCTATTTCCTGTTCTAACTCACTATACTCCAAAATTTTAGATTCTAACTCATTCTTGAGTTCTTGTGTCTTAGCCATAGATACTTCAAGATTTTCTACAAGTTCATCTATCTCCATATAGCATTCATCTACCTTAATCTTGAGTCTGTCATTCTTCTTTCTTTCCTTTTTAAAAACACTAAGAGCATTATTGAGTTCGCATTCAAGATCCTCTATTTGATGGCACTTTGAATCATCATAGCCTTTTTCATATTTCTTATCAATAGAGGTGCTACCTTTTTCAAAAACCATACATGCATCTTCATTGGGGTTTTCTGAAACATCCTCATACATACTAGTAGCCAAATCATCATTTCTGCAACCATCCTCAAGGTGCCCAAAATTTCCACATCTAAAACATTTCATGATAATGAATTTGTGTTTCGGTTCTTCCTCTTTTTCTGAAATGAACAACATCTCATTTTCATCATCACTAGAAGAACTGTCACTTTCATTGCTAGAACACTTACTTGCTTTGTCCAAGTAGAAGCTCTTCTTATTCTTGTGAGAATGCCTCTTTCCATGATTGTTGTACTCATATTTGCTTTTTTGGTGATTGTTGTACTCATTTTTGTTGTTTCTGTAATACCTGTGCTTTTCAGAATCCTTGCTTTTAACATCCTGTATATCTTCATCACTTTCATCTTTAGAAACAATACAGTCAGTAGCATAATGACCAAATTTCCTACAGTTGAAACATCTTATATTTTTCTTTCTTTTGTGCTTTCCGGAAAACTTGCCTTTCTCGTTGTAATATGCCTCTTCCTCACTAGAAGACTCATCACTTTCTTGAATATGTTTGCCCTTCGATTTCTTGATAGCTTTGAAAGCTGCCTCTTTCTTTACATCAACTTTCACTTGTGTCCTCAATTCAAATGCTGCAAGAATACTATGGAGCTCATCCTTTTTCAATTTATCTAAATCTTTGGCTTCCTCAATGGCAAAAATATTTTTGCTAAATCTATTTGGAAGAGATCTTAAAATTTTATCACACACATCATTTTCAGCAAGTTCAAGACCTAAGTCTTTCATAGAATTAACAACTTCATCCATCCGGAGCATGTAGTCACTAATATTTTCATCATCATTCATCTTGAGTTGTTCAAAAATACCTTTAAAATGTCTTAACTTGGCCTTTCGAACATTTGCATCACCTATATGAACAACCTGCAATTGATTCCACATTTCATTGGCTGTCTTGCAGTGAATAACTTTAGTGAGATCTGCCTTTTGTAAACCCTTCAAGATTGCATTCATGGCTTTTGAATTGCTGTGATGTAGAAGTCTGTCTTCTTTAGTGTAAGGACCATTTGTAGGAATGGTATATCCATCTTCAACAACTTCCCATACCTCATTACCGAGAGCCATTAGATAGACTTTCATTCTTGCACTCCACAGACCAAAATCTGATCCGTCAAGAATAGGTGTTGCATTGCTACTCGAGTAGTCCATTGTGTTCTTTGTAAACTTTTCCTTCAAGTTGTTAAACTTTTCGAAGGCACTGGCTCTTATACCAATTGAAGAACACAAGCTTATACTGAGAGGGGGGGTGAACAATATAAGACCATTTTTAACTTGATCTATCACTACAGCTTTCAAATAATTAACAAGCAGAATAAGATAGCAGTAAAACAGTGCACAAGAAGCAATCCGTAATGAGACACAACAAATTAATCCACGGATAAAAACTTTTCTTCTAAAAGTTATATCAAAACCTCTAGGAAACCTCCTCGATTACAATGTTTATGAGCCTCAGCTCAAAGGAGACACCTTCCCCTAATTCAAATTTGCTAGTGATCCTCTAGAGGACCTCTATCTCCTCTACCCTTAGCAAGTGGAACTCTTCCCACAGAAGACACCTGTCTTCCCTGCTCTGGCTGGAGATCTCTGTCCTCAACTCTGTCACTGCAAAACTGGTCCTCAAACTTGCACTAAACGCAGTCCTTCGGTCTAGCACAAATGTCCTCTTTTTGCCTCAAATTCTATCCTCAATATGGTCCTCAAATTGGTGAAAGAAGAACGGTTCACAAGCTCTTCAAATGCTTGCTCAAAGCTACCTCCAAGTCTTTACTATTCTATTACAATTGTGTTTTGTCGAAACCAACTCTCGCATAGTTCTACACAGTTATAGCAATACACAGCAGTACACAACACTTCGGCTATTGAACCCTTCACTTCTACGTGCTGTCTTTGAATGTTGCAACAACAACACCTTTTGCTCCTTTGCGCATCCACCGTAGTACTATCTTCCCTCTCTATGCAACCACAATAGCACACAGCAGTACACAGCACTTCGGCTGTCGAACCCTTCACTTTTGCATGTTGTCTTCGAATGTCACAACACCAACACTTTCTACTCCTTTGCGCATCCACCGTAGTACTGTCTTCACCCTCTGTGCAACCACAGTAGCAAGACTTTGCACACTCAACTTCTTGATGATCAAACTTATCCCTCACACTTTACTTGCGCATATCGCATTACAAACGCACACTTCAATCACACTCAAAAATGCTCAAATAGTCTTCCTTTAATACTCACAATCTCAAGATGAAATCTTTGATCTTTAGTCGGCTGTTCAATCTTCTACCACGTTGGCTGTAAGACTTTATACTTTCTTGACAAAGGTTAACTTCATCGACTTCAAACGCTTCTGTTGTTCTATGGATTTTCTCGCGCGACACTCAAATATGTCATGATATCGCTATGCCTTGGTCTGCCGTACATCTTGTATAACACGCTATCGTGAAATCGCTACACTACAGCCTTTGTTGACGTCATCACAAATCTTGTCGCAAAATCGTGATGCTCTAGACTTCACTGCCTTCTTCTCCTTTGTTGTCGCGAAATCGTGACGCTACAGCTTTTGCTGACGTCATCATGAATCTTGTCGTGAAATCACGACGCTCTAGAATTTACTGCCTTCTTCTCTGCAACTGTAATGAAATCATGACACCTTTGCCTCTTGCTAATGTCATCATGATTTTGGTTTCAAAATCACGATGCTCTGGACTTCACTACCTTTTTCTCTGCAACTGTCATGAAATCACGACACCTTTGCCTTTTTCTGACGTTATTAGCAACTCTATCGCGAAATCGCGACACCTCTTGCTTCTTCGTACTTCTCTTGGTTTGCACTGGTGAAAATGAAACATGTCACAAAATCACGATGCTTTCACTACCTTAGAATATTTCTTGCCAACTGCTCGTGAAACTGGAACATGTCACAAAATTGTGATACTTTCTGCATCCGTACGACTTCTTCGAAACTTGTCGCAAAATCGTGACACTTTTTGCCCGCTGTGCTTCTGCCTTCCTACATGTCGTGAAATTGTGATAGTTTTGGCTGAACTTTCTCTCTCCTCAAACATGTCACAAAATCATGACACTTTTGCCCGCTTTGCCTCTGCCTTCCTGCATGTTGCGAAATCGCGACAGTTTTGGCCAAACTTTCTCTCTCCTCAAACATGTCACGAAATCTTGACACTTTTGCCCGCTTTGCCTCTGCTTTCCTGCATGTCACAAAATCATGACAGTTTTGGCCAAACTTTCTCTCTCCTCAAACATGTCACGAAATCGTGACAGTTTTTCCAGCAGCCTGCAAACTTATTCTACTTAATATTTTTCTAGATTTTTTGCAACTGGGCTACTCCAATTTTCTTGGAGACTTACTGACCAACTAAAACCTTCAACAAAAACACATCCTTGGACATAAAAACAAGTTGCTCCAAAGGTTCCTCGACATCAAAAACAACATCTACCAATAACTCTTTGACATCAATGACAACAACTAAACTTAGCCAAAAGCAATGTACTCAAGGTACCCAAAATTGTCAATAATTTTTTCCACAAAAAAAATAAATATTTAACTCCAAAAATATGGATAAAGTTAGGGAATGGAGGCCGAATACTCTTGTTAAATATTATAGATAATTGTAAAGCTTTTACATTTAGAATTATTATAATTGCTTGGAAAATTGCAAAACATAAAATCATAAGTTTTTGTAAGTGGTGCATATACTTTGGATAATATTATGATCCATTAGAGGGCCAAGAATGGATAATAAAATCTAGTCAAGATGTAGTTTTTGTGAAAGTTGATTTTAACAAGGTTTAACATAGAATTAAATGGTCTTTTAATTTGTATATCTTAGAATTTTTGGGATTTTCTAATTTAGAGTATGGTTACTTTGATATTTATTCATTATTTCATGCATGTAGCTATAAATTTTGTGTTGTATATTCTAGATCCTCTTCAAATGTCAAGCATACAAGGCTATCTAGTAGTCATATTTTAGTATGTTATATATTCATATCATATCAACTTGTTTTTAAGAGAGTTATATGGTTATATATGATTAGAGACATCACCCTTATTTAAAAAAGTGTTATAGTTAATTATCATTTTAATAGTAATTCTACCTTTCTTATTTCAAATAATAAGGTAGAAATTCAAGATAGTTTGATATTAGATTTTGAGCATTTATAGTTTAATGCAAATTAAAATATTGGTCCTATTGATATATCTAGCTAGAATTATCTTTGCCATCAGGCTTTCAAAATTTAATTTTGTGGAACATGGTGGATTGGCTAAGGTATTCTATCCTCCCATAGTATTTTATGAATTTAATGGGACTATGTTGAAATCAACCTTGTTGCATTACCTGTTGTAGTTGACTAACAATGGTGCAGCTATTAGAGGTGACTAAGTAAAGGGAGGCCATGTTCTATTCAAGTTTATCAAATATTTTTAGCTTTAATATTTTCTTATAAAAGGTTTTTCAATCAAATTAAATAATTTGTTGTTCAATTCCTTCAGATCACCAGTCGCTTTTCCAATATAATTCTCTATGATATGCATTATACTACCAAGGAACCTAGTGTCTAAAAAGTGCTTTTAATATTATATATGAACATGATCAAATCAAATAGTTGATCATAATACACAAGGTCAAAAAATTTAACCTTTATGGATGACTTAAAAAATATTGCTGCTATATGTCAAAATTATCATTATGACCAAACAATCACAATGGGTTAGATTTTAAATTAATTTTTTATATAACCTTAATACTTTTATTTTTGTCTCACACCTAAATTTTGTCCTTAGTTATGACACAATTTGAGGGGTACATTTCATTAGAATTGCTAAATTATTCATGGTTTGTATGATATTAGACCAAATATATTTAAGTCTTTGCTCAATACGCTTCCAAAACCCCCTATAAGTTCTTGAATGATCTATACACTAGTTTATCACTTCTTCACTATAAAATATCATTCCCACTTTGTACCCTACAAAAGTACCATATTGAATAAAAATATTCTCTGTAATTTTTACAAAACTTATCCTTTATTATGTTGTACTATATTCCTTCAATCACTGGTCTTTGAAGAACCTTACTTTGTTGGAACAATTATATATTGCACCTAAATTACTCAACCTTGGTCAAAATTTTGGCAATATTTGAATGTCTCTCTATGTATACCTAGAATATTTTTAATGAGGGTTATTGTAGGTGTGTTAGGATGGTGTTTATCTTGTTTTTGCACTTGCAAATATATCAATCTTGTTCATGGATTATGATCGACCTAATATATCAAGGCATTGACTATAGAGGATTTCACAATTATTATAGCCATATTGCATATCTAAGGTACAATGCAAGTAACTTTATAAAGAACACAAGCTTATACTAATATGGGAGGTGAAAAATATAAGATAAAATTTTACTTTTCTTTTCCGAACAATATTATCCAATCTTATCAATTGTTATATATTTTCTTAGCAGTATTAATAAATCTCATAAATAGTAGTAACAAGACAATGCACAAATCATCACACACATAAGAGACATAAATTTAACGTGGTTCATCCAATATGGGTTATGTCCATGGAGAAAATATTTCTTCTAATTTTTCTCAACAAATATCTTTAGAACCAATTCCCTATTACAATATTTATGGAACTTTTTCCAAATGAGATCTCAATCCTCTATGCTCAGGTTCATGGATCTCTATCCACAGGAGAAATATATCCCCTTAAATCTGGTTCGTGGAACTCTATCCCATTACTTTGGTTCATGGAAATCTATCCATAGGAGACACCTCTACTTTGCTCTAGTTCATAGAACTCTATCCATAGGAGACACCTCTCATTTGCCCTAGTTCATGGAAATCTATCCACATGAGACACCTCTCCTTTGCTCTGGTTTGTGGAACTCTGTCCACATGAGACACCTCTCCTCTCTGGTTTATGGAACTCTATCCACATGCGACACCTCTCCTCTCTACTCTAGTTTTTGGAACTCTATCTCAACTTTGTCCTAAATTTGCACACATTACATGCTCAAATTTGTCTCAACTCTGTCCCAAATATGCATACATTACATGCATAAATCTATCTCAAACCTGCTTCACGTCTTCTCACAAGACTTGCTCAAATCTACCTCAAAATTGCTTTAAGTATTCTTACAAGACTTTCTCAAATATACCTCAAACTTACTTTAAGTCTTCTCATAAGACTTTCTCAAATCTACCTCAAATATCTCTGCTCTACTTTGCTCTAATACATGCTCAAATATTTCTCATTACTCATACTCAAATATTTCTCATAACCCATGCTTTGATCATAATACTTTAGACATATTCTACCCAAAATTCTTATTCAAGAATACATAGAAAATGATATGCAATATATTTTCACAATATATTCTTTCTAAATATCACTCAAGCTCGATGCATAAATTGCTTCACAAAACTGCCCTATAACCTTTGTAAATTTATATTAATATCCATCAAAGTTAGTTAATAAATTTTATTCAAAAAATTGGTTTCTTAACACTTCCTCATCCCATCAGGGACAAAGGCAAGTTAATAATTTT
Organism: Wollemia nobilis; assembly: GCA_028583015.1. Lineage (NCBI taxonomy): Eukaryota > Viridiplantae > Streptophyta > Pinopsida > Araucariales > Araucariaceae > Wollemia > Wollemia nobilis. The sequence continues at coordinate 1,912,123 of JAQPPZ010001489.1, forward strand.
TTGAGGTCCGAGGTGTAGACCAATTGGTTCATCCAAACCCCATAAGGGGGGTGGAGGTCCAAGGTTCAAATCTTGGGTCTCATTGGACTGAACACTTGTCCCTTTCCTGGTGCTTTCAGTGGCATAAAAGGTTTAAAATGATTTTGGCATGGTGGTTATAGGGGCAGACTGTGCAAAGATCTGTGTGGTGGCTTCTGGGGTGGACAATGTAGGATACTGTGGTGGCCATAAAAATCTAGACAAACTACCCGAATGTGGCTATAGATTCCACCATGTAAATTCAAAAAAAAAAAAACACTTCCTCATCCACATTCAATTTCACTCAAACCAATGCCCAAAATATTCACAAATTCATTCAAACAATGAAGCACAATTTATTCACAAAATATAGAACATGCGTTTCCAATATCATTCAACAATGAAGCACAATTTTTTAACAAAATATAGCACAAGTTTTTCCAATTTCTTTCAACAAGGATGCACAACTTGTTTTACAAACCCTAGCTCAAATATTTCCAATTTATTTCAACAAGGATGCACAATTTGTTTCACAAACCCTAGCTCAAATATTTCCAAAAATGCACATATATAATCCTTATTTCTCCACATTATGATTCAGAAATATTTTCTCAACCAAACACCTTAAATAAGGAATAATATCACCATACCTCTTAACTTGCTTTGATGAAAATGTGCCCTCAAAAACCTGTCTCAAAAGAATTTCCTTTTCAAAGTGCCACTTCAAAACTAGTTAGTAAATTTCTATTTCAAACCATCAACATTAAATTTCTTCTCATAAGGATGTGCACAATAAAATCTAAAAATTATGTTCAATGACTCTCATTTTGTTCTCAAAATATAGGGAATTAATAATTATCAAAATTTTTGGACATTTTGAGCTTACTTAGTTGTCATTGATGTCAAGGTGAAAAGTCGTCATTAATACCATCGAGCACACCATCAATAATGCCAGGAACAATACAAAGAGTTAAAGAGAAATTTGGTAAAATAATATTTTATGAGGTTTTATGATAAACCCATAATGGAAGATTAAATGATTTTATTAAAATCATTATCACATTGAGATGACAGTTAAGATTTTAAAAAGACCCACGGTGGCAGAATAATTTACAAGGTAAAGGTTTAAGTTTAAACCCAAGGAAGGCTTTAATCTCTTTAAAGCTAAAGTTTATAAATATAATTTATAAAATTTAAATTCCTTGGAATTTAAATAATTTATAAATTATAAATGTGGGAGCACCAATGTCATCAAAAGTGGGAGTGCCAACGTCTAAGAAGCAAAGGGATTTTCATGTATAAATTAATGCCAAAGAGGTATTTAAAACTCACCTCTCAACATTTATTTTCCATGTGACAAAGTGAAATATTTTCGTGCATTTGTTATTCATTGAGAAAGAATACAAGCTTTTTTCTTTTCTTTAGCACCGGGAAAAAGAGATAAGGGAGAGAGTAGATTGTTTGAAACAAAAAGGACATGGTGGTCCATTGGCAGTGCACGATTTGAAAAGGTGTTGGGAGTTGAGAGGCACGTGATAGATTCACATAGAGTGGTGTGTCTTGAGTGCCAAGGGAAATTCATTTTTACATGCACCTTGTTTTTGCGTGCCAGCAAAGGAAAAAGAAGATGAAGAGCCTTTAGGCTCTTAACTGTGCATCTAGTGCGCACGACGGTTAAAGCCACGACTAGAGTGCTCATGGAGGCAAATATCATGGGTTCGAAACACACTAAGAGGCAAAGGTAATTTTTGATAATTAATATTTTGCCTAAGGTTTTTTTTTTTAAAGGATAATTTGGAGTAATAAGGGTTTGTGAAAAGTTGTGTGTTTGATTATACTATTTTTTGGAGTTATAAGGTTTTGAGAAAGATTGCTGATTTGATAATTGATTTTTATTATTGTGGAGTAATAAGGATTAATGAGAGGCTATTTTATTGATGAGTGATTTAGATCATTGAAATTATAAAGAAAGTTGATTTTATTTTTATCAAAGTTTCTCTTGCCATTAAATTAAGTTAAAGAGGTTTGAGTTAATTTGTGCTGGATGTTAAATTCATTTTAGTTGGGAGTTTATAAGGTTTTATTGGATAAATATTTTATGTATGTTGATGGTTGGTTTTTGAAATGTGCTGTGATAAGGTGTAATTGAGTATTTATATTATATTGTGAGAAAGATATATCTTCTAACCTCTTTGAGATTGGCATAGAAGTTGTTTTGTTGTGGTAGATTTATGAGATCCCTTCATCATCAAGAAAAAGGTATGAGCACATTCTTCCATAGTTGAGTTGATTGATTGGTTTTATGGAAAATAAGTTTGGAATGAAAAGGATTTGATTAGGTTTTCCTTTTCGAGAGTGTTTGAGTTAATGTTTCAAGGTTTTCTAGAATAAAGAGTTGTTGTTTAAACCTTGTTTTATAAGCATTGTTGTTGAAGCCATTGGTTGTGTGAAGAACTTGAACTAGGGTTTTAAAAATAACATGAGTATAATTGTTATGTGAGATTTGTTGTTGAGCATTGTTGGAAATATTTTTGAGTTGGTTGATATATGCTTGGACTAGGGTTTGTGAGAAAGAGGTGTTTCATTAAGTGATTGGTTGAGTAGAGTTGAATGAACCTAGTCAAGTGGATGTGTAAAGTGATTGTTCAAGTTCCATAAAAAAAACTATTCTATATTCTAATTTGAGTTGATATTGAGCATTAAGTTAAAACATATTGGGTATCTAACAATTCTCTTTATGTTTCTATGAGATTGGACAAGTTCTATATGGATTTGTTAAGAAATTTTGGTTAAGTTCTATGTGGAATTATTGAGAAGATTTGGAAAAGTTCTATGTGGACTTGTTGAGCATATTTGAACAAGTTCTGATTGGAATTGTTGAGTAGATTTGAGCAAGTTTTGAGTGGACTTGTTGAGCATATTTGAGAAGGTTCTGAGTGGAATTGTTGAGCATATTTGAGTAGGTTATGAGTGAACCTATTGAGAATATTTGAATAGGTTTTGAATGGACCTATTAAGCATATTTGAGATAGATATGTGGAGGTGATAGAGCAGAGAGGACAGTAGTCTCCAATGGATGGAGATCCATCAGCCAAGACAGTGAGGATAGGTCTTCTTAGTGGGAATAAGAGTCTCCAGTGGAGAGAGATCCACGAGCCAATGTAGTGGAGGTAGTAGTCTTCTAATGGATCACCAGCCAGAGCAGAGGATAAGGAGTTATCCTATGTATAGAGATCAATGAACCTGATTTACGGGATACAAATCTCCTTTGGAAAAAGATACATAAATATTATAGGAAAAATATTCCTAAGAGAATTTATTTCAAAAAAATTTATAAGAAATGTTTTCTCCGTGGAGGTAGCCATATTTGGGTGAACCACATAAAAATTATGTCTCTTATGTGTGTGATGCTTTGTGTGATGTTTAATGCTTTATTAATGCTGATGCTTGTTAGAATATATGTCTTACATTATTGAAGCAAAAGGGTAGCGCACGTAGGCACTCTCTAGGTTGGTTTAATAACCACCAAGTTGGTTTCATAAACCAACTTATTGTAACCACATTGTAATCTTTATAATTGATATCAATCAAAATGAATCAATGCTTCATGAAACTCTACATGGTACCAGAGCATGGAAGATCATAGGAAAGCATTGGGTAGATGCAGACAGGAAGATGAGCCATAAGAAAACCACTAACACGCAAGACACAGGACGTAGACAGATCCAAGAGCCAACCATTGATGAATGTGACATGTAGGACACAAAAAGAGCCAACCAATAGCGAATATGACACGCTAGACACAAAAAGAGCCAACTACTGGCGAACATGACACGCAGGCATGGGGACACATAGACAACAAAAAAATAATACTGGAAGGCAACTATAGAGGCAAAAGGGGTGGGGTGGTTTCCCAAAGGTAACCGAAACATCATATGGCCTTCGTCATTTTTAAACAATCCTATAATGGCAGCATAGGCCATGTGGGATTATTGTTTTTTAAAACAAAATCCTTTGCACTCGATGTGATAAGACCCACTATTTTCATAGAGGTTCTCATCGGGCCCTCTATCTCACATGGTTCATGTTGTGCTTGACCGTCGCGAGGTCACGGGTTCCATTCGCTACGGGGAGGTATAAGGTTTTTTTTAAAAAATTCCTTTCTTCTCTCCATTGCCGAAGGTATAAGATTTGTTTGGTTCTTGTTTACTCTCATCGGGCCTTCTGGATCATGTGGTTTGTGTTGTGCTTGATCACCGTGAGGTCACAGGTTCCATTCACTACACATGTATTGATGGGTGGTAGTGTTGTTTGACACCCTATTTTTTTTCGACGGTGGTGGAAATTTGTTGATGGTAGGTGGGGTTCTTTTGACACCCCAAGCTATTCAATTGATGCTTCTCCTGCAATTGATGCCTATGCTATCCAAAATTGACACCTTAAAAGGCTTCCATCAATTTTTTTTTGGATTTAAGGTACAATTTTTTTTTCTTCCTTCTCTATTTTGCCAAACGAAATGGAGATAGTACTCAATTCATTTGCAAAATTGTCAGATAAAGGGGGGAAATCAAAACATTTGAGAGTAAAAAAATCTGGTAGATTTGTAATAGGCGTTTAAATTTGTGGGCATTTGTGATTTGTTTTGCATTTAAATATTCTATTTTATTGCATTAACAATCATAAATTACAGATAAAAATAAGACCCCAAATTTATACCCTATTTGTGCAATTTATTGCACAACAACATTCGATATTTGAGATACCTTTGGTCCACACTTATAGGTAATGTTGTCATGCTTTGGACTACTATATTCACCACCTAATATAGCTACAAAAATGATGTCTGAGCTTGTTCTCTATTAATCATCGAGAAGAAATAAGGCAAACCAGATCTATTTTTTTCCATTTCATACCCACATCATGATTGTTGTTAGGCATAAATCCTGACGAAAGTTTTTTTCCAAAGTGTTTAGGGGAAGTTACACCCCACGCATGAGGAATAAAACTTTCTATGGTAGGTGTCATTAACAACATGATGCTCTTTTAGTATTGCCTATGTTCAATATATTGTGCTTCTCATATGTACTTATAGTCTCCCTCACGTAAGGGCGGGTACATATTGAGTAGTATACTGTTCATATATACCTATAGTCTCCCTCACGTAAGGGAAGGTATATATTGAATGGTTACAATATAAATATATAGCAGGTATAAAGAAAGGGAGACCAATTTGTGATATAAGAAACCTTCATAATGGCCATAATTCACAAGTATCTCTCAGATTCGTAGTTGTTGAAAGGTCCTAAATTTGTTCCATGGAAAACAAAGATGAAAGCCATTCTTCAGTTGGAATATTTATGGGATGTAGTGACTGGCACTAAAAAGCACCATCAGAAAATAGGAACAGATCAATATGTTTGGGATAAGAAGGACATGAAGAGTCTCGTGTTTATCTTGCTTGCTACTATAGATGAGGTGCAACCTCATATTTGTGATGCAAAAACTAGTAAGGTAGCTTGGGATGCCTTGATCACAGTATATGAAGGAAAGAATCAATCCACTATTCTAAACCTTCAAACTCAACTACATACTCTCAGTATGAATTTTGGGGAAATAGTTGATATATTCCTTTGTAGAGTGGCTAACTTGAAAGCCAAATTGAATGCCATGGGAAAACCAGTGAATGATGATATCTTGAAATCTATCATCTTGAGAGCATTGCCAAATTCCTACAAGATGTTGATCACTTCTCTCAATGTTTCTGGTAGACAAGTATCATTTTTGGAGCTAGTAAATTTGCTTCAGACTGAGGAGGAAAATCAGGTTTAGAAAGATGACGTGCCACATAATACCCTTTCCATACAAAAAAGTGGTAAGAAACAAGGTCAGTTTCAAAAAGGGGGTCCTTCTTCCAAAGGAAAAGGGAAGCAAAATCAGCAGAAGGATAAAAAATATTGCAATATTTGTGATATGAATAACCATGAAACCAACATGTGTTGGTTCAAAAACAAGCAACAAACTAATCAAGGTTCTAAGAAGAAGGGCAAAGACAAACAAAAATACAACAAGAAACATAAGCAACCTAAAGGCCATGTTTCTTATGCTGAATCCAACTCATACTTAGATTCTCCTAGGTCCGATTCAAATTTTGACTCTGAAAGAGCACACAAGGTGCTCATGACCCATACTTCGTCTTCCCAGATAGCTGTTGTATGGTATATTGATTCAGGAGCTAGCAAACACATGACTAGGGACAAATCATGGTTTGATACTTTTGTGGAGAAATAAGGTAAGCCAGTCACATTTGCTGATAATCAAGTCTATCAAGTAAATGGAGAAGGAGATGTTTCTATGTCCCTTCCTGATGGTAATTGTCAAATTGAGAAGGTTCTCTATGTTCCAGGATTAGCCAATAATCTGCTCTTAGTCACACAAATGTTGGATAGAAACATGGATGTCATGTTTTGAGTTGTCAAAGGCAAGAAGAGATGTTTTATCACCCACATTGGTAAACATGTTGCCATCGGATCCTACAAACATGGCTTGTTCATTCTAGATGCTCTTTCAATTCCTCATTTTGCTCTGGCTACAACTACAAATGAGGCCACCTCTCTCTGGCATAGATGTTATGGACACCTCATTTCAGGATATTTGCTTGAATTACACATATATGGGATGGTGAAAGGTATTCCTCCACTCTCATCTATCTTATCAATGTGCTCAGATTGCTTAGCAAGGAATCAACATAGAGTACCTTTTGAAACTAGCTCCTCTCGAGCTAAAAACCCTTTAGAGCTGGTACATACCGATCTGTGTGGTCCTATGCCAACCAGCTATGGTGGAAAGAAGTATTTTCAACTATTTTTTGATGATTACTCATGGAATATGTGGGTTTTCTTTCTTCAGTTGAAATCAGAAGCATTTCTCTACTTTCAACAATTCAAGAAACTTGTCGAGGAGTCGGGATGTTTCATAAAAACCCTCCACTCAGATCGAGGGGGGGAATACACCTCTAAAGAGTTTTCAGATTTTATTAAGAAACATGGGATCAAAAGACAATTGACTATAGCATATACACCTCAGCATAATGGAGTTGTATAAAGGAGAAATCATTCCATTATGGAAATGGTTCGATGTATGCTAAAGGGAGCACATCTTAAGGATAAATATTGGGCAGAAGCAGTAAACATAGCATCATACCTCCTAAATAGAGCACCCACTAGATATCTAAAATGGAAAACACCACAAGGAGCTTGGAGTGGTAAGAAACACTCCATTTCTCATTTAAGGGTGTTTGGATGTAAAGCATTCATGCACATTTCAAAACAAAAAAGGAGGAAGTTGGATGAGAAAACCCTATAGTGTATCTTTCTTGGCTATGATGATTATTCAAAATGTTATCGATTGATTTATCCTAATACCAAGAAGACACATGTAAGTAGAGATGTATTTGATGAAGCTTTCACATCAAAAGACACATCTACAGTTGTATACCTAGATGAAGAAGAACCTAAGGAGGTTCAAATTCCATAGCAACAACAAAAAGTCCCAAAATGGTATACTAGCACTTTGAGATATGCTAATTTGAATTCCCTTCTAGATCTATCTCTAGATAGGCCATGTACTTGCAATATGACTCAACAAATGAGAGCAAACTAATCTACTTCAAAGGTTGATGAACTTTGTCAACACTTTGATGATTTGTTAGTGGGTACAGAAAATGATAGAGAAGAAGATGAGGATGAAAAAAGGTTTATATGTCTAAATTGAATGCAAATGAACCCACAATGGTTCAATACGCACTTGATAAACCACAACAGAAAGAGGCTATGGATGTAGAATATAAGTCTCTCATAAAAATAATACTTGGAAGTTAGTCAATCTGCCAATAGGAAAGAAAACCATAGGCTGCAAATGGGTGTTCAAAGTGAAGTATAAGGTAGATGGATCTATTGATAAGCATAAAGCCTGACTTGTTGCGAAGGGTTATGCTTAGAAAGAAGGTGTAGACTATGAAGAGACTTTTGCCCCTATTGTAAAAATGACTACCATTCGAGTACTTTGTGCCATGGTAGCTCAGTTTAGGTGGAAGTTGCATCAGATGGATGTTAAAAGTGCTTTCTTGAATGGTGAATTATAGGAAGAAGTATACATGACTCAACCAAAAGGATTCATGGTCGAGGGGCAAGAATAAAAAGTATGCAAGTTGATCAAATCCTTGTATGGACTCAAACAAGCTCCTCGAGCTTGGTATATCAAGATAGACAATCACCTTGTGCAACATGGATTCAAAAGAAGTCCTTCATATGTAAATATCTACATTAAGAAAAATGGTTTTGATATAGTGATTCTTGTACTTTATGTAGATGATCTGATCATAACAGGAAGCTCGAAAAGAATGATTGACTTAGTGAAAAATGATTTGAAGCAATCCTTTGAAATGACAGATCTAGGACTTCTACACTATTGTCTTGGTTTAGAAGTTACTCAGAAAATATTTCATATTAGAGTAACACAAAAGAAATATGCCAAGACTTTAGTAGAAAAATATCGGATGACTAACTGTAAGTCAAAAGAAAATCCAATGGAGCAAGGACTTAAGTTATCATGATATGATGAATCACCTCAGGTAGATGGTACTCTCTATCACCAGTTGATTGGGAGTCTCCTATATCTAACAAATACCAGGCCAGATCTTAGTTTTGTTGTGGGCTATCTTTCAAGGTTCATGCAAGAGCCTAAGATGAGTCACTGGAAAGTAGCAAAAAGAGTTCTTCATTATGTTTATGGTAGTACAAATTATGGTCTGGAATACAAAAAGAATAATAAGTTTTTCTTACTAGGATACACGGACTCGGATTATGTTGGATCCATTGATGATCGTAAATCTACTTCTGGATATGTTTTTCATCTAGGATATGGACTTGTATCATGGCACAGTAAGAAGCAACGTGTGGTTGTTTTATCTTCTACAGAGGTAGAATATCATGCAACTAGTGAAGTAGTCTACGAGATAATGTGGTTAAGTTGCATTCTTACAAACATGGGTCTTCCAAAGAATCTTCCTCTTCATTTGTTTTACGATAATCAAGGTATTTTGAATCTTGTCAAAAATCCAAAATTTCATGAATGTACCAAACATGTTGATACCAAATGTCATTTCATTCGATATGAAGTTCTAAAGCACCATATACAACTTCAATACATTCCTACTAATGCACAAGTTACAAATATCTTTACCAAAGCACTTGGACGTATCAAATATGAAAAGTTTCGAGATACTATTGGAATTTTCCAATAATGTAATAAGGGGGGATGTTAGCATATATGTATTACATTATTGAAGCAAAAGGGTAGCACACGTAGGCGCTCTCTAGGTTGGTTTAATAACCACCAAGTTGGTTTCATAAACCAACTTATTGTAACCACATTGTAATATTTATAATTGATATCAATAGGAATGAATCAATGCTTCGTGAAATTCTACAATGCTACTATTTGGATTAAAAAGATTTTTTTTTTTATTGTATATTGTTCACCCCCATATCAATATAATAACATGTTCTTCAATTGGTATCCGAGTGGGTCTCTTCATGAAAAGACTAACAACTTGGAAGAGAATCCATCAGTAGCACACATGACTTCATAAAATTAAGAAGAGACTATGTTTGAAATAAAAAATGAATTTTTTGCTGCTCTCAGAAAATTGGAAAGACTTAGAGAGAAAAAATCAAGATTGAAGAAACAAGTTCAAGAAGATGAAGAAGCAAGGATGGAAATTATACAAAATATCACATATCTCAAGATTAGGATGGAAGAAGAAAAGAATATTGAGCAAGACATGACAGATCTATCAAGAGCTAGGGAAATAGAATGTGAAATATTTGAAGCATTAATTGTTCACCTAAGGAATAAAGTTGAAAGGACCAAGGTACTACAAGATACAGAATATGAGAAACATAAAGAGGAATCAAGTCTTCAAAAAGTAGAAACCTCAAACAAGGATAAGCAAGCAAAGGATATCATAAAGGAATAAAGTAAGGGATAATATTGGATAAGAGTTAATCACAAGAGGAATATGACTTCTCCACAAATTCCAAGACATCCAAATAGGTTATATAATTTCTTCCATGGTCATTGCTTTTCTTGCAATAAATATGGTCATAAAGTTGTACACTATATTCATCATGCAAGATACAATAGAAATTTCAATTCCTTTGCACCTCTCATGGATGATGATGTTACATGTTACAAATCCAATATTTTTGGGCACAACGCTAGATGGTATAAAATGATATTTTCTGAGTCTAGAAAAATAATTTCAACAAACATGAAAGATTAAAAGGAAAATGTTAAGGGTAGATCAATGTTAGTACAAACAATCCTTCATGCTCATGATAAATAAGAACAATGGTATCTTGATAGTGTTTGCTCTAGTCACATAATAGGAGACAAAGATAAATTCATTGTACTGAAAGAAACAAATAGAGGATCAGTAAGTTTTGGTGATAATGGATCAACAAGGATTGGTGGAAGAGGAACTCTAAGTTTAGACAATGGGAAAACAAGAACATAAAATGTTTTGTATGTTAAAGGGTTAAAACACAATATGCTGAGTATAAGTCAACTTTGTGATCAAGGATACATGGTTACTTTCCATCCAGATAGATGTGAGATAAGGAAAAAAAAACTGGAAAAATCATTGCCAATGCAAGAACCCCAAGCAACTTATACTTGCTCAATGAGATCAAAGGGGAAAAGTGTTTTCTATCATAAGAAGATGAGATTTGGTTATGGCATAGAATATTGGGTCACTTTAATTTTTACAACATAGTAAATATAAGAAATAAATAGGTAGTTAGATATTTACCCAAAATAAGAAGACCTCAAAACACAATTTGTGCACCCTGTCAACATGGAAAGCAAACTAGGACAACCTTTAAATCAAAAGGATATATGTCATATGATCCATTGAGCCTAATACATAATTATTTGTGTGGTCCTATTAGAACACAAAGAATTCAAGATGAGAGCTAATTTATGTTGTTTATAGATGATTATTCTAGAATTATTTTGGTAACCTTCCTAAAAGAGAAGTCAGAGACCTTTGAAAAATTCAAAGTATTCAAGGAACTGGTTGAAAATAAAATTGGCAAAAGGATTAAGTGTTTGAGATATGATAGAGGAGGAAAATTTACTTCAAATGAATTTGTATAGTTTTTTTAACAACATGGAATCAAGAGAGAGTATTCAACAACAAGAACTCAACAAAATGGGGTAGTTGAAAGGAAAAATAGGACTGTTGAAAACATGGCTAGAGCTATGTTGAATGAATCTAAGTTATCAAATGGTTTTTGGAGATAATTTGTAAACACATTAGTATACATAATCACTAGGGATCAAATAAGGGTAAATCATCACAAGAATCCATATGAGATTTGGAAATGAAGACCTGCCACTATAAAACACTTCATAATTTTTGGAAGCAAATGTTACATAATATGGGAAGACCAAAACTTAGGTAAGTTTGATCCAAGATGTGATGAGGGAATTTTATTGATTATTACATAAATAGTAAAGCCTATAGATGCTTCAACAAAATAACACACACTATGGTGGAAATTATTAATGTAACAATTGATGAGAAGATAGATTCAAGAGAACCAATTCAACAAATTCTGTATCAAGAAGATGGATGTTGTTAAGAAGAATTTTGTGAGGAATTAGATAAATAAGAAGAAGAAACATGAAGACTTATTTACAAAACTCCTACCAAGTATGTACATAAATATCATCCAAAATAATAGATCATCGAGAATCCAGAGGAAAGACAGACAAGGAGAAGAATAATAAAACCATCTCAACAAGCAAATTTTTCTTTGCTATCTAAGATTGAGCCAAAAGACTTCACTTAGGCAAGTGAGGATGGATTTTGTGTTAAGGAAATGAATGAGGAATTGGATCGGATAGAGAAGAGAAAAACTTGGGAAGTTGTTCCATGACCAAAAGACAAAAATGTGATTGGCACAAAATGGGTATTCAGAAATAAATTAAATGAATATGGACAAGTGGTTAGAAATAAAGCAAGGTTAGTATGCAAAGGTTATGCACATGTAGAAGGAATTGACTTTGATGAGACTTTTTCTCCAGTTGTATGGCTTGAAGCTATAAGGATGTTTTTAGCATTCTCAAGTTTCAATAACTTCAAGGTATATCATATGGATGTCAAGTTAGCATTTCTAAATGGGGTTCTAGAAGAAGAGGTTTATATTGAACAACCAGAGGGATTCATACTAGCAGATAAACTAGACCAGGTATGCATATTGAAAAAGACATTGTATGGTTTAAAGCAGGCTCCTAGAGCATGGTAATAAATATTGGAACAATATCTTTAGGAACAGGGATTTGGAAAAGGAATGGTGGACAATAATTTATATATAAAAAATGAAGGGAGTGATCTTCTAATAGTGGTTGTTTATGTTGATGACATAATTTTTGGGAGAAACAATGATAATATATGTAAGGAATTTTATAAGAACATGCAAAATGAATTTGATATGTTTATGCTTGGTGAATTGTCCTTATTTATTGGACTTCAGATTTCACAATCAGAAAGGGGAGTGTTTCTCTCACAAGCCAAGTATATAAAGGAAATGTTAAATAAATTTAGGTTAGAATATTGTAAACTAGTAAGTACTCCCATGGTCATAGGATGCAAAATGAGTAGGGATGATGAATCTCTAGAGGTAGATAAGAGATTATACAAATCTATGATTTGCATCTTATCATATGTTACAACTACAAGACAAAACATAGTACATTCAGTGGGATTAGTGGCAAGGTTTCAGGCAACACCTAAGGAAACACATGTGGCAGCAACAAAAAGAATTTTTAGGTATCTAAAAGGGACTATGGATTTTGGGCCTTGGTATCCCAAAAGTGATAGTTTCACACTAACAACATATACAGATGCAGATTGGTCCGGTAGCATTGATGACAAAAAATGTACAAGTGGAGGAGCATTCTTTCTTGGAGAATGTCTAGTCTCTTGGTTAAGTATGAAGTAGTTTTCAATATATTTATCTACAGTAGAAGAAAAATATATTGCAGCAGTAGCCAGTTGTACACAAGTGTTATGGATGAAGATAACTATAGAAGACTTCAATATAAAGCATGATCATCCCATTCCTATACTATGTGATAATACTAGTGCCATAAGTATCTCAAAAAATCCAGTAATGCACTCCAGGACAAAGCACATTTCGATTAAGTACCATTTTTTGGGAGAACAAGTGACAAATAAATAGGTCATATTGGAATATGTCACTACAAAGGAACATATAGTAGATATTTTCACTAAGCCACTTTGAAAATAAACTTTATGAGTATCTTTGAGGAAAATTAGGAGTGAGACTCCCACCCCAAAATTAACCACCTCAAAATAATGTGGGGGAGGGGCTAACCTAATAGGCTCATTCTTAGCCCTGAGCCCCAAAGGTGACCCTTTTCCATGGATGTCAAATGAGGAGAGATTTAATATTTGAGAGAGCATTGAGCCAGGGGAAGCAATGTCCTAGGGGGAGTAGAACAAAGGAAAGGTCAAGTTTTCGGTAAAAGGAAATTGGGTTGCCATCAATGACAAAGGGGGAGATTGTTGGATATTTTGAGATTACTTAGTTTTCATTGATGTCAAGATGAAAATTCATCATTAATACCATGGATCACACCATCAATAGCACTAGGAACAATGCGAAGAGTTAAAGAGAAATTTGGTAAAATAATATTTTATGAGGGTTTATGGTAAACCCATAATGGAAGATTAAATAATTTTATTAAAATCATTATCACATTGAGATGGCAGTTACGATTTAAAAAAAACCCATGATGGTAGAATAATTTACAAGGTAAAGGTTTAATTTTAAACCCAAGAAAGGTTTTAATCTCTTTAAATCTAAAGTTTATAAATATAATTTATAAAATTTAAATTCCTTAGAATTTAAATAATTTATAAATTATAAAGGTGGGAGCACCGACATCATCAAAAGTGGGAGCATCAATGTCTAAGAAGCAAAGGGATTTTCGTGTATAAATTAATGCCAAAGAGGCATTTGAAACTCACCCCTCGACATTATTTTTCCAAGCGACAAAGTGAAATGTTTTCGTGCATTTGTTATTCATTGAGGAAGAAGACAAGATTTTCGCTTGTCTTTAGTTCTAGGTAAAAGAGATAAGGGAGAGAGTAGATTGTTTTAAATGTAAAGGACAAGGTGGTCCATTAGCAATGCACGGTTTGCAAAGGCATTGGGATTTGAGAGGCACATGATTGATTCACGTAGAGTGGTGTGTCTTGAGCGCAAAGGGAATTTCATTTTTACATGCACCTTGTTTTTGCATGGCAGTCAAGGAAAAAGAAGACAAAGAGCCTTTAGGCTCTTAAATTTGCATCTAGCACACGCGACATTCAAAGCCATGACTAGAGCACTCACGAAGGCAGAGATTGTGGGTTCAAAACCCACTAAGAGGCAAAGGTAATTTTTGATAATTAATTTTTTGCTTAAGGTTTTTTTTTTTTCTAAAGGATAATGTGGAGTAATAAGGGTTTGTGAAAAGTTGTGTTTGATTTATATTATTTTTTGGAGTTATAAGGTTTTGAGAAATATTGCCAATTTGATAATTTATTTTTATTATTGTGGAGTAATAAGTATTAATGAGAGGTTGTTTTATTGATGAGTGATTTAGATAATTGAAATTATAAATAAAATTGATTTGATTTTTATAAAAGTTTCTCTTGCCATTAAATTAAGTTAAAGAGGTTTGAGTTAATTTGTGGTGGATATTAAATTCATTTTAGTTGGGAGTTTATAAGGTGTTATTGGATAAATATTTTATGTATGTTCATGGTTGGTTTTTGAAAGGTGGAGTGATAAGGTGTAATTGAGTATTTACATTATATTGTGAGAAATATTTATCTTCTAACCTATTTGAGATTGGCATAGAAGTTGTTGTGGTCGTGGAAGATTTATGAGATCACTTCATCATCAAGAAAAATGTATGATCACATTCTTTCATAGTTGAGTTGATTGATTGGTTTTCTAGAAAATAAGTTTGGAATGAAAAGGACTTGATTAGGGTTTCCTTTTCGAGAGTGTTTGAGTTAATACTTCAATGTTTTCTAGAATAAAGTGTTGTTTAAACCTTGTTTTATAAGCATTGTTGTTGAAGCCATTGGTTGGGTGAAGAAATTGAACTAGGGTTTTGAAAAGAACATGAGTATAATTTTTATGTGAGATTTATTGTTGAGCATTGTTGGAAATATTTTTGAGTTGGTTGATATATGCTTGGACTAGGGTTTGTGAGAAACGGGTTTTTCATTGAGTGATTGGTTGAGTAGAGTTGAATGAACCTAGTCAAGTGGATGTGTGAAGAGATTGTTCAAGTTCCATAAAACAAACTATTCTATATTATTATTTGAGTTGGGATTGAGCATTAAGTTGAAACATATTGGGTCTCTAACAATTCTCTTTATGTTTATATGATATTGGAAAAGTTCTATGTGGACTTGTTAAGTAGATTTGGTTAAAAACTGTGTGGACTTATTGAGCAGATTTGGACAAGTTCTGTGTGGACTTGTTGAGAAAATTTGAACAAGTTCTGAGTGGACTTGTTGAGCATATTTGAAAAAGTTTTGAGTGGACTTATTGAGTATATTTGAGTAGGTTCTAAGTGGACTTCTTGAGTAGATTTGAGCAGGTTTTTAGTGAACATGTTGAGTAGATTTGAGAAGGTTCTGAGTGGATCTATTGAGAAAATTTGAGATAGATATTTGGAGGTGATAGATTTGAGAGGACAGTAGTCTCTAGTCAATAGATATCCATCAGCCAGGGTAGTGAGAACCAGTCTTATGAGTGGGGACAAGAGTCTTCAGTGGAGAGAGATCCATGAGCTAGTGCAATGGAGGTAGTAGTCTTCTATAGGATCGCCAACCAGAGTAGAGGATAAGGAGTTCTCTTGTGCATAGATATCCACAAACCTAATTTAGGGGATCAACATCTCCTTTGGACAGAGGTCCATAAGAATTTTAGGGAAAATATTCCCAAGATAATTTATTTGAGAAAAAATTATAAGAAATATTTTCTCCATGGAGGTAGCCATATTTGGGTGAACCACATAAAAATTATTTCTCTCATGTGTGTGATGATTTGTATGATGTTTACTGCTTTATTAATACCGATTCTTCTATTTATATTAAAAAGTAAAATTTTTTATTGTATACTGTTCACCCCCCCTCTTAGTATAAGAACATGTTCTTCAAAAACCCCTTAAAATTTCTTTTCACCATATGAAAATTTCAACCAAAAATGAAACCACACTAACACCTTATAAATCCTACTTGTAAAAGGCACAAATAATTTTCAATATCAATAATGTACCTTATAATCATCCAAAACCCTAAGTGCGGAATAAAATTTTGATTTCACTTTCATACACCTTATACCTCCTATTATCACATGCAAAAATATCTCCTTTCTATTTCCTCTTTATACTATTTGCAAAATAAAAACTTTATAAAACACACCCTTATGATTATTATTTGCAAAATACAAAGCTTTTATAACACTTCCTTATGACTTCCTATTTGCAAAAAAAAAAAATATAAATCACACCCTTATGACTCCCTAAAATAATAAAACCAACACATATCTTATAGCAAATTTAATTAAAAATTGTGTGCCCTTACTACGTCTACCACCGAAGAGAGTCGAACATGAAACCTCATGGAGCCCATGCTCTAGTGTGAGCTAGAGTGCTAGCTAGGCTGGCCCACCCACTAGAACCAAAGGTGCACCAACAAAATTTTATCAATATTTCCTTTGCCCAAACATAACTCAAAAATCAAACTGCAGCTGTGACTTGAACCCGAAACCTTACCACTGTCAACATCTTGTGTAGGATCTACCTTCCACTTGGGCTAGCTACCCAATTGGAACCACCACTCGAGCACTACCTCCTATCTTGAGGTTCATGTGTCATCCTCCTTTTTCTCTATCCTTACATTAAACTTCATGTGCTCTCCTTACTTCACTCTACCCTTGCGTTAAACTTCATGTGCTCTTCTTACTCCACTCTACCCTCACAAATGGAATGAATGGCACATATCTCCTCACCACTAAAACCTTAACAAATGAATTTTACTTCCTCCTTATATATGCAATTCAAAACTTTATGAATATTTCGACTCTCTTTTCACTTGCCACCATTTGAATTTGAATTTTGGTGCCATTTAAAATTCAAATTTATTTTTATTATAATATTTAAACCTTGGTTTAAATATTATAATTTATCTTTTAATATTTTATCTTTGTATCTTGAAATATTTTTCAACCTTGCAATAAATAATATTTTTAAATAGGACATTGTCTTTTTCTTGCTAACATAACCATAGATAACCTTGTATTTTTCTTGAAAACCTAACTATGGAGAACCAAATAACACCTTGTCCTTTTCTTGCACACACATCCATGAAGAATTATTTTACCTTGACAATTATTGTACCCTTGAAGATATTTGCTTTACACTTTAATATTTCAACCTTGAAGATGATGTTCAACAATTTTACATTTGACATCAATGACAACCAATGTAATCAATATTTCCAAAAATGTCCCCCTTTTTCATTGATGGCAACCCTTTCTAATAATTTCTTTTACAACCACTGAATTCCAAATCTGCTCCCCCTGAGAAGTTGCTGCCCTTACTGATTTCTCTCCCCCTTTTACATTAATGGCAAAGGGCTCTTTTGGGGCTAAAAATAAGACTCTTAGCTCAGCCCCCTCACCATATACTCTCTTTGAGGTGATTAATTTTTGGGTGGGAGTAAATCTAATCCCAAATTACAATGCTCTTATTCCTTTTCAACCTTATTTTTCAACACCTTTGTGGTCATACCATTTTGATCCTTTTGAGTGTCCATGTTCTTTCTTGTCTTTGGAAGTTCCAAAAAATCTATTCTACACCACTTAGCCTTATGCCCAAAATTATTGTAATTGTAACACCTAATTTTTTAGTTCTTGGAAGGTGCAAATGACTTGATGTTCCTCTTGGTGAAGCCATAATAATTTATGTCATGATACATGCAATGTATAGCTTTATGAATAAAAAAATTACATGAGAAGAAATAACCTTGAAAAAAATATTTATCTTCGAATGAGTTGAAGTTCCTCTTAGTGAAGCCATAATCCTGCTTTCCATGAACCCTGCAATGCATAGCTTTGTGACAAAAATGATTACATGAAAAATAATGGCCTTGGAATAAATATTCATCTTGTCTTGAAAAATTTGATCTCTTAGTCTTTTCTTTGTCTTATCGGTGATGATCCCTATTTCTTGTTTGTGTATTGTTTTCTTTCTCAATGAAGCTTCCACTCTCCAAATTATCAGCATAGGTCTTAGGTTCTTCTTCAATATATTCCTCTGGAATTTCCTTTTCTTTTGAGCTTGACTCCCCTTTTTGTACCTCTTGTATTTTTTCAAAATAAAGTCTTGTTTTGATAAATAAAGATCTTTGTGCTTTGATAATGGCATCCAAAGTTTTTGAGATTTTTCCAAACCTGTGCAACTTATCCTTAGAATATTTCATTTCCATCCTTAGAGAAACCACTTCATATTCTAATATTTCACATTATAACTTTTTTACCTCTAACTTTTCAACCATAACTTCTTTAAATATCTTTGCCTTAACTTTTAAGTTTTTGAGATCTTGTAGAAGATTTTATTTTATTTCCTCATCTTCTTGAACTTGAGCCTTTAGTCTTGAGTTCTTCTTTCTAACCCTTTTCAACTCTCTGAGAGCAACAATAAGTTCCTCTTCTAGATCAACTATGGATACTTCTTATTTTTTGAACCTTCCTCTAGGTCTTAAATTATAGCAACATCTTCTTATTATTCTACTTGATCTTCAATAGGAGTGTCCTCATTCTCTTATATTGCCAAAAATAGAATCTCTTCTTTTTCACTACCTGAGAATATATCTCACTATCACTTGAAGCACTGCTTACTTGTTTTTTGGAATTTTGATCAGTTTCTATCCTCATCTCATAAGCTATGAGAATTCCATGTAACTCATCCATTGTCAACTTATTGAGATCCTTCATCTCTTATATTTCTAAAACCTTCGCATCATACCTCATAGGGAGTGATATTAATAATTTTTTAGCAACTCAATTTTGAATCCAAGTCCATGCATGGTATTAAAAAATTTATCTACATGAAGTAAGTATTTAGCAATATCTGCTTAATATTTCATTTTCAACTCTTCAAACCTCCTCCTGTGAGTTTGAAATTTTTCCAACTTAACATTGCTATATCCTTCATATATTTGCTTCAATTTATCCCACATTTATTTTACTAATTTACATTGCATAGCTTTCACAAACTCTAATTCATGTAATCCACTTAAGATTCCATTCATAGCCTTAGCATTATTTACATATAATTGCTTTCCATCCTTATTTGTGGAAGGAGTAGCTATATTTTTGAACCCATCCTCAACTAATTGCCATGTTTCATATCCTTGTGCCATCAAATAAATCTTCATCCTCATACTCTAGAAAACATAATTATTCCCTTCAAACATTGGAGCCTTATTTATTGAAGATCCATTCTGAGAAGCCATCTGCATTCCTGTAAGATCTTTATTCAAGTTGTTAGACTTTTTCCAAAGGAACCTGCTCCGATACCAATCGAATAACATAAGCTTATACTGAGAGGGGGGTGAATAGTATAAGATAAAATTTTACTTTTCTTTCCCAAACAATATTATCCAATATTATCAATTGTAATATATTTTCTTAGAAGTATTAACCAATCTCATTAATAGCAGTAACAAGGCAACGCATAAATCATCACACACATAAGAGTTAAATTTAATTTGGTTCACCCAATGTGGGTTACATCTATGGAGAAAATATATTTTTTAAATTTTCTCAACAAATATCTTTGAAACCAATTACCTATTACAATAATTATGGACCTCTATCCAAAGGAGATCTCAATCCCCTATTCTTAGGTTCATGGACCTCTATCCATAGGATAAATCTATCCCATTAACTATAGTTCATGGAAATCTATCCACAGGATAACTCTATCTCATTACTCTGGTTTGTAGAACTCCATCCACAAGAGACACCTATCAGTTTCTTTGGTTTATGGAAATCTATTCATAGGAGACACCTATTCTTTGCTTTGGTTCATGGAACTCTATCCATAGGAGACACCTCTCCTTTCTAGTTTGTGGAACTCTATCCATATGAGACACCTCTTGTATCTACTCTAGTTTATGGAACTCTATCCATAGGAGACACCTCTCCTTTGCTCTGGTCACCTCCAAAGTTGGCACACATCTCTGCTTAATTCTTCTCCAAATCTACACACATTACATGCATAAATCTATCTCAAATCTGTTCCAAATCTACACACATTACATGCACAAATATATCTCAAATCTATCCCAAATTTGGACATACTATATGCACAAATATGTCTCAAATCTATCCTAAATTTGCACACATTACATGCACAAATATATCTCAACTATATCCCAAATTTTTGCACATTACATGCACAATTTTTTCTCAACTCTATGCTAAATATGCATACATTTCTTGCACAAATATTTCTCAAACCTGCTCAAGTCTTCTCACAAGACTTGCTCAAATCTACCTCAAACCTACTTCAAGAATTCTTACAAGACTTGCTCAAATATTCCTCAAACCTGCTTCAAGTCTTTGGTAAGGTTTCCCTTACTTCCCTTGCTTAACACGGGTATCTCAATAAATTATCAATGCAACAGTGAATAAGCGAAGCAGAATATAACATAAAATAGCTAAAGATTATTTTGTAAAGGAACCAGGCCACTAGGAGGGCAGATCCCGTCGTTGAGGCAATTATGCGAATACGCAGTGAAAATCAAATAAAAGATAAGATGATAAAATTTAATAATTATCTAATCTATATATATATGAATTGTTTACACGTGGAATACCTAGCCGACGGCTAGGTTTGGTATGTAACATGACTCCCCTCCTCGGAAAGCTTTGTCCTCAAAGCTGGAAATGACTGGAAAATACTTTCAGGTTCCCATGTGGCATCTTCCTCGGGTAAGTCTTGCCATTTGATGAGAAATTCTTGAATCTGGCGTGACCGTAGTCTTCGTACTCTTTGTCGTAATATTTCTTCAGGTTGGAGATATATGCGTCCCTCCTCATCGAGCACTGGTAATTCTGATTGACCTTGCACTTTCTGACCAATTACTTTTTTGAGACACGAAACATGAAATACCGGGTGTATTCTTGATGATAAGGGTAGCTCTAACTGATAGGCTACTTCTCCAATGTGGCACATAATTTTGTAAGGACCATAGAATCGTGGAGCCAACTTTTGGCTGGACTTTATCCTTAACGATGATTGTTTGTAAGGTTGCAACCTTAGGAAAACCCAGTCACCTATATTAAAAGTTCTCTCTGATCGGTGCAAGTCTTGTTGTTGTTTCATACGATTTTGTGCTTGGACTAAATTCTCTTTGAGGATGGTGAGTGTAGACTGCCTTTGTTGGAACCAATCATCCACTTTGGCTACTTTGGATGATCCTTGTACATAATCTGCGACGGTTGGAGGCTTGGTGCCATACAATGCTTCAAAGGGAGACATCTTAATTGAGTAATGGTAAGAAGTGTTGTACCACCATTCTGCCAATGCTAACCACTGGCTCCATTGGTATTGTTTATCTTGAGCGAAACATCTTAAGTACGTACCCAAACATTTGTTAACTACTTCTGTTTGACCATCTGTCCGTGGGTGGTAGGCCGAAGACATATTCAATTTGGTACCACTAAGTCGAAATAATTCCCGCCAAAAGTTACTAGTGAAGATGGGATCTCTATCACTTACAATATTTTTTGGCATACCATGTAATTTGAAGATGGAATCCATAAATACCTTTGCCACCTTGCTTGCTGAAAAAGGATGTTGTAAAGCCTGAAAATGAGCGTATTTGGATAATCGATCTATGACTACGAAGATTACTGTCTTGCCTTCTGATTTAGGAAGACCTTCAATAAAATCCATGGATATATGTTCCCACTGACGCTCAGGGATGGGTAATGGTTGTAACAACCCTGGTGATTTGACTGTTTCACCTTTATTGCACTGACAAACCTCGCATTCTGCTACCCATTGTTTGACTTCTGCTTTTAATCCTTTCCAACAAAAGGATTGTTTGACCCTTAAGTATGTCTTCAAAAATCTTGAATGTCCCGCTGATGGAGAAGCGTGCGATTCGTCGAGGATCTTGGATTTGAGTTCTGAATTGTGTGGAATGTAAATGCGGTTCTTCTTCCTGAGGATTTTATCTTCATAAGAGAATAAAGGGTGTTTAGATGTCCCGATAGATAATTCTTGAATTATCTGAGCAGTTTCACTATTGGATAACCATTCATCTTGTAATTGAGTCACCCATTGGGAGCAAGGACCTAAAATAGCGTTAATAACTACTTCGTCTTCATATTTCCTGGATAACGCATCTGCGGCTACATTTTCCTTCCCCTTCTTATATTCGATAACAAAATCATAACCCAATAGTTTGGTTAACCACTTATTTTGTTCTGGATAGGAAAACCTTTGCTCAAGAAAATGTTTGAGACTACTATGATCTATTTTTATAATGAAGCGGCTACTGATTAGGTAGTGTCTCCATTTTTCTACCGCATGAAGAATTGCCAACATTTATTTTTCATATGTTGATCTTCCCAAAATTTTCCCCGATAGTTGTTTACTTTCGAATGCCAACGGATGACCTTCTTGCATTAATATAGCCCCAATTCCTATGCCTGACGCATCACATTCGATAATAAATGGTTTGTGAAAATTTGGAGTTGCTAAAACTGGAGTTGTACACATGGCCTCCTTAAGAGCGTTAAAGGCTTGAGTGGCCTCTTCTGACCAACGAAAAGCATCCTTTTTTGTGAGTGCTGTGAGAGGTGCTGCAATATTACCATAATTTTGTACAAACTTGTGATAGTAGCCTGTGAGACCCAAAAACCCACGAAGTTTCTTGATGGTTTTAGGTAAAGGCCACTCTTGAATTGCCTTAATCTTGTTGGGATCGACTTTGACGCCCTCGTGTGAGACTATATGACCAAGATACTCGACTTCTTGGACACCAAATGAACATTTGGAACGTTTGACAAATAACTTTTCTCTATGTAAAATGTGAAGGGCTTTATCCACATGATGTAAATGATCCTTCCATGTTTTGCTATATATGAGAATGTCATAAAAAAAAACTAACACAAACTTACGGAGGAGTGGACGAAACACTTGGTTCATGAGACTTTGGAATGTGGATGGTGCATTGGTGAGACCAAAAGGCATGACCAAAAATTCGTAATGACCCTCATGAGTACGAAAAGCAGTTTTGGGAATATCTTCTTCTCTGACACGGATTTGGTGAAATCCTGAGCGAAGGTCTAATTTTGTAAAAAATTTTGCACCATGCAACTCATCTAGTAGGTCATCTATGACAGGGATAGGAAATTTGTCCTTGATAGTGAGTTTATTGAGAGAACAAAAATCAGGACACATACGCCAAGAGTTATCTTTTCGTTGAGCCAGAACTACAGGTGAGGAATAAGGGCTAGTGTTGTGACGAATGACTCCATGATCTAGCAGATCCTGAACGATCTGCTCGATTTTTGTCTTTTGTGGTTGAGGATAGCGATAAGGATGACTGTTAGGTGGGACACTCCCTGGAATCAAATGGATGGCATGGTCATGAGATCGTTTAGGTGGTAATCCTTTAGGTTCTTGGAAAACCTCTTCGTAATTTGTTACGATGTCTCATAAATCTGGAGCAGTAATATCCGAAGTTGCTCGAGATTGTCTTTCCAAATAGTTAATTTGAGCTATAAATCCATATCCACCATTTTTTAACATCTTCTCCATACTATGAGAGCTCACCATTTGTGATGGAGGAGTAGTAATGCCTTGTAAGCGAATGACTCGTCCGTTTTCCTTCCATTCCACAAATAATTTTTTGAAATTGAAGCTAACCGTATCTAATGTTTCCAACCATTCAACTCCCAAAATGACATCAGAGTTCCCTAAATTCATGACGAAAAGGGATCCCAACCAGGTATAAGTTCCCATTTTTATGGAAACTTGAGATGTTCTACCAACACATTGAGCGTTCACCCCGTTGGCTACTAGAACCTGGAATTTGTCTTTGTTGGAAGAGTTAATGAATAAATTCAAAGCTTTTGTTGTTTTGATGTCGATAAAATTGTGGGTACTGTCGGAATCAATTAGCACATTCACCTTTTTCTGGCGGAGAAATCCTGGTACCTTGATGGTATGGTGGGCGGTTAACCCCATGAGGGCATGCACGGAGATAGCCATTGTATCCTCTTCCTTCTCTTCTAGAGTACTTGGTAGTTCTTCTTGCATAGGTTCTTCTTGGTGGTAAGTTTCTTCCTCTTCTCCTTCATATTGATCGCATTCAATATGAAAGTTTTGTTTTTGGGCACATGCTTGTTCCCTAGGATGATGATTGCGACATTTATAGCAAAAGTATCTTGATGGTTGATCATTTCTGTGAAAGGAATTGTTGCGATACGAAGGACGACTATAAGTTTCACGTCGTGCATACAACTGAATTCTCTTCTCAGCCAGCTTGGCTATTCTTATACAATCGTTCAGCGAGGTTGGATTTTGAATGTCCACCTCCACCCTAATATTTTCTTTCAATCCATTGTGAAAAGCTCCTACCACTGTGTCGGGACTGAGGTCTAATGTATACGGTAGTAAACTGGTGAATTTCGAGATGAACTCACTAACCGATCCTTCTTGTTTAAGAGATAACAGTCTTACTGTGTATGACGATGTAGCTCCTTCATCAAATATTTCTAAAAAATAGGTAGTGAATTTTTTCCAATTAATAGTAGCTCCTTTCTCTCGCCTAAGCCATACGAACCATTGGTAGGCCTCAGTGCCTAATTTTGATGTAGCAAAAGGGACTTTATCAAAATCCTTAATTTGGTATAAGTCGAGAATGCCTTCCATTTTGGCTATCCAACCACGAGGATCATGACCCTCAAAAGTGGGCATATCAATGCGTGGAAAATTATTAGGGCCTCTCGGTTGGTGATAACCCATATCCCTATCCTGATCTTGGTTATATCATTGTCTATGATAGCGATTCCCGTAATTATCCGGATTGCCTCTTTGCTGCTCCCAATATTCATCCTGGTCGTCATTTTCTTCATGCCTTTGTTCATGGGAGTGATTTTGGGGATTAGTATTGGGATTAGGTTGGTTTTGTGCGCTCAATAGTTTAGTTAGGTTGACATTAATTTGGCGCATACCATCTAGTAAGTGTCGAAGAGTTTCATCCGTGGTAATGGCCGAGTTACTTGATTCTCCTTGTGTGATGGTTTCATGAGTTGGGGGAGGGTTAGTAGCCATAGGGTCTACCAGCGGATGATGTGGATTATAACTACCAATTTTGAAAGGAGAAGGAGAATTTTTTGTACCTGGGCTTCGATGAGGTCTTCTGGCATTGTTATTGGTCGTCTCCGAGCTTGATAGTCGACCGTCAGGTCCTTTGGTCCACTGTTTGGTCATGCACTTTCAAAAAAAAAAAAATTGGGCTTCCCTTCTGCAATAATAATTTGATGAATTGCCAAAATTTGTGTGTTTCGCTTCAACTGTCGTGCCAACTACGATGCAGAATTTAAGGTAGCGCTACCCCTTGACTTCACTGAATTTAATGTAACTCACCTGACCTCGATTGGCAATGATAGGACACTACTGACATGACAAACTGACCGACACGATCGGACGCGGGACGTAGACTGACCGATAGACTGACAGCAACAGGACACGACTGACCGAAAGACTAACAGTGAGGAGCAAAATAATGGATAGTGAATAAGGACACGACAGTGAAGAACAGACCGACCTACCATGAGGAGTGGAGGAACTGACAATGAGGAATGAAACGACTATGAGGAACGGATCGAATGACAGCGAACAAGGATGAACGAGGACACAACAGAAATAGACGCGACAACTAACAGCAAGGAAATCGAAGACAAATGCAAGGAGGTGGGCATGTGACCAAGCCCACAACACTAACTGATGGTGTTTCTATTTTTAAATGGTATCGCGAAATCCACACCTTCAGTGTGGGATAAATGGAGACGCCCAAAAAAAAATATATATATCCATGATGATGTCACGAATTAAATTTAATAAACAACCTTAGCCTTGGCGTATAATACGTGATTTTAACGCGATTTGATTGGCCGCGACCTCGAAAGGAACTGACACGATTTTTCATCAAATTTTCGGCAATTTTGGTGTTTCTTTTCGTGGTTTAAGCTCGCGTTCTCTCCTGCGTGACGCGATTTAATATTTCATGGCTGTCGACAAGCTTTATCTTGCTACCGATGGATTAAAACTGGAAACGCCCCATGGACACCTGTAGAACGCTTGTAAACTGGAATGTAGATGTCTGCAAAATGCGATGGATGCCTACGGATTCTTCAGGACCGGTGATGGAAACTGATACCACTTGGTAAGGTTTCCCTTACTTCCCTTGCTTAACATGGGTATCTCAATAAATTATCAATGCAACAGTGAATAAGCGAAGCAGAATATAACATAAAACAACTAAAGATTATTTTGTAAAGGAACCAGGCCACTAGGAGGGCAGATCCCGTCGTTGAGGCAATTATGCGAATACGTAGTGAAAATCAAATAAAAGATAAGATGATAAAATTTAATAATTATCTAATCTATATATATATATGAATTGTTTACACATGGAATACCTAGCCGATGGCTAGGTTTGGTATGTAACAGTATTCTCATAAGACTTTCTCAAATCTACCTCAAATATCTCTGCTCTACTCTACTCTAATACATGCTCAAATCTTGCTCATAACTCATACTCAAATATTGCTCATAAACCATGATTTGATTATAATACTTCAGACATATTATACCCAAAATTCTTGTTCAAAAACACATAGAAAATAATGTGTAATACAATTTCACAAAATGTTCTTTCCAAATATCACTCAAGCCCAATGCATAAATTGCTTCACAAAACTGCCCTATAACCTTTGCAAATTTATCTTAATATCAATCAAAGCTAGTGCATAAATTTACTTCACAAAACTAGTTTCTTAACACTTGCTCATCCACATTCAATGTCACTCAAGTACAATATCCAAAAGGTTCACAAATTCATTGAAACAATGAAGCACGATTTGTTCATAAAATCTAGCACATGTGTTTCCAATATCATTCAACAATGAAGCACAATTTGTTCATAAAATCTAGCATAAGTGTTTCTAATCTATTTCAATAAGGATGCACAACTTGTTTCACAAACCCTAGATCAAATATTTCCAATTTATTTCAATAAGGATGCACAATTTGTTTCACAAACCCTAGCTCAAATATTTACAACAATGCACATATATAATCCTTATTTATCCACCTTATGATTCAGAAATATTTGCTCAACCAAACACCTTAAAGAAGGAATAATATCACCATACCTCTTAACTTGCTTTGATGAAAATGTGCCCTCAAAAACCTGTCTAAAAAAGTTTCCTTTTCAAAGTGCCACTTCAAAACTAGTTAGTAGATTTCTCTTTCAAACCATCAACATTAAATTTCTTCTCAAAAATATGTGCACAATGAAATATGAAAATGATGTTCAATGAATCTCATTTTATTCTCAAAATATAGGGGATTAACAAATATCAAAACCCCTCATTTAACATACATAAAGTTCAACCACAATTCAAACCAAACTAACACCTTATAACTCCTACTTGTAAAAGGCACAAATAATTTTCAATATCAATAATGTAACTTCTAATCATCCAAAACCCTAACTATAGAATACAATTTTACTTTCACTTTCATACACCTTATACCTTCTATTCTCACATGCAAAAATATCTCTTTTGTATTTCCTCTTTATACTATTTATAAAATAAAAACTTTATAAAACACACCCTTATGATTCCTATTTGTAAAATAGAAAGCTTTTATAATACTTCATTATGAATCCCTATTTGCAAAACCAAAACTTTATAACTCACACCCTTATGACTCCCTAACATAATAAAACCAACACATACCTTATAGCAAATTTAATTAAAAAATTTGTTCCCTTACTGCTTCTGCCACCAAAGAGGTCGAACGTGAAACCTCACGGATCCCACGCTCTAGCACAAGCTAGAGTGCCATATAGACTAGCCCACCTAGTGGAACCACATGTGCATCAAATTTTTTCTATCAATCATTCCTCTACCCAAATGTAACTCAAAAATCAAATTGCTGCTGTGACTCAAACCCAAAATCTTCTCACTGTCAAAGTCTTGTGTAGGGTGTATCTATCACTTGGTCTAGCTGCCCAGTTGGTACCACTTGACCTCTTCCTCCTATCTTGAGGTTCGTGCACCATCCTCATTTTTCTCTACCCTTGTGTTAAACTTCATGCACTCTCATTACTTCACTCTGCCCTCGCGTTAAACTTCATGCGCTCTTCTTACTTCACTCTGCCCTCATGAATGGAATAAATGGGAATAATATCCTCACCACCAAAAAATTTTCAAATGAATTTTATTTCCTCCTTATATATGCAATTTGAAACTTTATGAAGATGTCAGCTCTCTTTTCACTTGCCACCATTTGAATTTGAATTTTGGTGCCATTTAAAATTCAAATTTATTTTTATTATAATATTTAAACCTTGGTTTAAATATTATAATTTATCTTTTGCTCTTGAAATATTTTTAAACCTTGCAATAAATAAATCTTTTCAATAGGACCTTATCTTTTTCTTGCAAACCTAACTATGGAGAACCAAATAACACCTTGTCCTTTTCTTCCACACACATCCATGAAGAATGCTTTTATCTTGACGATTATTGTACCCTTGAAGATATTTGCCTTGCACTTTAATATTTCAACCTTGAAGATGATGTTCAACCATTTCACCTTTGACATAAATGAAAACAAATGTATTCAATATTTCTAACACTTTCTAGGGATAAATTCTTATTGATGCACCATAAAATTTAAATGGATGATTTCTCCTTAGAGATAAAATAATTATCATATTTCTAGGGGATTACCCTATATACCAAAGAGTACATGAAAGCTAATAACCATGTATGGATATTGTTCAATGCATTGAATTTTATCACCCCTCACTTCACTATATGCTTATAGGTAGTGTAATTAGCCAATAATTATATCTCTTTATGATATTTTAAAACTCATGGATAGGGTTTCTAATCTAATATATCTAGAAAAAAGTTTATTATGAGATTTTAAAATGATTAACACAAGTTACAAAGAATACAAAAAGGTATAATGGTCAAGAAATTACATAAAAATATGAAAAAGGTTACCAAGTATTACAATATGGATGCACTATAATGATGGTTATTATAAAATTTCCAATGAAGAAAAAGTTTTGTTATCATAATAAAACTATCCCTAGACTGACCTTTGATTCTAAATGTAATGGTTTTCCTTGGAATAATTAATATAAACTATAATTTTTATCCATTAAACTCATAAAATAATTATATTTATATAAATATTAAACACAATAAGCAAAGAATTTTATTGATAAAACTAGATAGATTACATTGTATTGTAGTCCACTTCAAGAGGGTCACCTCCTTTATGGTCAAATCTTAATACAATATAATTCTTCATGATGCCTATACCTTCATAAAAATGCAATATATAAAGATAATTTAGCATAAACCTAATACTCCAAGATTAGCAAAAATATGTCTCTCCTAGCTATATAACCCTAACCCAATTGATTAAGGATCACCTTCACATTCAAAATAGGTGCCCAACAACTTTTAATTAATATCTTATAGTAAAAATATATAAAGGATTAGGACATAAATTCCTAACAAATAAAGCATAAGGGTATCATTCAATATTAATTTACAACTTTTTTTTTAAATTTAAATGGTGAAATCGATAGCTACTATGAATCCTGGTAGGCTGTCCAGTTTTTTATGGTTACCATAGTATTCTGCATTGTCTACCCTTGAATCCACCACATAGTGCTTTGCGTAGTCCATCCCTATAACCACCATGTCACAATCATTTAAAACCTTTTATGCCACTTAAATCACCAGGAAAAGGACAAGTGTTCAATTTGGTGAGGCTCGAGATTTGAACCTTGGACCTCCATCCCCCTTACAGGACTTGGTTGAACCAAGTGGTCTACACCTTAGACTTTATTAATTCATATTATTAATATTAGACTAACTAGATATTTTAAGGATAAGTAATACCTTTTGAAATCAAGTGATCTCATCCTATTATAATTTAAGAATAATTATATCTTATAGAATACTTTGAAATTGAATTTTATGTCCATCTAGATGAATTATATTAATGTAGGATCATATAGGCATATATGTAATCCTACATCAACTAATTAAAAAATATAATATGTATGTATGTAATCTAGGCATATATATATATATATATATATATATATATATATATATATATATATATATATATATATATATAATGTTGGAGAAATATTTTAAGATGAAGGTACATGCCTTCCCCATCATTTATATTGATGAAAAATATTTAATAGGGTGTATTGATACATTTTATGGGGAAGAGTTCTAGTAAGAAGTTATTTAATAACATATTATTTTTGCTCACTTTTATAGTTTGTGGTTTTGCTTTGAAATAAGTTGTTGATAGAAGATTTTTATTTCATTATATCCTTTCACCTATATTGCACCATTTGGTATTAGAGTTAATTTTTAGAGGTTTAAATACATGTACAACGAGATATGACACACTAATAAAGAGGAATACTGTATGGTCTTATGACTCATAAGTAAACATAGCTAAGATATTGAATGGAATCATGACTTGATTAAGTGCAATTGAGACTATCCAAAGGAGAGGTGTTCATATTGAAGAGGTTAGTGACAATTAAGAGTAGGATGTTAGTCACCTAGAAGCTCAAGTTTAAGAGCAAGGAGAATAATTAGAGAAGGAGGTGATTTGGATGATCTCTAGCATAAGAAGTAAGTCAAAGTTAGATACTCCTAATTTTAATGGAATTTGAAATCTAAAAGAATTAATAGATTATATAATATACATGGAGGGATTATTTGACTTTGAATCTATGGCGGACTCAAAGAAAGATAAATTTGCATGCACACGATTAAAGTGATATATGTCAATTTGGTGGGATCATGTCCAAATGGAGAGGTAGTGAAAGAGAGGAGAAAATTTAAACATGAGATAGTTGTTTTTACAATTTAAAATCTAAGTTTTGTCTACGGATTATCAAATTTGATTGTTAAAAAAAATTTAGAACCTTAAGCAAAAGGATTTGGGGATGAAAGAGTATATGGAAGAATTCTATGAACTGATAATAAGAGTAAGGCCATATTGAAGATGATAAAGAGAAATTAACAAGATAGATCAATGGGCTAAGGTATTTCATACAATATGAAATTGGTATGGTTCATATTGAAACAATTGATGATGCACATCAATATGCACTCAAGGTGGAAGAGAAGTTGGTCTGCAAGCAACAAAATAGTTCAAAAGGGAAAGGATAGTCCTCAAAAGGACAAGGTAAGTTCAATGGAGGAATAGGGAAACATGCTCATGATGGAGGGGATATATTATTGCAAATAAATAGTTTCAACCAAGGTAACCAAAAATAGTGAGAATCATCGAGGATGAGGTGGATTCGGTAGTTAAAGGGGATATGTTTTTGGCAAGTATTATAAGTTCTTGGAAGAAAGACATAAATACTATGAGTACCCTCAAATTTAGGATAGTGGTGGGCATGGAAAATAAGCTTATAACCATATTGCATTAGTATATGAAGAAATTATTTCCTCATCGAAACACATTGAGAAACCAAAACAGTGAGAGTTACTATTGAAAAAAAGGGTATTGTTAAAACCATCCAAAGAATTACATGAATTGGTGTAGAGAAGGACCCTTTTTAGGACAATTTGTAAATCAAGAGGTAAATGTTGCAAGGTGATTATGGATAGTAGGATCATGGACAACTTAGTATCAAAAAAAATGATGGAGAAACTTGGTAGGATCATGAAAGCATTACTTATTACCAAAAGAGTCTATGTTATTTATGGATAATCATGCCATGCAATTAATTAATAGGGAAGGCAAATTGAGTCAAAGTCATATGAAATGGGTGTATTATCTTCAAATTTATTTATTTTAAAATATATAGTGGTAGTTCAAACTTGGTAGTTGATGCCTTTAGTAGAAGAAGTTTATTGATGAATGTAATGAGTATTGAAGTTGTTTGTTTTGATGCTATGAAAGAGATTTATAATAATTTGGATTTTAAAGAATATTGGAAACATACAATAACCCCAATAGAGAAAATAGAATACCATAACTTGATTATTTTATTCAAGAGAGATTATTATTCATGGGGCAACAATTATGCATACCACAAAGCTTAATGAGAGAGAACATGATAAGAAAAAATCACAGTAGAGGACTTACTAGATATTTCATAGTAGATAAAACCATGGAATAACTTTATGAAAGTTATTATTGGCCAAGAATGAGTGTGGATGTAAGAATATTTGTGTAAGGTTGTTAAGTTTATCAACATGCAAAGGGAAGGAACCAAAACACTAGATTGTATCAGCCATTACCAATACTAGAAAGGCCATGGGAAGACATAAGTATGGACTTTGTTCTTGGATTACCATGAACACAAAGAGGTAATGATTCCATTTTTATTATTGTTGATAACTTTTTTAATTTTTTGAAAATTGAATGATGCTACTCATGTTGTTGATTTGTTCTTTAGAGAATTTGTAAGATTACATGGTTTGCCAAAATATATTGTATTAAATAGAGATACTAGGTTCATAGGTCACTTTTTGCAAACCTTGTGGAAGAAGTTGGATGCAAAAATATGTATTAGTTCATATTATCATCCACAAATGGATGGGTAAATTTAAGTTATGAATAGAAGACTTACAAATTTATTGAGGTGCTTAGTTAAAAAGAAGCCAAAGTTATGGGATACCATCTTGGCACAATCGGAATATATATATATATATATATATATATATATATATATATATATATATATATTCAATAAATAGAAGTACAACCAAGTACCCGTTATAAATTATGTATGGAATCCATCCAAGAGGAGTGGATGAGTTATAAAATAGGATTGAGTTGAGGATGCTAAGTGCTATAGGAGAGGACTTTGCTGATTACATACATAATTTTCATTAAGAGGTGAAAGATTATTTGGAGAAGAGTGTTATGAGATATATGTTGATCTCAAGCATAGAAAATAATAATTTTAGGTTGGGGGCTTGGTTTTGGCACATCTGTGAAAGAAAAACTTCCCAAAAGGCACTTATAACAAGCTAAATTAGAAAAAGTATTGAACCTTGTAAGGTATTAAAGAAGTTTGTAGCTAATGCCTACAAAACTAAACTCCCAAAATGAGTAGATATATCATCAATTTTTGATGTGGTTGATTTGTATTGATATTATGACTTATAAATGGATAGTAATGGAGACATCACTTTCATTTTCTAATGGAAGAATGGGTATAACCATTGCTAGATTATAAGCAGTGATAGATTCTACAAGGACTAAGAGGATAAGAGGAAAACACTATCATGAGTATTTGATAAAGTGGAAAAATTGGGGAGTACAAGAAGTAATGTGAATGAATGCTTTTAATCTCATTTGAAAATTTTCATGAGCTTTTGCTCATGAAGTATTTTCTCCTACTCAAAATCTATGAAGTAAAAGCAACTAGGCATACAAGCAATCTCACATCGACCAATAAAAAAATTAAAAAATATAATATATATTAGTAATAATAATAATGGCTACCATGCAAATGACTATTGATATATAATTTCTATTGTTGTTCAATTGGTACTTCTACCATGAAATTATTATTACCATTTAATTGTTGCAAATGTCATTCAATTGCTATTGCTACTATTTAATTTTTGGTATTGTATAGTTATTGCTAATGCCATTCAAATACTATTTTTTAAATTATTGTTGCTATTATGCAATTACTAATATCATTCAATTATTATTGTATAAATGTTGTCATACAAGTGCATCAAAAAAGTGCTACCATATACATGTTGTCATACAAGTGGTATCGTACAAGTTTTTTTGTACTGGTGCTTCCATACAAGTGTTTTCATGGAGTAGTCATGAGAAACATAATAAAACAAAAAAAGTTGTTGGAGAAAGAATTTCAATACAAAGGGACATGAATTTTGGTTTTCCAAATTTCCCTTTATTTCCATTTATGACAAATATTAAATAGGATATATTGTTACACTTTTGGGAAAAGAGTTATGGCAAGAAGTAATTTAATAATATATTATTTTTGATCAGTTATTTTGGTTTATGGTTTTACTTTGAAATAATTTACTACTAGAAGAGGTTGTATTTCACTAGATCCCCTTACGTAGAATACAACATATATGTCAATAGAGTAAATCAAATGCCTTATATTTTCTTCAACCTAAGCTAACTTAATAAAATATTTATTATATTTCAATTTTCTAGGACCCCTTACGTAGACTACACCATATATGTGAATAGAGTAAATCAAATACCCTATATTTACTTCAACCTAAGCTAACTTAATACAAATATTTATCATATTTCAATTCTCTCATTATAAATGATAGGCCCAAAGCTAAACCTTTCAATTCAATAGATAATGAGTCAAAATGTCAAGTTATAATCATGGTAGATCATACTTAACCTTTCATACATACTTCAAACACCACATTGATGGGGCAATTAAATGCAACAAAATACAATAGTGGATCATATCATTAGATATTGTAGTGATTTGCTTATTGAACTTGGTTACATTAAAATTCATTAAAGTTATATCATAAGAATAACCCAAAGTGAATAATTTGACATATGCATTCAATAATAACATTTAAAGGTTAATTTGTTGAAATAAAATCAAATTATTAAATCATATTGTTGGTGGTTCACCTTAAAAAAATATTCTTTATTAAGCAATGTTTTGCTAATATAATAAATTTTCTGATCTTATTAAACCAACAATGAAATTATTAAAAAAAAATTAATAACATCCTATTATGTTTGGAGATTTACGTATATTTACATTCACACATTCTTATAAATGTCAAAGGTAATATATTAATCAAGTAGTTAATATATGCTCATGTTTGGTACTTATATACATTTTATTCTTTCGGATTTAGATAAAGATTGATTATATTTATTGGTTACTTCATTCCAACTACCTCTAATAGAAAAAAAACCATGCATATAGTTGCATATGCATTTCACAAAATCCAATACCTAGATTTTTTAACAATATTTAGATTATTTACTAAAGTTTTGGCCAATCGATTGAAAAACATCATCCCCTCAATCATTAATGAATATCAAGGAGGTTATGTGTCAGGTAAGCAGATTACTGAAAGCATCATTGCCATTTACGAAACAACACACTCTTCAAAGGAGGAAATGATCAAGCATGTTCCTTAATCTGGACATGAAAAAAGCCTATGACAAGGTTTCATGGTATTTCTTAGATAAAATAATGAAGCGAATGAGTTTTAGTATGTGTATTTCTAACCTTCGCTTTTCAATCTTGATCAATGGAAAATATGTTGGGTTCTTTCCTTCTAGAAGAGGAATCAGGCAAGGAGATCCATTGTCTCCATATCTCTTTATCATTATGGCAGATGCCTTGGGAAGAACTTTGAAAAGAAAGAGAAAGGATGGTAATATCAAAGATCTAAAACATTCATCCATTGGTGAAGCTTTATCTCATCAATAGTTTGTGGATGATACTTTTTTGCTTGGGGAAGCTACAGAGGAAGAATATTTGGAGTTTAAAAAAGTCCTTGATTCTTATGAAAAAGCTACAGGCCAAAAAACAAATTATGAAAAAAGTAGGATTATGTTTTTAAACGGGGAGGAGAGTATAAGAGATCAAATAGTTAAAGTGTTGGGCTATAAGAAGGAAAAGTTTCTTATCACCTATCTTGGCTTACCTTTATTTATAGGCAAGATGAAATATAAACATTGGAATTCAATTATGGATAAATTTAGTAGGAAACTTAAAGGTTGGAAGGGATCATATGTTATCCTCTACAGGGAAAGTACAACTCATAAAACACATGCTTCAAAGCCTTCCTATTTATTTCATGTCTTTCCTAAGGATGTCAAGGAAAGTGGAAGAGACTTTAGAAAGTGTAGACACCAAAACAACACCAATCCGATTATGTGACTGCAAACACTGATCGCTTTGACAAACACAGCCCCAGGGGCAGCCCTTAGAGGTTAAACAGTGGTCTTAACCACTTTCATAGCAATTTTGTAAGGTCAAGAAGCAATTTGGCACACTTGGACACTTTGCCTAGTATTCGTCTCACCCAAGGACAAATTCAAAACAGAATCCGTCCCACCCCAGGACGAATTCTGAATCCATCCTTGGGTGGGACGAATTCTAAGCTTAACGGGCAAAAAGGCAAAGGGTGCCAAGTGGCAGCCCAGAACAGTCAGTTAAGGGCTCCTGCCTTGCACGCATGTGTAAGTGGACAAAGGGGCCGTTAGAAGACTGTTACAAAAGGCATTTATCAAAGCTCAAGTCAACGGAGGACTCCCCTCCCTCATGGGAAGACAAGACTGCCACATGGCGCCTATGGCCAACACATGGCATTTGTGCTTCCCTCCCAAAAGAGACCTCATGGGTCTATAAAAGGTGGGAATTTTCTCACCCAAAATAGATAGGTTGAAGGAGTTTTCAAGCAATGAAGTGCTACCGAATTGAATACCCACTTGCATCCCTCTTGGTTCACCTTCCCACATCCACCAATCTCTTTTGCAAGGGAGGTTGTTGGGTGGCCTTTGGAATCTCGAACCTTACCCAAATCCGACGCATGGACACCTGAACCTAACAATTCGCCGACCCCCCAATCCTAAAATGTTTTGGGCCCATCCCTGGTGGATTGGCTCCAAAATCGAGGGCCAACGGTGGGAGGCCCACTTGGGCACCCCCGCACCTCCCAAGTCCTATTTTTAGTTTTTGAGCATTTTAGATTATTTTTTAGATTGCATTCTATGTTACTAGGTCTGATTAGTCCATAATTGCAATTTTGTAACTTTTGGTCAGATTCTAGGATGTTTTGTATTGCTTTGTCATTTTGCTAACTTGCAGGTGTCAAGGTCAAATTCTCGAGGGTGGAGGCCAAATTGGGAAAATCCGACCATCTGGGTCGTCCCAAAATGGCCCCAATTACATAACCCCCCTGTTTGTAGGCGTTTTGCAGGTCCCGAGATCTGACATTGGAGCAGCAGCAGGTCAGTTTCTTCAACACAGAAGAATTCGTCCCACCCAGGGACGAATTACAGTCAGAATTCGTCCTACCCTAGGACAAATTCCAGTTGAGGGTGGATTGGCCAGCTGACTCAGTGGTAGTGGCCTTCTGGTAACTTTTATTACCTTCTGTCAAGTTTTGAAGTAATTTGGATTCACTGTATTCACTGTTTCAGGCAAATATTTACATGCATATTTCGTTAGTTTTAGAGAGCAAACGCTTTTCATTTGCAGTAGGTGCTACTGATGTCTTGGTCATTTATTTGTTCGTAAGAGAAGCAACAGAGGCGAAGAAATCATCGACATCAGCGACGGCATCATCTTGGCCCGCCCATTGCAATCGTGGGCACGCGGAAAGAGGAATCATTCAGCGATTTTAATCAAACTTTATTTGCGCTCCTAGCCCCTGAAAAGGGAGGAGACATCATTGTAACAGAGATCAAGGGAAATTAATGAAAGGGCTATGTTTTCTCTATTTGATTGTGTCTCTTCCAATGTGTTTCTTTTCCATTTCATGCAATTTACGTTTCTAGGACTTAAGCGTACTTAATTTTGAATGCAATCGCACTTGGTGTTCCTTTATCCGAAATCTCGTGCTTTCAGTGGCGATCACAGTGGGAATCTGTTCTCTGGTTTTTGAAATCACAGAAATTGATTAAATTTTTGTGTTTGTGCTTGACAGGTACATTTTTTTTGTTGCAGACTGCTATTCGTCTCTGACAGGGACGAATTCTTTTCTGCAATTCGTCTGACCCTGAGATGAATTCAAATTTGTCTCTAGGAGGGACGAATTCTGTTCTGCAATCACTTAGTCACCAATCAACAATCACACACCCAATTAAAGAAAATGACATGCATTCAAAGAATCATTGACAAAGACAATCACGCTCTTGCTTGGGGCAGTAAACAAGCAACAATCAAATCAATCAAACACTTGGCATTTCATGAATCATGAACACAAGGTTCCCCCTGAGGATAAAAATGCCCTTCACTTGTTCATGACTGATCAATGTCTGAGTTCAAGTCACACCTCACCAAAATAGGTTAATACTTGAAATCAAATTCCTTAGCTCGTCAGAAGCAAGGATTCAAGAATGCATGCCCTTTCCATACTTGGGGCATCAAAAGTTGGTTAGGTTACCAAGAAACCCTAATCATTAGTGCTTTGGTTATCTATTTTTTCTCAGCACTGCGTCACCCGCAGCGCTTCCCAAAAAGGGGCATCTGTAGACACCAAAACAACACCAATACGATTATGTGACTGCAAACACTGATCGCTTTGACAAACACAGCCCCCAGGGCAGCCCTCGAGAGGTTAAACGGTGGTCTTAACCACTTTCATAGCAATTTTGTAAGGTCAAGAAGCAATTTGGCACACTTGGACACTTTGCCTAGTATTCGTCTCACCCAGGGACGAATTCAAAACAGAATCCGTCCCACCCCAAGACGAATTCTGAATCCGTCCCTGGGTGGGACGAATTCTAAGCTTAACGGGCAAAAAGGCAAAGGGTGCCAAGTGGCAGCCCAGAACAGTCAGTTAAGGGCTCTTGCCTTGCACACATGTGTAAGTGGACAAAGGGGCCATTAGAAGACTATTACAAAAGGCATTTATCAAAGCTCAAGTCAACGGAGGACTCCCCTCCCTCATGGGAAGACAAGACTGCCACATGGCGCCTATGGCCAACACATGGAATTTGTGCTTCCCTCCCAAAAGAGACCCCATGGGTCTATAAAAGGTGGGAATTTTCTCACCCAAAACAGACAGGTTGAAGGAGTTTTCAAGCAATGAAGTGCTGCCGAATTGAAGACCCACTTGCATCCCTCTTGGTTCACCTTCCCACATCCACCAATCTCTTTTGCAAGGGAGGTTGTTGGGTGGCCTTTGGAAGCTCGAACCTTACCCAAATCCGATGCATGGACACCTGAACCTACCAATTCTTCGACCCCCCAATCCTAAAAGGTTTTGGGCCCATCCCTGGTGGATCGGCTCCAAAATCGAGGGCCAACGGTGGGAGGCCCACTTGGGCACCCCCACACCTCCCAAGTCCTATTTTTAGTTTTTGAGCATTTTAGATTATTTTTTAGATTGCATTCTGTGTTACTAGGTTTGATTAGTCCATAATTGCAATTTTGTAACTTTTGGTCAGATTCTAGGATGTTTTGTATTGCTTTGTCGTTTCTCTAACTTGCAGGTGTCAAGGTCAAATTCCCGAGGGTGGAGGCCAAATTAGGAAAATCCGACCATCTGGGTCGTCCCAAAATGGCCCCAATTACATAACCCCCTGTTTGCAGGCATTTTGCAGGTCCCGAGATCCGACATTGGAGCAGCAGAAGGTCGGTTTCTTCAACACAGAAGAATTCGTCCCACCCAGGGACGAATTACAGTCAGAATTCATCCTGCCCAGGGATGAATTCCAGTTGAGGGTGGATTGGCCAGCTGCCTCAGTGGCAATGGCATTCTGGTAACTTTTCTTACCTTCTGTCAAGTTTTGAAGTAATTTGGATTCACTGTATTCACTGTTTCAGGCAAATATTTACATGCATATTTCGTTGGTTTTAGAGAGCAAACGCTTTTCATTTGCCGCGAGTGCTACTGATGTCTTGGTCATTTATTTGTTCGCAGGAGAAGCAGCAGAGGCGAAGAACTCATCGACATCAGCGGCGACATCATCTTGGCCCGCCCATTGCAATCGTGGGCACGCGAAAAGAGGAATCATTCAGTGATTGTAATCAAACTTTATTTGCGCTCCTAGCCCCTGAAAAGGGAGGAGACGTCATTGTAATGAGATATCAAGGGAAATTAATGAAAGGGCTGTGTTTTCTCTATTTGATTGTGTCTCTTCCAATGTGTTTCTTTTCCATTTCATGCAATTTACGTTTCTAGGACTTAAGCGTACTTAATTTTGAATGCAATCGCACTTGGTGTTCCTTTACCCGGAATCTCGTGCTTTCAGAAAGACTACAAAAAAATTCTTATGGTATGGCACCAAATGCAAAAAATGTATACATTTGGTAGCTTGGGATACATTTTGCAAGCCTTTATAGAATGGGGGTCTTGGTTTGAGGAAGTTGAGAGATCTAATGGAGTCCTTCTAGCTAAACATGGTTGGAGGCTTTACACTGGAGCATCAGGGAAATGGGTTAGCATTATCCAAAATAAATACTTGGAGGATAGAAACCACTTTATCGGTTATTCTAATCCTTCACGTGGGTCTATTTTTTGGCAAAATATAATAAATAATAATAAATAGC
This sequence comes from Wollemia nobilis, assembly GCA_028583015.1. NCBI lineage: Eukaryota > Viridiplantae > Streptophyta > Pinopsida > Araucariales > Araucariaceae > Wollemia > Wollemia nobilis. The sequence continues at coordinate 1,952,900 of JAQPPZ010001489.1, forward strand.
AATAAATTTCTATGGAAAGGTCTAAAATAGAGAGTAGGTAGGGGAGACAAAATTAACTTTTGTAAAGACCCTTGGATTCAAGAGGAGCCTTTAGAGAACTAAAAAAAGTTCAAAGATATTAAATAACATTTAACCAAAACCTATGGTAATAAAATTAATGGTTACATTCATAGGGTGGGTGATTTTCAAGAGTGGAAAATTTTGCAAGAAGATATGCAAGGCTCGGGGCGTAAATATCTGCAAAACCTCCTAAGGAGTTATTATTTAGGTAGAGTTTTAAATGAGGATCATATAATTTTGGGAAGAAACCAGCAAGACCAGTACTTAGTGAAGGATGGATATAGAGTCTTGGGTAAATTAACCTCAGAGAAACCCAATCTTAAAAGAATTTGGAAGCTAAAAATCATCCTTAAGGTTGCTATATTTTTTTGGACTTCCATTCTCAATAAGATCCTTACAAAAGACAATATGTTCAAAAGAGAAATTGTGGTTCCAACTATTTGTGCCTTATGTATCAAAGAAGATGAGTGTGTGGACCACCTATTTAGAACTTGTGATTTTTTTGTGATATCCTAAATATGTTAGTGAGAGAATTTAATGTTGATTGGGTCATTCCATATTCTCTAATCAGGATTTGGGAACAATGGCACTTAGAAAGCAGTATTTTTTGGTGAAAATGCATTCCACATATTTGTTGGGGGATCTGGTTGAAACAAAATAGACTAGTATTCAAAAAATAAAACCAAAGGAATAATTAGGGTTTATGCCAGGATAAAAACAACCCTATTGGAGGATTTTATTTAAAACATTGTTGGCTAGGAAAATCTTGCAATGATACTCTCTAGAGAAAAAAATATCTTAAATATGGGAAAAATCAATAAGGTGAGACTAGATGCCAGATGGGAACATCCCCACAAAGACTGGGTAAAAATTAACTTTTATGGAGCTGCAAAAGGTAACCCGGGTCATGTTGGTGGTGAGGGCCTCATTAGGAATGACAAAGGTCATGTAGTGGTTGCATATTCTAAGGATCTAGGAATTACCACAAATCACAAAGTTGAAGCAAGGGTAATGCTTATAGACCTCCAAATTTTAGTGAATTTAGATTTTAAGAGAATTTTTCTTGAGGGGGATTCCAAGAATATTATAACTTCCCTTCAAAAATGGGAGTTAAATAATTCTAGCATTTTTCAAATAATTACAGATGCGAGGACTATTTTGGGAAAGCTATAAGAAATTCAAGTTAAACATATTTATAGAGAGAGAAACAAAGCTACTGATAAAATAGTGAATATGGTACTTAAATCTAAGAATTTCAAGGTTTGGTCATATGCTCCCATGGAGTTGGAAGAAATGATAAGAATTGATAATGAGGATAGCAGATAAAGAGGGCAAAGTAAAGCATAATACTTATTGGGATCATGCGATGAAGGATTTGAGCACACTAAATTACATTATTGTTAGTAGTTTCTTTATTAGTTATGTAAAACATTGAGCACTACATCAACTACGTCAAATAGAAGGATAGCGGGATGAATATTATTTCATATTCTCACTAGGTTTTGTTTTACTAAGATATGGATATCTTGCATTTGTATGATCTTATCTTATTTTTTCTTGTATATCTTTCGAGCTCTGTGTAAAGGGTCGGGGCCCTTCAACCCTTTTTTATCAATACAAAAAAAATATTTATACTGATTAGTCTCGAGAAGGATACCATAGTAGTAAGTTTTTGGATTTTTTTGTCGAGAGCGATAGGGTAATGATTCAAACTTTGGCTCTTCTTCAGAAGGTCCAAGATTCAAACCATGGTGTGAACAAGTGTGTGACGGGATGGTTGTGTGTTAAATTATTTATTTATAAATATAGCTTTACAAAGGGCCATGGTTGGGAGGAGACTATTGGTCATAAGGGTTTCTCACACTAACCAAATAAAAAAAAAAATCTTAGATTTTTATTGATAAACCCAAGTTCAAACCTCAATACGAGGGACATAGATCATCATAAAAACTTGTACCTTACCCTAACATTTTTAAAATTTTAAAAAGGGATGGGGTGCTTGGTAGACCAAGCAATTTAATCATAAAAAAAATATGTCTTATCTTAACTCTTTTAAATTTTTAGGAAGGGATAGGGTGGTTGGTATCTACTAAGTTCTTGCCAATGGGCTAACCTAGTTCCATTCCTTAAAATGTCGGGGTCCTATTAACTTTGTCTTTACCTGATGAGCTAAGGATTACAAAGGTTCCCTACCCAAAAATAAAAATAACTCTTTTTTATATAAATAAATAATATTATTGATGGTTAATGTTTATTACTGGCCTTAAATAGACTTTGGTTAATAGATAAAAAATATTAATTTTGCATGGAGGATGACTAGAAAATAAAAGAAACTACCAAGTATGCTTATAGGGGTTTCTCATACTAACCAAATAAATTAAAAAAAAAAAACTTAGATTTTTGATAGACTCAAGTTCAAACTCCACTACAGGGGACCAGATCCTCATAAAAATTGGGCCTTATCCTAACATTTAAATTTTTTTAAAAAAGAATAGAGTGGTTGGTAGATTGAGCAGTTTCGTTATAAAAAATTGTGCCTTATCCTACCATTTTTTAATTTGTGGAAAGGGATAGGGTGGTGGGTAGTTACTGAGTGCTTGCCAATGGACTAACTTACTTCAATTTATTAAAAGGTACTTCAATTTATTAGAAGGTTGGAATGAAGTCCTATTAAATTTGATTTTACTTGATGGGTTAAGAATTATAAAGGATCCCTACAACAAAACAAAACAAAAAAAAAAAAAAAAACTTTCATGGGATTGATGCTTAATGTTTATTACTGGCCTTAAAAAGACTTTGGTTAATAGATAGACTAGCAAATAAAACAAACTACCAAAAAGTATGCTTCTAGGAGCCAATTGAATGTAAGTTACTTTTACGTGGAGGTAAAATTACAATTGAGGTTATGTTTTTTTTACTAGCTTGAGCTCTTCTATGTCAAGAAGAAGCTCAACAAAGGCTTTCAAGGAAATAAATTTAAGAATGTTGTACATGATGAGTTCGACATTTTAGCAAGATGGGGTTTCAAGCAAGATTATTTTGAAGTTCGTGTACTTTAATTTATCTTTTTGAAGTATGATAATTAGTTTTAGTTGGAGTTTTTATTTTATTTATAATGTATATTTTTTTATTTTATTGTTCAAAAAAACATTATATTACTTAAAAAATTAAGAGTACATTATTCACAACAAACAAAAATGGATGTTATGGTAGCACACCCCAAAAGTTTATGTTGTAAACCTAGACTAAGAACAAATTGAGTTCATGAAACTACAAGCTAGAAAAAAAACAATAAAAAACAAAGATGTTATGGCAGCATACCCCAAAAGTTTATGTTGTAAACCTAGACTAAGAACAAATTAAGTTCACGAAACTACAGGCTGGAAACAGAAAACAGTAAAAAGCTAGAACTTAACCCAAAAACAAACAAAAAAAAAAAAAAAAATGGAAACCAACCCAAAAACAAATTAAATTCAAGGAACTACAAGCTAAAAACAGAAAATAGCAGGAAAACAACCCAACCCAAGAATAAACTGAGTTTATAGAGTTTAATGAACTATAAAGTAAAAACAAAAAAAGAATGAATGAGAACAAGAACTGGATAAAAATTCGTGTTCCTCCTTTGATAATTTAATCGTGGGGTCTTATACCGAGATACTTGGCTGCAAATCTATTTTTTATCCTTTGGAGAAGATCAGTTCCTCTGAAAGAGAGAGAAGGGAGGGATTCTAACAGTGGTGCATAAGATGTTTACCCAATGATCCAAAAAAAAACTACAAATACTAAACTTTTAAAAAAATAAAAAAATACTTTCTAAATTATTTTAAACTCCTTAAAAAAGATCTTAAAAAAACACGCAAAGGATTTTAGAAATTTATTTTACCAGTTTTTATTTTACAATGCAATTTAAAAAAAAAAAAATCAAATATTTAATATATATAAATAAATTAATTCACCCATTCCAAGGAAGTCACTAGAAAATAAAAAATGCATGCATGCATCTGAAAAAAATTCAATGTCCATTGATTTTAATTTGTCCTTATCACAAAATTAATTTTTATAATTTTACTATCACCAATGATTATATATATACGTTTATGTTACACGTATAATATATAAAATAATGCAAAAGAATGAAATCAGCTTGTAAGATTTAGTTTGTAAATGTAAGTTTCCTTTAGTTTATATGCTAACGTACAAAATTATGTCAACATGTTGGGTACAAAACCCCTCTCCAATTAGAACAAATATCAATCAATGATATGTTTTTCCTTGTAAAATTTTTATTAAAATCAGAAAAATATATAAGAGTCAAAAATTAGATTACAATAAAATTGTCTCATTTAGATATATCAGCTTTCAATAAACTAGTAAGAGTTTGAGAACACATTGAAGGAAGCTATGCCACTCCCTAACACTCCAACCTTCTTGAAATTCAAAGGCTTATTTAGCCAAACAGTCAGCAACACCATTCCACTCTCTTGGAATATGAGTAAAAGTGATGAACTCCATATGACAACGAAAATGAAGAATCTGCCTAACCACCCCTACCAACCTTCAATTAACATTGATAAGATTACAAATATTCAACAAATTAATGATAATTTGAGAATCTGATTCACAAATCATCCTCCCTCAACCCAAAGCATATCCTTGCTCCAATGCATAAAGAACAAACCCAAAGCATATCCTTGTTCCAATGCATAAAGAACAACAAGGGCTTCCATATAATTATTAGTATGTCTTCCTTTAAAACATGAGAAAAAGAAACTGTAGACACCAAAATAGCACCAATCCGATTATGTGACTGCAAACACTGATCGCTTTGACAAACACAGCCCCCAGGGCAGCCCTCAGAGGTCAAACAGTGGTCTTAACCACTTTCATAGCAATTTTGTGAGGTCAAGAAGCAATTTGGCACACTTAGACACTTTGCCTAGTAATCGTCTCACCCAGGGACGATTTCTGAATTGAAATCGTCTCACCCAGGGACGATTTCTGAAATCGTCCCTGGGTGGGACGATTTCCAAGTTTAACGGGCAAAAAGGCAAATGAGGCCAAGTGGCAGCCCAGAACAGTCAGTTAAGGACTCCTGCCTTGCACGCGTGTGTAAGTGGACAGAGGGGCCGTTAGGAGACTGTTACAAAAAGCATTTATCAAAGCTCAAGTCAATGGAGGACTCCCCTCCCTCATGGGAAGACAAGACTGCCACATGGCGCCTATGGCCAACACATGGCATTTGTGCTTCCCTCCCAAAAGAGACCCCTTGGGTCTATAAAGGGTGGGACTTTTCTCACCCAAAACAGACAGGTTGAAGGAGTTTTCAAGCAACGAAGTGCTGCCGAATTGAAGACCCACTTGCATCCCTCTTGGTTCACCTTCCCACATCCACCAATCTCTTTTGCAAGGGAGGTTGTTGGGTGGCATTTGGAATCTCGAACCTTACCCAAATCCAACGCATGGACACCTGAACCTACCAATTCGCCGACCCCCCAATCCTAAAAGGTTTTGGGCCCATCCCTGGTGGATTGGCTCCAAAATCGAGGGCCAACGGTGGGAGGCCCACTTGGGCACCCCCGCACCTCTCAAGTCCTATTTTTAGTTTTTGAGCACTTTAGATTATTTTTTTAGATTGCATTCTGTGTTACTAGGTCTGAGTAGTCCATAGCTGCAATTTTGTAACTTTTGGTCAGATTCTAGGATGTTTTGTATTGCTTTGTCGTTTCGCTAACTTGCAGGTGTCAAGGTCAAATTCCCGATGGTGGAGGCCAAATTGGGAAAATCCGACCATCTGGGTCGTCCCAAAATGGCCCCAATTACATAACCCCCCTGTTTGCAGGCATTTTGTAGGTCTCGAGATCCGACATTGGAGCGTGTCAGTCCGGCTTCCCCAACACAGAAGAAATCGTCCCACCCAAGGACGATTTACAGTCAGAAATCGTCCCACCCAGGGACAATTTCCAGTGGAAAGCAGATTGGCCGACTGTCTCAGTGGCAGTGGCCTTCTGGTAACTTTTCTTACCTTCTGTCAAGTTTTGAAGCAATTTGGATTCACTGTATTCACTGTTTCAAGCAAATATTTACATACATATTTCGTTAGTTTTAGAGAGCAAACACTTTTCATGTGCAGTAGGTGCTACTGACGTCTTGGTCATTTCTTTGTTTGTAGGAGAAGCAACAGAGGCGAAGAACTCATCGACATCAGCGGTGGCATCATCTTGGCCCGCCCATTGCAATCATGGGCACACGAAAAGAGGAATCATTCAGTGATTGTAATCAAACCCTATTTGCGCTCCTAGCCCCTGAAAAGGGAGGAGACGTCATTGTAACAGAGATCAAGGGAAATTAATGAAAGGGCTGTGTTTTCTCTATTTGATTGTGTCTCTTCCAATGTGTCTCTTTTCCATTTCATGCAATTTACATTTCTAGGACTTAAGCGTACTTAATTTTGAATGCAATCGCACTTGGTGTTTCCTTTTCCCGGAATCTCGTGCTTTCAGTGGCGATCACGGTGGGACTTGTTCCCTGTTTTTAATATCACAAAAAAAACTAATTGGGTTTTTGTGTTTTGTGTTTTACAGGTACATTTTTCTTGTGACTCGTTAATCGTCTCTACAAGGGACGATTTCTGTTCTGGAAATCGTCTCACCCTGAGACGATTTTAAAATTGTCTCTGCCAGGGACGATTTCTATTCTGTTAATCGTCTCACCAAGGGACGATTTTTTGTCTACGGATTTTCAGAGCAGAAATTCAGAAGCAACTGGAGCAGGCAGAGAAGAGGTAGGGATTTTCATGATCTCTGTTATATATTTTCTGTTTCTGTTTTTGTTTCTTTAATTGTTTTCATTTAATACTGCATTGCATTAGGAAAAGTCATGTATGCTAGTTTCATTTTTGTTGAATAAAATGAATCCCACACACATCACGAAACAATCTTAAACCAAGGAGCTGGTCGTAAGACTCCAGCCTTTGATCAAGACCATTGGTGGATTTAATCACCACCTTGGATTGATTTGCATCCATTTCCCGATTGTCAACTGTTGTTAGGCGTAAATCCTGACGAAGACAGACCGAACGTAGCTGGGGTGATTCCCATGCGCGTAAGGATAAGTTTTCTATGGTAGGTGCCATTAACAGGACAATCCCCCTTTCGTACCGCCTACGTACCATGTACCTTCTGCTCTCACGTACCTATAGTCTCCCTCTCGTAAGGGCGGGTATATAGAGAGGTTGGTATATCGGCCTGGCTGGTATAATGAAGGGGTGACCTTTTTGGAGTTATAATAGCCTACATGATGCATTTAAACGTTTTACAAAACCTACAAAAACAAAACAAAACATCAAAATGCACTAAACCAGTTTAGGACACACCAAGAATCCTTAAAAGAGATAATCACGGTTTTGTGAATGTGTGTGTTTAATTCTGCTTAGTGTAGACAAAAAAAGAAAATCATAAAAATGAGATAAAAACTTATTTAGATAGCATAGAAGCACCGCAATGGTGTACACCCTCAGTCAAGCCCAATCAAGGGCAGAAGCTTCGGAAGGTACACAAAAATCAGGCGCAAGTCGCCTTCACTTCGGTCCTGAGGATTTGGTCATATCGCCTTATAGGTCAAACCTACAAAAGAATCCAATTCAAAATCCTCGGTGGGGTATGCCTATTCAAAGCATCCCCTTTCGGGAAGATGCCTTACATGTAGACCTTGACATAAATAGAGAATCACCTCTTGAAGCTAGGCATGAGTGGCCACCGCGCGATGAAGCGATAAACAGGCACATTGTCCATTTGGAGTGACAACGTGGATACGGCATCCCTTCTTTACCTATCATCAAAACAGAGAGACCAAATCCGGAGCACAAGGCTCCTTACATAGGGCGACCTAACTCCGCCCATCCCATTTACACCCATGAAAGGGAGTATGAGGAAAACCATCACATTCCTCGAGGGCAACAAACAATGCGGGAACCTTGCATTTTGGCACCAGCAGGATATCATGATCACCCCTTGAGGCCAGAACCTCGAGCACATACCGCCTACCTCGACAGAGGGAAGCGACCCCTTGAGATTTTAGAGCATCAAAACCGAGGTAAACCCATAGGAGGAACATTTGAACCTTTTGAACAAAATAGGGTAGATCAAATTGACCCGGTTGTCACCAGATATACCACCCGTCAAGCCCAAATCATGCGGCTTAAACAAAGTCGACAAGAGATAGAGTATCAATACCGCTTGGATAAAGAACGCATGCAACGCAAAGCGGATGAGTTACGCTATGAAATACCTGATAAGGGGCCAACCCCTCGCATCCAAAGAGGCTGAACAAGTATGAGAGGCGTAATTGGCTGGTGCGAGACAGGTCTCCACGACCTCGTCAAGCTCGGCCTCCAAGACCCCATAGATTTGAGAGGGAGGCAACTCCCCGAAATAATGATGGGTACCTTCAGCAAGAGCTTGATCAGGGTCATAGGTTTCGCCTGAAACTCCTCAAGAATTTTACAAGGAGTATGAACCAGAAGAGGAATATGTTGAAACTCCTCATCAAGGCAGGAAGGATGCCATTCGACCACCCCTCCATAGGCCTCCAGTTTACCGTAATTTGCAACAAGAGCGAACAAGAGAGGAAGAAATAAAATCTTTCAATGCATACCAAGCGCTATTGGAGCGTTTGGAGTCTGTGGAGACAAAAGCTGCTGGGCATCAAAAACCCACATTACGTCTACTCCGCAATAATCCGGTGCATCCCTCAGTGCCTACACCTCTTTACCCCGAACACTTCAAGTTGCCTCAATTGGCAGTTTTTAAAGGTGAAGAGGACGCACAAGAACATGTTACACGATTTCTAAGCCAATGCTTCGGCATTCAAGATAATGACGCGTTATTTCTTAGAACATTCATAACCACATTCGTAGGCCCTACCTGGGATTGGTTCACATAGCTGCCCAAACACAGTATAAGCAGCTTAGATCAGCTAGTAGACGCGTTTCTTGAACGTTTCGCCTTCAACACAAGGAAGAAGGCATCACTTAGTGATCTTGCTAGCCTTAAACAATTTGAGGAGGAAACAATGGCAGCGTACGGGAACCGATGGAGAGCTTTGCTTTCTAAGTTACCCTACCGTCCTCCCATGTCGGACCTCACGCAAATGTTCGCAAAAAGTTGCTTAAAATCAATCTCCGGTCTATTGTTGCTGCGACAATACGACGGCTTAGAAGAAGCTTTGGCGCAAGCCGATTCATAGAAGAGATTAAGATAGGCGAAGGCACAATTGCCAAGCCTAAGAAGAAAGAGTGGAATAAAACCACTAAAACCGGGACAACGCAACCACAACACGCTACAGTTAACCAAGTTGCGATAAATGTCCCCGCACCTGTGCAAGAAACGCAGCCTCAAAAGGATAACTACCAGGCAGTGCCTCCTGCTTACGAAAGAGATAACAGAAGACAGGAGCAGTATCAGTAGCATCGCCCTAGGCGACAATTCACCCCGTATGCAGAGTCTAGGGACTCCTTATTTGATCGCTTGTCAGTGGAAAATTTAGTTACTCTTCCAGAAATCCAAAATTTTGACCCTAACGTTCCCAAGCCTAGGGGGTATAGGGAGGAATTGTATTGCAGATTTCATAGGCGTAGAGGACATGACCTAAATGGGTGCTAGAAATTCAAATAATTAGTCCAGGATTTGATCGACAATCGAACATTGGTCGTGGACAACCCCATCGCACCTAACAACCAACAAATGGGGGTATTCAAGGACCCCTTGCCTACCCACGAGGCACAGACAAAACCGCTCCAAATTAACGAGGTGCGAAAAGATCTTCCCGCGCAAGGATTTGTGGGAATGATTAGCATTGTAACAAGGAACAAAAAATACCCAGCAGTTTCTCACGAGGTACCTACGAGGGAAGTTCCGTCGACATCGCAACCTCAACAACACCCAACGCAGTTACCTTCGCCTAGACCTGAGGTCACGAACTCACGCAGAGTTTGCGGACCACGTCGGCTAGGCTGTCCATCTACGAGCTTATTCAACAATCAGCTCCCCATAGAGAAGCTCTTATGGACATTTTAAAAGCCATTGAAGTACAACCCCACGAAGCAAATTCTTTCAACGCCTTTGTGGGACATGTGAAACAATGTACGGAGCCTGTCATCACATTCAAAGAAAACGAGGTCAAAACGATATCAAATGACATGCCGGATCCACCCCTGCACGTTATCACGCGGGTCAACGGGATCTCGTACAAGAGAGTGCTGATAGATACTGGCTCGTCCAGTAACATTATAACCACTGCAGCATTGAAACATTTAAAACTGCCAGCCTCTCACATCACAGCTTCCACGTACACACTGCGAGCTTTTAACGATGCAATTTGCTCGACAGTCGGCACGGTTGTTCTACCTATACAGGTAGGACAAAAGTCAATACCCACACTGTGCCATGTGCTGGAAGGCAAAATGGCTTATAATATACTGCTAGGGCGGCCTTGGATCAGGGACATGAAGTGTGTCCCCTCGATCGCACACCAGTTCTTGAAGTATGCCTATGAAGGGCAAATACATGTAGTCCCAATGGACTTAGAGCCCTTCAAGTATTGCAATGCGGTACAATTTATACCTCAATCGACCCTCCCATCAACGCATTTGGATTTTCAATTAAATCCATCTAAACAGGGTCCGATACCGCAAGTATCACTGGTGGCCAACAAGGCAAAATCTCAGCCAGGTGAGACTTCATCACCTACTCCTTCATCATCAACGCCACCTATCGTGGCCCAATAGAAGGACAAGGGAAAGCAAATCATGGAATAGGTCAAGCCTCTAGAAGAGGGGTTGCCCATGATTTCAACGATATCAACAGAGGCATCGCCCAACGCAATGGAAACCAAGATTCCTGAACCACCAAACATGGAATGGACTCAGGAAGGACTACCGTTTCCTCTTACCCAATCATCAACAATCACTGTTGAGATGGCAAGTACGGTCTTGGGGGAGTACTTAGTGCAAAATGTTGTGGCAACCCCCACACTGGAGTCAGTACAAGACATGGGAAGACCTCGCCTTCCCATTGGAACAATCGTCCCTCTAGGCTACCCACCGAACCAAACAAATTTTGTGTATGGGGGCCTTGATCATGGTTCTGAACCATGCGAACAAAATGAAACAGATGAAGAGCCTTTTGTTGAAAACATCAATTATCTGTCGAACCCAAAATTTGCTCTAAAATATCTCAAACAATGCAATTGGCATGGGTATGGGCTAGGCAGATATGAGCAAGGGATGCGGATCCTTTGCCAACCAAGGTATCATATGCCATATGACAAGTCAGGGGTAGGGTTCAACCATCCCCTGCCGTTAGACATCTTGGTTGAAAATATGCAAGGCCTAGAAATAGGCAATAGGGGGGGATTGGCACAAGACCCGTACGCCAATCCAAACACAGAATAAACCTTAGGGGATTATCTCCCATGGTCTACAAACACCCCTGGAAATAGCAATAATCCCTCTCCTTTACTAGAGAGAGGTGAAAGTTCAGAGAGCAGTCCTCAAAGAGAACAACAACGGCTGCCAGACATTTTTCTGAAACTATTCCCCTTAGAGGTTCCAGACGAAATAACATAGTCTCAAAAGAATCAGGCCCCTCCACTAAGAGTGGAACAACCGCAATGGGACCAGATTAATTCACTGGAATAGGAAGAGTCCTCAATGTCGCAAGCAACAGATGCTGAAGAGGATGAACAATTTTGGATTTATGAAAGCGAGTCAGAAGATGAGACTGAGATGGACTATCTCAGACATGCGCAACGACATCACCGCACTCTAACCCATGAAGATCTAATGGGACAAATGGGTATACGATTAGGACATGAATGGCACGTAGACCCAACAAGGTGGGACCAAGTGTTAGGCCTTTGGCTCCAAATTCAAGATCAGCATTGTCCACCTCAAGATCCCATCAGGACAGTAGTACCGAGGGAAGATCCCGCCTTCCTCTTCACACATAAAGATGAATTTGCACCTAGAGAGGATCCATTCGTGCCTATTCTCGTAGAGCCAGATCCAGAGTATAGGGAACAACTAAAAGAATCAAGTCATCACACCCGTGGTTCTGGAGACCAAATTCATTCCATCCACATGATCTCCATTGATTTGACCACACCCATCCGCAATCCGACCGATCCATCTTGGTCATTGCATCTAAACATGGATGCCATTGACTGGGATCGCGTCAATTCACCATTGTCACCATTAGAGTACTGGCCTTTCGGTGAAATGCTTCATTTTACCCCAAGGACAACTCAAGATATTTTTCAAGCTGAAGAGGGACCCGAGGTCCCAAACGTAGATATTAACTCAGCTGATGATATCCATTTAATCCTAACTCCACATCAGTTGGAGGACGGATCCCACATGTCAGTCGAAGAGATGACTGACGTAGACATCGGCACAGATCCAATGAATCCACGGATTCTCAAGCTGGGGGTAAGCCTTTCCCCCGAAGAGCAAGCCGAATATATTGCCCTTCTCAAAGAGAAGAAGGAAGTTTTTGCATGGTCATACAAAGATATGCCAGGACTAGACCCACAGCTAGTCATGCACAACCTAACGCTTGATCCGAAAATCAAGCCTGTAAAGCAAAAACTAAGAAAGATGCACCCAATAGTGGCCTTGATGGTCAAAGACGAATTGCAAAAGCTGTTGGATGCACAATTTGTCATCTGCGTGGATTATCCGCCATGGTTGTCCAACATGGTTCTCGTCAAGAAGCCCGACGGGAGGATTCGCATATGCACCGACTTTCGAGACCTAAACAAAGCGAGTCCTAAGGATGATTTCCCCTTGCCAAGAATCGATGCATTGGTAGACGCTACAGCGAGTCACGAAATGCTCTCCCTAATGGACGGTTTCTCAGGATACAATCAAATTCGTATCAATCCTGAAGACCAACTCAAAACGACATTCACAACGCCTTGGGGGACATTTTGCTATAAGGTCATGCCTTTTGGCCTTAAAAATGTTGGCGCTACATACCAACGTGCTATGACGTATATCTTCTACGACTACATGCACAAAACTTTGGAAGATTACATGGATGATTTGTTAGCCAAGTCTAAATTGCGCTCAGATCATCTCGGTGACTTAAGCAAGATTCTTGATCGCCTCATAGAGCATAAGGTCATACTGAATCCCAAGAAGTGCGTGTTTGGCGTCACATATGGAAAACTCTTGGGTTTTATAGTCTCCAAAAGAGGCATCGAAGTGGACCCAAACAAAGTCAAGGCAATCCTTGAAATGGCTCCCCCAACCTCTATCAAGCAGCTCAGAAGTCTACAAGGAAAGGTCGCGTCAATTAAACGCTTCATAGCACAATTATCTGAAAAATGCCGACCAATGAACAAATTATTACACAAGGGAGTCACATTTCATTGGGATGACGAGTGCCAGTCAGCCTTTGACAAAATCAAACAATACTTGGCTTCGTCACCAGTATTGGCACCGCCTAGACCAGGTGTGTCGTTCTACTTATACATCTCAGCTACTAAGGTGGCACTGGGCGCAATGCTAGCCCAGAAGAATGAACTTCACAAATAACAGGCTACTTACTATCTTAGCCGCACCCTGGTCAGTTATGAACTTAACTATGCATATGTTGAGAAACTCTGCTTGGCAGTGGTGTTTGCTACAAAGAGGCTATGCCATTACATGTTGAGCAACACGACGTATGTTGTGTCTAAGGAGAATCCATTGCGATACATGATGAGTCATACTTATCATAGTAGCCGCATGGCAAAATGGATCATGTTGTTGATGGAATTTGACATTGAGTTTATTGGGCAAAAATCTATAAAAGGACAAGTCATAGCCGATCAACTAGCAGAGGCTCCTCTTGAAGACGATCAGCCTCTAGTTATAGAACTACCCGATGATGAGGTCTTCCATGTCTTAGAATCGCCAGATTCTGAAGAGCCTGAGTCTCAGGCCGACATAACCTTATTTTTTGATGGTTCTAAATGCGAGCAAGGTGGTGGCACAAGAATTGTATTCTTCACATCGCAGGGTGCTCCAATGCCCCTGTCATTTAAATTAAACTTCTAGTGCACCAACAACAATGCAGAATATGAAGCCTTGCTCCTAGGTCTTCAGACAACAATCGCCATGAACATCAAAATACTAAACATCTTTGGTGATTCGTTGTTAATCGTCAATCAAGTCAAAGGGGTATACCAATGCAAATGCCCAATTCTAAAGGCCTATAAAGCCCTCGTGGACAAATTCCTGGCAAAACTTGAGTGGTATGACATCGAGGCACTCCCTCGATCATCGAATCATTTTGCGGACACAATGGCCTCCTTAGGGTCACTAATCTCGCAAGACCTTTTCGGTGATATAACAACCATTCAAGTCAAAACCTTATCGCAACCCGTAATGGAGCGCGCAAGCTCAGACTTGATGCCAGGAATCCACATGATCCAGATCGAACCATCTTCGGATAAGTTCTTTCGAATCCGAGACTATTTGAAACATGCCAACTGGGGGTCTTTGTTCTCCCCCACTCCCATTAATAGCAACACAACGCTATTCTTACAAGTTTTATCCCAATCAGCATTTTTTAGGGAAGAACTCCAAAAGGGATTGGCTGTTCAAACTGTCGAGGTATCCGATCAACAGGACTGGTATTTACCAATAAGAGACTACCTCAAGTTAGGTAATCTACCCTTTGGATTGACGCAAGCCGCAAAACGAACATTCAAATAGAAAGCGACAAAATATGTCTTGATAGGAGACATTTTGTATCGTCGCAGCTACGACGGAATTCTTCTTCGTTGCTTGGACCAGCAAGAGTCCACTTGGGCAGTCACCCAAGCGCATGACGGTACATGTGGCGGCCACTTCAGTGGTATGGCCATTGAAAAGCGCATTCTTCGCATGGGTTATTATTGGCCATCTTTAGAGCGAGATTGCTGTGCGTATGTCAAAAGGTGCGTAAAATGTCAACATCATGCCAATTTAATGCATGCACCTTCCCAGGCCCTACAGACAGTCCAGTCTGCTTGGCCATTTTTGCAGTGGGGCCTCGATCTAATCTAAAAGATCTCCCCTGCATCGTCAGGCCATCACACATTTATCATAACGGCCACAGAATATTTTACCAAATGGGTGGAAGCAATTTCGTTAACCTCTAAGACAGGACCCCGCATTGCGGAGTTCATTTTGCAGTACATCATATGTCGTTTTGGTATTCCATCCAAAATAATCTCGGATAATGGGCCATCATTCAAGAACAAATACGTGCGTGCTTTAACCACAAAGTATAAAATTCAGCACAGCTTTTCAACACCCTATTATCCGCAAGCAAATGGGCAAGCAGAGGCGTCAAACAAAACGCTAGTTGCCATCCTTAAAAAGACCGTCGTAGACAGTCATAAGGATTGGCACATACAAATCCCACTTGCCCTTTGGGATTATTGCACTAGCATTCGGACGCCCACTGGGGCAACTCCGTTTTCACTAGTGTATGGCTCAGAGGTAGTAATGCCTCTCGAGTTGGAAATTCCTTCCCTCCGCATATCAATGCAGGAATTCATCGATGATGACACTGCACGGTAGGCCCGGTTAGACCAACTTACGTTGCTTTACGAAAGATGCGTTAATGCTCTCGAGCACTTACGTATCTATCAAGAGCGACTTAAGAGAGCTTACAACATGAAAGTTCACCTAAGAGACTTTCGGGTTGGTGATCTGGTTCTGAAGGAAAACCAACAAAACTCTAATTTGCCGTCCCATATGAGAGACAAATTCGTGGCAAATTGGCTAGGTCCTTATGTCATTGATAGCAAAATAGGACCGGGAACGTACAGGCTAGCTTCTCTTGACGGTATCAAAGAAACAGAACCCTTGAATATCAGTCATTTGCGACCATTTCATATCTAAGAAAGCCATGTACCAAAAAAAAAAAAAACACAAAAACAAACAAACAAAAAGCTCCAAGGATTATCACAATCTCTTGGTCAATCTAAAAGCTCCAAGGATTATCGCAATCTCTTGGTCACCCTAAAAGCTCCAAGGATTATCGTAATATCTTGGTCAACCTAAAAGCTCCAAGGATTATCGCAATCTCTTAATCAACCCAAAAAGCTCCAAGAATTATCGTAATCTCTTGGTCACCTAAAAAGCTCCAAGGATTATCGCAATCTCTTGGTCAACCCAAAAAGCTCCAAGGATTATCGCAATCTCTTGGTCAAACAAATCAAAAAAATTCAACAAAAACAAAACAATAAAAATCATCAAAAACAACAAAGATTTGCATCTCAATTCTAGGCATACTCGAATTCATCAAAATCAACAAAAACACCATGCTAGGTCCTTATGTCATTGATAGCAAAATAGGACCAAGAATGTACAGGCTAGCTTCTCTTGACGGTATCAAGGAAACAGAACCCTTGAATATCAGTCATTTGCGACCATTTCATATCTAAGAAAGCCAAGTACCAAAAAAAAAAAAAAAAATTCAACAAAAACAAACAAACAAAAATCTCCAAGGATTATCGCAATCTCTTGGTCAACCCAAAAAGCTCCAAGGATTATCGCAATCTCTTGGTCAACCCAAAAATCTCCAAGGATTATCGCAATCTCTTGGTCAACCCAAAAAGCTCCAAGGATTATCGCAATCTCTTGGTCACCAAAAAGCTCCAAGGATTATCGCAATCTCTTGGTCACCCAAAAAGCTCCAAGGATTATCGCAATCTCTTGGTCAACACAAAAAGCTCCAAGGATTATCACAATCTCTTGGTCAACCCAAAAATCTCCAAGGATTATCGCAATCTCTTGGTCAAACAAATCAATAAATTCAACAAAAACAAAACAACAAAAATCATCAAAAACAACAAAGATTTGCATCTCAATTCTAGGCATACTCGAATTTATCAGAATCAACAAAAACACCATGCTACAGTCAGTGGTCTGGGAATGTACCAAGAGTTTCGGTGATTCAGTCATCATTTTCCTCTTTAGCCATGTAGTGTACCAAGTCGAACAGATTTTACGAAGGTAGAGTCATACTTGAAATACACCTTGTTACATAACATCCCAACACAAATCAAAACACTAAAATTCCCAAAATTGTGTGAACGAAAGACGAAACCTGCAAAATAATCTAAGTCACCACAAGCGAAACGGTTATCTTGCTCATCCCCCTGTGCGAATGACCCATAGAATGCTGAGAGTTGGCAAAAGGAAAAGCTTCCTCCCTACCCAATTCCCTAAGAATCCCTAAAGTTTTCAACAGTTGCAAAACACAAAAATTTGCAAAATGTCAAAAATCCAAATTTGAAAAATATAGTGCACACATAAAAAGGCACAAACAACAGTGATTTTCATCACTCCATATCCCCAATCGCTTGCTCAAAAGAAAAATAAATCAAAATAAACAGTGATCTTATCACTACAAAAGAGCAAGTATCCCAATACAATTGAAAAAAAGAAGGGAGTTGAACTTGAATCCCTGGAACTCTCAGCATTATGTAGGTCATAAGGCAAGATTTTGTACCAATTTGGTTGATAGCCTATCGGTAACAGAAGTAAACCTCCCGCATGACGATATATCTGTCACATTAACTTGCTTACAGATCAATGTTTGCATGTGGATGAGCTAGCTTATGGCATCCTGGATTACAACGTAGATTAATCTTAGTACATACAACAAAGGAATTCATGGAGCTAATTAGGTGATCCTCAGTACAGGTTCGGTTGAAAGCCCATCTGGCACTGGCGGTATCCTAACAAATACCACTAAATGAACTCAATTGCACACACAGGGATGTTAAATAACTCGGTCAAAAACATGTCCGATTCATACCTTGTTCAAAAGTCTTGTAAGATAAAGTACAGTCATGAATAATGAGTTAAAACTGTCTGAATCTCAGAAAATCTTACATTCATTCCAAAACCATCTGCGCTACTTATCATCCTTATGATACCATCAAAAAATACAAAAACAGAAAAAATCATGTAAATAAAAAGCTGTTGAAATAGCCTACAGTGTAATCACCACAAATATCATTCATCCATTTCAATTTGCATATCACATATACATCTTAAATCATTTGCATTCATCAAAACATCTGCATTCATCAAAATGAATAAACATGCATAACAAAAATCACATCATCACATGTACAAATCCAAAAGTAAAACATGTATATATATATATATATCGTCAAAAAGATGCCCGCAGGCTACAAAACCGGTCCTCAGACCCCGCAAGCATATCCAAAACCCAACCTAAGGCGTCGACCACCATGATCACGCAGGATCGGTGCGACGAGAACTACCCCCCGTGGTGTGGGTCCGACGGGACCCTGCAGGGCGGCTACTGCTAGCCCCCGCATCATGCCTACTACCACCCCCCTCATCTAACCGTCGATGGCGAGATGATGCTGACTGCTCAGTCAGACTATCCCTCGTCCGTCGAGAATATTTGCTGATCGAAGGCTTAGGGAGCCGCCCGCCAAGGCGGATGACCTCCCTCTCCAAGTCTATCCGGTACAGACACCACTCTGCCTCCCACCGATGATAGATAGACAATGCATCATCGTGCTACGCCAAAAATCTATCCCGCTCTGCCAACTGAGCCTGCAGAAGATCCCTCTCCAGATCCTGCATCTGTAGCAGCTCCGTAAGTCGTGCAACCTCATCGCCTACATCCGACCCCACCCCCTCCATATCTGTCGGACGCATAGGACTCGCGAGGACAATAGCCTACTCAGGCACCAACTGCTCCTCCACATCCTGCATGTCCGACTGCTCCAAAACATCCAAGTCCACATCCTCATCTCCCACATCCACCATGTTTGCATCATCCAACGGCCCTCCCCAATCACCACCTGCCGCCTCAGCATCCTCCACTGCCGCCTCCGCGCCTCCCAGTGGACACTCTCCTCTCCAGCGTCGCAATACCCACCATGAGTCATACTCAGTGGTAGTACCAACGTCATCCACATCCAACACCTCAATCACCGCATCCGATTCCTTTCCCAATGGCACGAGGACCGGTGGCTCTAGATCCCTCTCATCTCCCCAACACCGATAGCCTACAGGCTCACTAGGCAACCCCTGGTGCACCCCAAACTGTCGTATAACCTGACGGTACGGAAATAACTCATGCTCTGTCCCGTGCTGCGTAGTCAACCATCGCTCCCTCCGCACCCGTCGGAGCCAATCTCCGACCTCGAAGCCAAGCCGGGACGGTCCCGATAGGGACGCCAAAACACCTCCCCCGGAGTGAGCCGCAAAAGGCATCAATGTAGTGCTCAATCGCACCGCCCATCGCCGACTACTGCCTCGCTCCGTAGACCGTCGCCACAAAGCTGCATAACCAATCTCCTCATCCTCCATCGCCGCCCGAGTCATCCATGGTAACCCGGTAGGCCTCTCAACAGCTATGTGCTGCCAACCCCAGCACTACAACAAAAAGTTGCAACTGACACCCTTCCGCTATCGACAGTGAACCCCATACAGCTCCCTGTAAAGCTGCGCCAACAAAGTCTGTCCCCATCTCAGAATCAATGGTGCCTCTATCGGGCACTCTACAAACTGCCACACCAAATCCAGCAGGTTCCACGGGAACCTCACGCCCGACGAATCAGGGATAAGAATGTTAGAAATGAGGCCCATCAAGAATGTGTGCCTCACTCCTAACACCCCCCTCTCCTTCCACCAGCTAACCAAAATCCCACCAGCCTGGCAATCCGCCTCGGCTGTCTCCATTGGGTCTGCTACACCTAGCTCCCCCCCATGCCCAAAACATCTCATGAGTATAGCAGTCCGTTGATCAAACGGAGATGTCCTAATAGGCAGACCATCTATCGAAATCCGAAGCAACCGATAGACGTCCTCAAGAGTCACAGTCATCTCCCCTATCGGGAGATGGAAAGTATTGGTCCGCGGATCCCAGATCTTGATCAAGGCCGTCAGATAGGCCTGATCCGAAACCACAGGCTCCAGTCGAGCCACCTGCTTGAGCCCAAGGGCATCAAGCCATTCCCAGTCATCATCAGTCAAGGCCAACCGTGCCTCAGTAAAGGCAGTGGGTACACGGTACCGGCTCCTAACAACCTGCAAGCAAACAAAAAACAATAAAAAAAAAATAAATAAAAAAAAGATCAAATTTTCAGTTCTAGGGTTTCTAACCTTAGCTGTTAAACAAAAATATCACAAAAAAAAATCTTAAAATTTTGAAAAGCGTAACACAAAAACAATGCATTAAGTTAAAGCAAAATAAACCCTAGGGTCACTTACAGGTCTCGCCTCGGCTCCGCCGCTCGAACTAGTTTGTGCACTCATGATGGCAGAGAGAATTCCGGTGAGCGCTTCGCTCAGCGAGTACCTCCTCCTCCCAGAGCTCCAAAATCGCAAGAAAAAATGACACAAATGAGCCCAAAATCCAAGTTTTGGGCCTTAAATAGGCCTACCAACTGGAAATCGTCCTTGGGTGGGACGAGCGCTCTGGTCAGCATTCGTCCCACCCAGGGACGATTTCTGAAATTGGAAATCGTCCCACCCAGGGACGATTTCCAGCCAAAAAAGTCAAAACAACAAAAAATCAACAAAAATGAACTAAAAACAAAAAAATAAATTTGCCTAATAAGAGTGCTGTTGCACTTGACATCCCAGCATAAAAAATACGCGTTGGCATTACAAAATGTCAATATCCTACCCCCAAAGAAGGCTAACATAGCCGGACCGCTCCACGGGCAGACGGATTGCAGACAATTTAATCCCCAAATGGTGTCACAAAAAACAACAAAAACAGTACAAAATTCAACAAAAACACAAAAAAACATTGCCAGACATAAGTGCTCATGCACTTAACCTCTAGGCAAATAAAATGAATGTCGAGGTCCAAATTATCGCTCTCCTACTTCCCTAAGAAGGCTACAATAGCCGGACCGCTCCACGGGAAGTTAGATTTTCGATGATTTCACCTCATTTTGGCATCACCAAAAGGGTTAACACCAACCAAAAACAGGTCCAAATGTTGGAAAAATTACACACGCTTAACGGTAAACCCTCTAAAGGCACCCTTGCACAAGTCATCTTGGGTCAAACGACTCGTCGCTTCTCTCACAAAGGTCATTCCCTCATCGATTCGTCGCTTGAGGGGGTAGTCACACTTAGTGACCAACCAACAATCACACACCCAATTAAAGAAAAAGACATGCATTCAAAGAATCATTGACAAAGACAATCACACTCCTGCTTGGGGCAGTAAACAAGCAACAATCAAATCAATCAAACACTTGGCATTTCGTGAATCATGAACACAAGGTTCCCCCTGAGGATAAAAATGCCCTTCACTTGTTCATGACTGATCAATGTCTAAGTTCAAGTCACACCTCACCAAAATAGGTTAATACTTGAAATCAAATTCCTTAGCTCGTCAAAAGCAAGGATTCAAGAATGCATGCCCTTTCCATACTTGGGGCATCAAAAGTTGGTTAGGTTACCAAGAAACCCTAATCAGTAGTGCTTTGGTTATCTATTTTTTTGCTCAGCATTGCGTCACCCGTAGCGCTTCCCAAAAAGGGGCATCTGTAGACACAAAAACAGCACCAATCCGATTATGTGACTGCAAACACTGATCGCTTTGACAAACACAGCCCCCAGGGCAGCCCTCAGAGGTCAAACGAGTGGTCTTAACCACTTTCATAGCAATTTTGTGAGGTCAAGAAGCAATTTGGCACACTTAGACACTTTGCCTAGTAATCGTCTCACCCAGGGACGATTTTTGAATTGAAATCGTCTCACCCAGGGACGATTTCTGAAATCGTCCCTGGGTGGGACGATTTTCAAGTTTAACGGGCAAAAAGGCAAATGAGGCCAAGTGGCAGCCCGAACGATCGATTAAGGACTCCTACCTTGCACGCGTGTGTAAGTTGACAGAGGGGCCGTTAGGAGACTGTTACAAAAAGCATTTATCAAAGCTCAAGTCAATGGAGGACTCCCCTCCCTCATGGGAAGACAAGACTGCCACATGGCACCTATGGCCAACACATGGCATTTGTGCTTCCCTCCCAAAAGAGACCCCTTGGGTCTATAAAAGGTGGGACTTTTCTCACCCAAAATAGACAGGTTGAAGGAGTTTTCAAGCAACGAAGTGTTGTCGAATTGAAGACCCACTTGCATCCCTCTCGGTTCACCTTCCCACATCCACCAATCTCTTTTGCAAGGGAGGTTGTTGGGTGGCCTTTGGAAGCTCGAACCTTACCCAAATCCAATGCATGGACACCTGAACCTACCAATTCGCCGACCCCCCAATCCTAAAAGGTTTTGGGCCCATCCCTGGTGGATTGGCTCCAAAATCGAGGGCCAACGGTGGGAGGCCCACTTGGGCACCCCCGCACCTCTCAAGTCCTATTTTTAGTTTTTGAGCACTTTAGATTATTTTTTTAGATTGCATTCTGTGTTACTAGGTCTGAGTAGTCCATAGCTGCAATTTTGTAACTTTTGGTCAGATTCTAGGATGTTTTGTATTGCTTTGTCGTTTCGCTAACTTGCAGGTGTCAAGGTCAAATTCTCGAGGGTGGAGGCCAAATTGGGAAAATCCGACCATCTGGGTCGTCCCAAAATGGCCCCAATTACATAACCCCCTTGTTTGCAGGCATTTTGCAGGTCTCGGGATCCGACATTGGAGCGTGTCAGTTCGGCTTCCCCAACACAAAAGAAATCGTCCCACCCAGGGACGATTTCCAGTGGAAAGCAGATTGGCCGACTGTCTCAGTGGCAGTGGCCTTCTGGTAACTTTTCTTACCTTCTGTCAAGTTTTGAAGCAATTTGGATTCACTGTATTCACTGTTTCAGGCAAATATTTACATGCATATTTCGTTAGTTTTAGAGAGCAAATGCTTTTCATGTGCAGCAGGTTCTATTGACGTCTTGGTCATTTCTTTGTTCATAGGAGAAGCAGCAGAGGCGAAGAACTCATCGACATCAGTGACGGCATCATCTTGGCCCGCCCATTGCAATCGTGGGCACGCGGAAAGAGGAATCATTCAGTGATTATAATCAAACCCTATTTGCGCTCCTAGCCCCTGAAAAGGGAGGAGACGTCATTGTAACAGAGATCAAGGGAAATTAATGAAAGGGCTGTGTTTTCTCTATTTGATTGTCTCTTCCAATGTGTCTCTTTTCCATTTCATGCAATTTACATTTCTAGGACTTAAGTGTACTTAATTTTGAATGCAATCGCACTTGGTGTTTCCTTTGCCCGAAATCTCGTGCTTTCAGAAACATACCACACCACTCCAATCACGTCCCACTCCACCAATACCAACATTTCTAGGATTACCTCTTGAAGACCCATCAATATTAATCTTAAGAACCCCCCTAGGATGGGGCTGCCATCTGCCATCTCTCTGCACTCTGTTATTGAATCCCCTCATGCTAAAAGAAATAGTAGCACATGGACCAGACATGGTCAAACCCAAACCATGCATAATCTAGACCTCCACTATGTTCACAAGAATATTAATCTAACATTTAGTAGACATAATTTCCTGGATCATTCTCAAAATTCTTTGTCGACTTGAAAAACAGAAAGCTTTCTCCCTTGAAAATTTTCTAATTTCTTTCAAGCCAGATTTTCCAAAAGATGTAGAGGGACCAATATGCCAAGCAACTTGTAAAAATAAAACCTTAGCCGGAGGCCTTCCCAAAAGAAATCCAAAAGAGAAGAAGAATGAACACAAGACTATTTCCACACACCCCACCACAAATGCCAAAGCTGACCCGCAAACCACATTGAAGAAGCACATGACCAACAAATTTCACACTATTCTCACATAGGAAACAAAATGAAAGGCCATGAAAACCTCTTTTCTGAAGGTTATCCCAAGTGAGACATCGATTACGAGTGGCAACCCAGAAGTAAAAATTACACGTAGACCCAAATTTATTCCACTTGCTTCCACCAAATAACTTCCTAGTACCATTGTTATGGCCATCAATAATATGTTGTAAAGCATTGTTTTTTTTTTTGAAAAAAATGAAAAACTTGTATTAATACAAAGAACAATTACAAGCGGGAGAGAACACATCCCAACCAAGAACAGCAAGCAACCCAACAAGAGAAGATCCCAAAGGCAACCCAGCACAACATAGAGCAAAGAAATCAACTGGGCGCGAAAAAACGACATGTCACGAAATCTCGACATGTTGCGAGATCGCGACAGTCAAACCCGTCTCCCCCACTGCGGTGCCAACATTCGCGAAAACGCAACATGTTGCGAAATCGCGACATGTCGCGATATCATGACATGTCTCGAAATCGCGACATGTCGCAAGGTCGCGACGACAACACCCACCTGCAACCCTTCGACCAAAATGTCGCGAAATCGCAACGAATTCACCATGTAGCAATCAGATCGCAAAAGCGTCGTGATATCGCGACAGTTTTCGCCAACCCGCTGGAAAGACAAAATTGTCGCGATTTCGCGACGGGTTTTCCTTATGACACCATATCGCCAAAAGTGTCGCGATATTGCGACGGTTTTTCCTTTCGGCTCCCAGTTCTCAAAACTATCGCGAAATCGCGACGAAATATCCTCACGACACTCAGTTCTCAAAACTGTCGCGATATCGCAACGGATTTTCCACTTAGCACTCCATCTGCGAAAGTGTCGCGATATCGCGACACTTTTACCAGTTAGCACCAAATTGCCAAAACTATCGCGAAATCGCGACCACTTAATCAAGCGCCTTCCCCAAGGGCCCCGATGGCGCGACATGTCGCGAAATCGCGACAAAAACCCGTCCAAGGCCGAGAAGGTGCAACCTGTCGCGATATCGCGACATGTCGCGAATGTTGTAAAGCATTGTTATATTATATTGTTTTTACATATTTTTAGAAAACATAAATATTAAATAAAATATTTTGGAATACAACATTGATATAAGATTACAAAAAGCTTCATCTTATTAAGAATTTAATCTTAGTCTCTTCAAAAAATTTAATAAAATAAAATAATGTTTAACCTTAATAAAATTAATAATTATATAAATATTTTTTATTTTATTTAATAATTATATAAATAATTATTATATTTAAATTATTAAAATATAAATATTTAATTTTTAAACCCCTCTTTAAAATTTGTTCGGAAATTTCATTGAGGTAAGGTTTGAGGTTGATGATAACTCATCCAATTACAATCATATCTAAATCTCACATTAGTAATGGCATTTGCCACACAAAGAAGCTTTCAATTGGAAAAGTAAAAAATATTATTATTATTATTTATTTTATTTTTTTCAACAATTTTTTTAATGGTCAACCGGAACATTTCTCCACACGTTTCCGCTGAAGTAGTCCATGTTTTTTTTTCTTTCTTTTCTAAACCCAGTAAATTTAGTTTAGAAAATGAGATAATTTCCATGAAGCTTTCCAATTTACTATCGATTCTTGTTGAGAATCCCTTCCTTAACATCAGTTTTTAAAGATTTCGAACTATATAATCGTAAAGTAAACAAATTTATCAGAGCATGTATTCGAGGAATATCCCAAGTTTTACCCCTCTACATACCTTGCTGTCGTTCCAATTTGGCTTCTGCTATGCTTGCTCATGCTTAATTTTAAGATAATAAGACCATGAGCACTTCATAAATATTATAATATGGTACATGAGAGATTTAACGGCACCATGTGGTATGATGAATAGTATATGCTTTAATTCCCAATAAAATGATATAGTCATATCCCTTCCTCTATAATACTTTCAGCAAGTCATACCATAGCAGCCTAGCGCTAATATTTCTACTAACCTCCTCAGTCAAAGTAAAGAAAATCTGTGGCACCTTGTTATTATTATTATTTTTTTTCAACGTACACCATCATTTTACATTATAGAGCATGGATTAGAATAAACATTTCCATCGACGACATACCATACATCACAGCTCCTACAGCTTCCTGGTAGATATCCATCCTCATTGTCCTTATTTTTCTTCTCCTCTTCTTTAGGAGGCGGCCCAACGCTAACATCTTCGCATGTTTTTTGAACTTTCTCAATTTAAAAGTAACTTTGACAGGATCTGTTTCTCCTGTCACCGTTAAAGTGTTCTTAGATCCATCAACTTCAATGGACTCTACTCCTGCAATACATGATGCACCCATAAATTTTATTACAAGAATGATGCACCATGTTTGTCAGATTGGACACTTTTCAGATATTCAGAAGTGGGGCATTGTACATTTATACACACTTCAAAGTGATAATATAAACCCAAAGGCTATGAAGGATCATGCCGCTAAAATTAACTATGGTAAAAACATCTCGTATCATTGCATACCATCGATTTTTGCAGCAATATTCATGGCTTTTTGCTTGCAATGACAGCATGATATATCCATCTCCACAACAATCTTCTGCACAAACAATATTAAAAGCTGAGCACTACATAAAACAATTTAATGAGATCAATGAATGGATTAGCAGAATGAGTTGTAATCCTAAATACAAACCCACCTTCTTGGATATAGTTTTGGAAGATATGCAAGGGGAGTATCTGTGAGAATTCGAGCCTAAGCTGCTGCACACACAATTCTAATGCAACAGAATAGGATGGAGATATAAATTAGCAAAGGAGAGACCATCATAATCAAAGGCCAGATTCACAACCACTTCCCATGATGACTCAACAGAAAAAAAGAAAAAAATTTGAAACTTTCTTTCTTGTGCTATTTCGTTGGAATTT
Source organism: Wollemia nobilis (assembly GCA_028583015.1). Lineage (NCBI taxonomy): Eukaryota > Viridiplantae > Streptophyta > Pinopsida > Araucariales > Araucariaceae > Wollemia > Wollemia nobilis. The sequence goes on from JAQPPZ010001489.1 coordinate 1,979,712, forward strand.
CATGCAACTACAAGTGCACATGAGTTTGGAATTTTGCTGAAATGTGCAATATTTAAAGACCATTAGTAAAGTCCTTGTGACCAAATCTTTATCAAAGGTGGAGATCTTTGTCACCAGTCTGAAAGGTGGACCCTTAAGTCTTGCTCTGAGTCTTGCTCTCTTACTTTTCAAGGTTAAGATAAGATCCCAAGTTGACGTAAGTAGTTTCTTCTTAAATGTTTAGTTGTGGGAAAGGTATGTGAAACTTCTGGATAGTACATTATTTATTTATTTATTTATTTTTTTTTTGTGTTATTTAGAGGATTTGATTACATTTACAGTCTTTTTATTATTAAATAAGGTTCAAATTTTGGAACTGTCTTCTATAATCTTTATGTGTTATTGACCTAAGGAGATGGAGACTATTGTTGTTGTTGGTTTAGCACACACTTAAAAGATTTGGATCAGACTACTTCCTTAGCTATATGACAACACAAAAATTTGAACTTAAATCTATTCTTAATAAATAACATTTGTTATTATTATAAAATCTGTTATTTTCGTTTAGCTACCAAAGATGTGGAGAGACTTTAATAGTGGTTAGATGTTGATTAGGATTGAGACTTCTTCCAATTGATTTATTTCAAATTATACAACTCCTTTCTATTGATCTACACCCAAACTTTTAAAAAATACAATAATTTCATATAACTGAGAACATATCCTCCCAGAGGGGCCCTTTCTTTATTGAGATTTTTTCAAAGTAAATATTTAAGGACGCGAAATCTTAAACGCGTGTTAATGGAAAATGGCAGATTGATAAGATGAAGACGCGCACGAAAATTTGAGATCACACAAAACACTATTGGTCGTCATCATTGCCAAGATGTTTACCAAGCACTTGTCCTTCTCATATCTTATCTAACCTTATCATTAAATAATTATTTGTGATCACGCAAAACGGTATTGATCGTTAGATACATAAAATATATGTATGTAGTTGGCTAGTAAAGGGAAGAAAAATGTATGTAGTATCACCTCAACTTTTTTATCCACTCGCCAAGACGACTTTCGATTTGACAGATGAGAACAAGCGAACTGGTCCCTTGTCCTCGTTCGCTGTCTAGATCGTTGAATCTCACTTCTTGGACAAGAAAAGTTTCTTAAGAGTTTATAGTTTTGTTTTTATGTTTGATAACACCTTTGTTTACTTAAGGTATTTCTATCTAATACTTAACATAAATATAATAAAAATGTAGAAGAAATATTTATTACTTATATTTTTTTTTATTAAAATTAAATATTATATTATATATGTCAAAGGTAATATTTTGGGATCTAAGGTTATCCATACAATTAAACTTTAAAAAGGTATTAAAACCAAAGTTCAAAAACTGTTAGAAAAATCAGAATATGAGGTCAAAGGTCAAATACAAAATTAGTCCTTAAAAGGGTGAACAAACAACATAACTAAGCACAAGGAACCGCTCTTAAAGGAGGAGGAGGAGGAACGTGAGCGATGCCTACTATGAGATCTGGGAGGAGATTGAGCCGTACTATGAACATTGAAAAAATGGACTAAGGCCAAAGAACATCGCCCCTTCAATATACTATGTCAAGGCCTCAAAGAAACTGAAGGACCTTGAGGTCAGAGAACCCTACTAATAGTGCAAGAAGTCTCCTATCAATACTTGATTAGATTCATCTAATGCATCAACTCATGCACCACCTTTGAAGATGGATCTGAACAATAACAATAGAAAGCACTATAATATTTTTATTTATAGAAAATTGTAAAGAAATTAAATCTCCAAAATACAAGAAGCAATGTGGATAAATGCTTTCAAGATTATAAAGTATGGAATCACGGTTGAGAATTTCATAAAATATTCATGAGCTTTTGATCATGAAACATTTTCTCTTACTTGGCATGCATGATATTGAAGCATCCAAGAATATAGGCAATCCTCCATCAACCAATAATAATAAAATAATATAATAATTTTTATAGTACAAGTGCATGTCATGCAAATGTTTATTACCATACAATTGTAGTTGTTGTTCAATTGTTGTTGTTATCATTCGACTGTTGTTATTGTCATATAATTGTTATTGTTGTCATTCAAATATTGTTGTTTAATTGTTGCTACTATCATGTAATTTTTCTTGTTGTTCAATTGTTGCTATTGCCATTAAATTGCTACTATTTTACAAGTGTTGACATACAAGTGCTACCATATAAGTGTGTCATAAAAGTGCACCGCACAAGTGCGACTGTATCAATATTGTCATATAATTGTGTTGTGCAAGAGCTATCATACAAGTGTTGTTCCATTGGTATTGTCATACATGTGTGTCATACCATTTATAACATACCATTGTATCATATAAATGCTATCACCAAGTACTAACATTATGCATAAGGGGTCAGCCCTAAAATATATTTATAAAAATGGGGTGAATCAGTTTCAAAATTGAGGTGAATAGTGTCCAAACTCATGTAGAAGATATGGCAAATTATGTTTTTTCCACCAAAAATTATAAAAATGGAACAAATTAATTGCAAAATATTGCTACCGCTTGTTTTTCATATATTCTTGTGATAAGACAATAATGTTTACCGGATCTATATTTTTAGGATGCCAATATCTGGCATCCTTTAAGGGATTCTACACATTACCCTTACTAGATCTCTACTTGCTTTTCTTAGGCATCACACTTCAATAACTTTAGATCTCATTTCGGAGGTCTTCTAAGGGTCTTTTGAGGATTTTACCAAGTGTCAAATTGATTATAAATAATTTAAAGCATAGATCTCATCGAGCTAGGTGGTTTTTAAATTAAATTGAGAGCATAGTTTTGGATCAAAGGTTATACCTTCTAAAAGGTTCCCTACTGATTGGTTATTCCTTTACAACCTATCGATACTTGACACTTGATACTCGACTACTCCTTTACAACCTATTAATATTTGATTGTTCCTTTACAACCTATTGACACTTGATACTTGACTGCTACTCTACAACCTATCGACACTTGGTTGCTCCTCTACAACCTATCGACACTTAGTTGCTCCTTTAAAACCTATCAACACTTGACACTCGGTTGCTCCTCTAAAACCTATTAATATCTGGTTGTTCCTCTACAACCTATTGATATTCAACTACTCCTCTACAACCTATCTACACTTAGTTACTCCTTTGTAATCTATAGATACTCGAAACTCGACTACTCCTTTGTAACCTATCGATACGCAGCTACTCCTCTACAACATATCGATACAAGAATACTCCTCTACAACCTATCAACACTCGATACTTAATTTCTCCTCTACAACTTATCAACACTCCATTCCCCTCTTGAACCTATCGACACTCAATTGCTCCTTTGCAACCTAGCAATACTTGACACTCAACTACGCTTTTGCAACACTTAGTTGCTCCTCTATAACCTATCAACACTCAACAACTCCTCTATAACCTATTAACACTCAATTACCCCTTTGTAACATATCGACACTCGATTGCTCCTCTGCAACCTATCGATACTCAATTGCTCCTCTACAATAGATTGACTCTTCTATTGATAGGATGCTCTTATACAACCGGTTGACGCTTTTTTGTTAGACTCTCCTCATTTTTTTATGTCATTAGATTGATCATTTTCCACTAATTATCTATTCTTATGTCTGCAACTGATTGTATTATGTTTTTGCATATCATTTTTTGCTGCTATAGGTCATTTTTTGATGAGAATGAATATTTTAGATGTATGAGTATCGTTGTCATGTTAGGTATATATGTATATATACTGGTGGTATAATAGGCGAATTTGGTAGGATAAATTAAATTATTATAATTTCAAGGCAAAAGGTCCTCAATTTAGGCAAGATTTTTGGGTGATTTAAAATAAAAATGGCAAAATTAGTATCAATGTGTGGCGAGCCAACCCAAACAAAATTGCACACAAAAATATTGAGCAAATGGATCTTGATAAAAGATTCCCATATTTACCAATTTCAAATTTTAAAAATCTTAATATTCATAAATTAATGATGATTTACCACTATGCATAACCCTACGAAGTACTCATTAGAAAATAAAAAATGTGATTGGATGATGTTTTGAAAACAAAAGAATATAACTTTTGGTGTTGTGAATCCCCTTGTTTTCATTGATGAGAAAGCTTAAATAAGATGTATTACTATTTTATTAGAGTAGATTTTTTTTTTTTTTGACAAAAATAATTTAATAAAATATTGTTTTGCTTTGAAATAATTTATTGTTAGAAAAAATCATGGTTCATTAGACTCCCTCCTTAGACTACATATAATATATTTATCATAAAATAAATCTCCAAAGGCAAATCTTAGAATTTAATATATAATGAGTTAAAATATCAAGTAATAAGTCACACTTATCCTTTAGAACATACTTCAAATACCATATTGATGGGGGTGATTATATATATATATATATATAATTGTTTTAAACAATTTTTTTCAATGGTCAACCTGTACATTTCTCCACATGTTTGAGCTGGACCAAACTGATACCACTATCATTTTATATCTGATGAATGTTTTTTTATTTTTCATTGGTCAACCTGAACACTTGTTCCCGCTGAACTACACTGACACCATTTATAAGTTTATATCTGGTCAGACGGCATTTTGGTCCATGTTTTTTAAGCTCTAGAATTTACTATCGATTCTTGTTGAGATCCCTTCCTTACTATGAGTTTTTAAAAATTTCAAATTATATAATTGTAAAGTAAATAAATTTATCATAGCATGTATTCCAGGTATATCCCAAGTTTTACCCCTCCACATACCTTGCTGTCGTTCCGTTTTGGCTTCTGGTATGCTTGCTCATGCTTAATATTAAGATAATAAGACCATGAGCACTTCATATATATTAAAATATGGTACAAGAGAGATTTCACCATGTGGTATGATGAATGATATATGCTTTAATTCCCAATAAAATGATATACTCATATCCCTTCCTCTATAATACTTTCAGCAAGTCATACCATAGCAGCCTAGCGCTAATATTTCTACTAACCTCCTCAATCAAAGTAAAGAAAATCTGTGGCACCTTGTTATTATTATTATTTTTTTTCAACGTACATCATCATTTTACATTATAGAGCATGGATTAGAATAAACATTTCCATCGACGACATACCATACATCACAGCTCCTGCAGCTTCCTGGGAGGTATCCATCCTCATTGTCCTTCTTTTTCTTCTCCTCTTCTTTAGGAGGCGGCCCAACGCTAACAATCTTCGCATGTGTTTTGAACTTTCTCAATTTAGAAGTAACTTTCACAGGATCTGTTTCGCCTGTCACCGTTACAGTGTTCTTAGATCCATCAACTTCAATGGACTGTACTCCTGCAATACATGATGCACCCTTAAATTCCATGTCAAGAATGAGAAAACAAAGTTTGTGACATATGTTTGTCAGATTGCACAGTTTTCAGATATTCGGAAGTGGAGCATTGTACATTTATAGACCCTTAAAAGTGATAATAAAATCCCAGAGGCTATGAGAGATTTTGCCGGTAAAATTAATTTAAAGTCTTAACTATGGTAAAATCATCTCGTATAATTGTATACCATCGATTTTTGCAGCAATCTTCATGGCTTTTTTCTTGCATTTAGAGCATGATATCTCCATCTCCACCACAATCTTCTGCACAAACAATATTGAAAAGTGAGCACTATAAAAACAATTTAATGAGATCAATGAATGGATTAGCAGAATGAGTTGCAAGCCTAAATACAAGCCCACCTTCATGGATATAGTTTTGGAAGATATGCAAGCGGAGTATCTGTGAGAATTCGAGCCTGAGCTGCTGCACACACAATGCTAATGCAACTGAATAGGATGGATATAAAATATAGTAAACGAGAGACCATCATAATCAAAGGCCAGATTCAGAACCTCTTCCCATGATGACTCAACGAGTAAAGAGTTTTAAAACTTTAGTTCTTGTGCTATTTCCTTGGAATTTCATGCATCTACAAGCGCACGTTCCATGCAATGACTTTGTCAGTTTGGAATTTTGCTGAATTGTGCGATAATTAAAAACCATTAGTAAAATCCTTCTGACCAATCTTTATCAAAGGTGGAGATCTTTGTCACCAGTCTGAAAGGTGGACCCTTAAGTCTAGCTCTGAGTCTTGCTCTCTTACTTTTCAAAAGATTCCGTGTTGACGTTTCTACACTGGCGTAAGTAGTTTCTTTTTTTATGTGTAGTTCTGTGAAAGGTATTTATGGTGACTATCTACCAAAGGTTTGGAAAGTCTTTTATAGTTGTTAGATGTTGATTAGGACTCACATTCCTTCCAAATGATTTATTTCATTAAAGTCCTTTCCATTCATCTACACCCAAACTTTTTTAAAATACAATCTCATAAAACTAACAACCCCTCCTCCCAAACTTTTTTAAAATACAATCATAAAACTAAGAACCCCTCCTCCCAGAGCGGTCCTTTATTTAGGTTTTTCATAATATATAGTTTGAAAAATATTTTTTATTTATAACAAATAGTCTTGTTAGTTTTGCTTGTACATTGGTTTCTGTTCAGAAAGTTTTTAAAAATAGTATTCTTAAAATTTAACAAATTTTTGAAATCAGACTATTTATTGTTGCTACGCAAGCTTATATAAGAATTTCGTTATATTTTTTTATTTTAAAATAAATATTTAAAACCAAAGACATTAAATCTATAGCTTTTAATGATAATATGAATTTTGGCTTTCTAAAAAATTCAAGTTTTAAACATAATTATAAGTTTAACTTCCATTAATAAACTCAATTTTCATTCAGGGACTAAAATACTCGATACTGAAAACTGGCCGATGCTTTGTATATAACGACGTGTTCAATGATAAGATGGATAAGCGCACTAAAATTTGAGATCACACAAAACAATATTGATCTTCATCATGACCAAGATGTTTGACAAGAACTTGTCCTTCTCATATCTTATCTATCGTTATCATTAAATACTTATTTGAGATCACGCAAAACGCTATTGAACTTTACATACATAAAATGTATGTATAGATTTGGCAAGTAAATGGAAGTAAAATGTATGTAATATCATCTTAACTTCTGTCTCCACTTTCGTAACACCCATGTGAGGTTATCAGCTTAGTTTAAAAAATTAATATGGTTGAATTGAATTATCATAATTTTTGATAAGAAATATTTATTTATTTATTTATTTTTTAAATATGTGATAAATAATTTTTTATTTAAATAAATAAAAATATTGTTAAGTAAGAAAAACTAGAAACGACCATCCATTGGCAAATGGGAACGACCACACTGCTCCCTTGTCTTCTTTCGGTGTCTAGATTGTGGTGTCTCACTTCGAGGATAGGGAAAGCTTCCTAATAGTCTAGAGTTTTGTGTTTATGTTGGAAAACACGTGTGTTTTCCTAAGGTATCCTTATTGACTACCTTGTCTTAACCTAACGCTAACTAACTATAGATGCAATAAAACAGCATTATGCTTTTCATTTTCAAATGATTAAATACAATATGGCAAGGGTTCAAAGAGGAATGGAACACACAAACCTAGTTTGTGGATGTGATTGAATTTCCAGTGATAATTCATGATTCTTCTAAGTGAAATTGTAAGAAAGTATTTAACACTAAAAGATTGGTCTCCTAATACAATGAGATTACAGTTTTAATTTTTTTTCTCTTTTTTATTTGCTTAATAATTAATAAAAGAAAATAAAACATTTATTTAAAATAGAAAAAATAATAATAGATATTAGATATGATATAAAATCAAACCTAAATCAAAATAGAATAGAAAAGTATAAATAGTATTTGTTCTATTTTATGGTAGTACCATTATTTGTGAGGGCATCACCAATGTTTTGATTGATGAAAACACATTTGCCTATGTCCTTTTGCTTCTACATATACCTACAAAATAAATATAACAAAAGAATTGACATATATAGAGGGGTTTGCATGAGTTAGTAGAAGGTTTTCATTTTATTGGTTGACATTAGACCCCTTTTTAGGATAAATTATTACAGATAGAAATCTAGAAATGTAGTTTATTATTAAGAGAGCAAAAACACCATAGTCAAGCAGTAGTGTTGATGGTGTTTATGTATGTAGGTAGTGCTTTTTCCATCTGTAGGTGACATGATTATAAATTTATAGTCTCTACTAATACACTACCATAGAAAAACTAGAATGGAGTAACATTATCAGTACTACAGTTTCATAGCACCTATGCCTATAAATGCAAAAATGTGGGCTTTTAACTTTGAAAACCCATAAGAGATTATGGGATCCTTATCATGTGATATTGATTGTAATGGTCTTTTGTGATTTAGATGTAAATACAACTGAAATTAATATTTAACTATGATGCTAAATCAAAATAAAAAATAAAATAAATCTAAGTGCAAAAATAATAAATTCTATACAAAAAGGACAAGCATGAGAGCCAAATCCATGTTGATTTGATGAAGCATTTTCTATAGAAGATTATGTGAATGAATCATATAATGAACTCCCAAAATCTCCACCTTATGCATAAGCTCCAAATTGGTTATGTTTGGATGCAAGTGAGCTCTATGAGAGGAGGATTGGTTCCAAAATTCAATAGAGTTTATTTAGCTTTCCCAATTGATAAAGTTTCTTTAATTTTTATATCATCCTATTGTAGACACCAAAACAGCACCAATCCGATTATGTGATTGCAAACACTGATCGCTTTGACAAACACAGCCCCAGGGGCAGCCCTCAGAGGTTAAACAGTGGTCTTAACCACTTTCATAGCAATTTTGTGAGGTCAAGGAGCAATTTGGCACACTTGGACACTTTGCCCAGTATTCGTCTCACCCAGGGACGAATTCAAAATAGAATCCGTCCCACCCCAGGACGAATTCTAAGCTTAACGGGAAAAAAGACAAATGGCGCCAAGTGGCAGCCCAGAACAGTCAGTTGATGACTCCTGCCTCGCACGCGTGTGTAGGTGGACAGAGGGGCCATTAGAAGACTGTCACAAAAGGCATTTATCAAAGCCCAAGTCAACGGAGGACTCCCCTCCCTCATGGGAAGACAAGACTGCCACATGGCGCCTATGACCAACACATGGCATTTGTGCTTCCCTCCCAAAAGAGACCCCATGGGTCTATAAAAGGTGGGACTTTTCTCACCCAAGACATACAGGTTGAAGGAGTTTTCAAGCAACGAAGTGCTACCGAGTTGAAGACCCACTTGCATCCCTTTTGGTTCACCTTCCCACATCCACCAATCTCTTTTGCAAGGGAGGTTGTTGGGTGGCTTTTGGAAGCTTGAATCGGACCTAAATCCAACACATGGACACCTGAACCAACCAATTCGCCGACCCCCCAATCCTAAGAGGTTTTGGGCCCATCCCTAGTGGATTGGCGCCGAAATCAAGTGCCAACGGTGGGAGGCCCACTTGGGCACCCCCGCACTTTCTAGGTTTTAGAGCATTCTAGATTACTTTTTTTTAGGTTGCATTTTGTGTTATTATGTTTGGTTAACTCATAGCTGCAATTTCGTAACTTTTGGTCGGATTCTAGTATGTTTTGTGTCGCTTTGTTGTTTCACCGACTTGCAGGTGGCGAGATCAAATTCCCGAGGGTAGAGGCCAAATTGGGAGAATCCGACCATCTAGGTCGTCCCAAAATGGCCCCAATTACATAACCCCCTTGTTTGCAGTCATTTTGTAGGTCTCGAGAATCGACATTGGAGCAGCAGCAGGTCGGCTTCTTCAACATAGAAGAATTCGTCCCACCCAGGGACGAATTGCAGTCAGAAATCGTCCCACCCAGGGACGAATTCCAGTTGAAGGCAGATTGGCCAGCTGTCTCAGTGGCAATGGCCTTCTGGTAACATTTTCTATCTTCTGGCAAGTTTTCAGGCTGTTTAGAATCATTTTGTTTACTGTTTTAGATAAATGTTTGCATGCATATTTTGATGATTTTAGAAGAACGAACACTTTTCACTTGCAGCAGGTGCTACTGACATCTTGGTTGTTTCTTTGTTCGTAGGAGAAGCAACGAAGGTGAAGAACTCATCGACATCAGCGACGGCATCATCTTGGCCCGCCCATTGCAATCGTGGGCACGTGGAAAGAGGAACATTGAGTGATTGTAATCGAATTCTTTTAACGCTCCTAGCCCCCAAAAAGGGAGGAGACGTCATTGTAATAGAGATCAAGGGATATTAATGAAAGGGCTGTGTTTTCTCCATTTTCTTGTGTCTCTTCCAATGCGTTTCTTTTCCATTTCATGCACTTTACGTTTCTAGGACTTAAGCGCATTTGGTTTTGGTTATATTGCAATTAGTGTTTCCTTTGCCCAAAATCTCGTGCTTTCAGTGGCGATCACGGTGGGACCTGTCCCATATTTTTAAAATCACAAAAAACTGATCAAAGTTTTGTGTTTGTGCTTGATTATACATTTTTTTGTTGCAGACTGCTATTCGTCTCTGACTGTTATGAATTCTTAACTGCAATTCGTCTGACCCTGAGACGAATTCAAATTCGTCTCTGGGAGGGACGAATTCTGTTCTGCAATTCATCTCCCAGAGGGACGAATTCCTGCCTGTGGATTTTCAGAGCAGAAATTCAGAAGCAACTGGAGCAGGCAGAGAAGAGGTAGGGATTTTTATAATCTCTGTTAAAATTTCTGTTTCTGTTTCTGTTTCTTTGACTATTTTCATTTTTATCCTGCATTACTTAGGGAAAATCATTCATGCTTGTTTCAATTTTCGCTAAATAAAATGAATCTCACACACTCCACGCAACAATTTTAAACCAAGGAGCTGGTCGTAAGACCCCAGCCCTTGAGCAAGACCAATGGTGGGTTCATCACCACCTTGGCTTAGCTTTGCATCCATTTCTCGATTGTCAACTGTTGTTAGGCGTAAATCCTGACGAAAGCAGACCGAGTGTCACTGGGGTGATTCCCATGCGTACGAGGATAAGTTTTCTATGGTAGGTGCCATTAACAAGACAATCCCCCTTTCGTACTGCCTACGTACCATGTACCTTCTGCTCTCACGTACCTATAGTCTCCCTCTCGTAAGGGCGGGTATATAGAGAGGTTGGTATATCGGCCTGGTTGGTATATTGAAGGGGCGACCATTTTGGGAGTTATATGAGCCGTCATAATGCATTTAAACGATCTTCAAAACCTACAAAAACAAAACAAAACACCAAAATGCACTAAACCAGTTTAGGGCACACCAATAATCCTTAAAAGAGATAATCACGGTTTTGTGAATGTGTGTGCTTAATTCCGCTTAGTGTAGACAAAAAAAAACAATAAACGAGATAAAAACTTATTTAGATAGCATAGAAGCACCGCAATGGTGTACACCCGTAGTCAAGCCCAATCAAGGGCAGAAGCTCTAGAAGGTACACAAAAGCAGGTACAAGTCGCCTTCACTTCAGTCCTGAGGATTTGGTCATACCGCCTTATAGGTCTAACCTACAAAAGAATCCAATTTAGAATCCTCGATGGGGTATGCCTATTCAAAGCAGCCCATTTCGGGAAGATGCCTTACATGTAGACCTTGACATAAATAGAGAATCACCTCTTGAAGTTAGGCATGAGTGGCCACCGCGCGATGAAGCGCTAGACAGGCACACCGTCCATTTGGAGGGGCAACGTGGATATGGCGTCCCTTCTTTACCTATCATCAGAACAGAGAGACCAAATCCGGAGCGCAGGGCTCCTTACATAGGGCGACCTAACTCCGCCCACCCCCTTTACACCCATGAAAGGGAGTATGAGGAAAGCCATCGCATTCCTCGAGGGCAACAAACAATGCGGGAACCTTGCATTTCCGCACCAGCAGGATATCATGATCACCCCTTGAGGCCAGAACCTCGAGCACATACCGCTTACCTCGACAGAGGGAAGCGACCCATTGAAACCTTAGACCAGCAAACTCGAGGTAAACACATAGGAGAAACATTTGAACCTCCTGAGAAAAATAGGGTAGACCAAATTGACCCAGTTGTCGCCAGATATACCACCCGTCAAGCCCAAATCATGCGGCTTAAACAAAGTCATCAAGAAATAGAGTATCGACACCGCTTGGATAGAGAACGCATGCAACGCAAAGCGGATGAGTTACGCTATGAAATACCTGAGAGGGGGCCAACCCCTCGCATCCAAAGAGCTGAACAAGATGAGAGGCGTAATCCGTTGGTGCAGGACGAGTCTCCACGACCTCGTCAAGCTCTGCCTCCAAGACCTCATAGATTCGAGAGGGAGGCAACTCCCCGAAACAATGATGGGTACCTTCAAGCAAGAGCTTGATCAGGGTCATAGGTTTCACCCGGAGACTCCTCAAGAATTTTACGAGGAGTATGAACCAGAAGAGGAATATGTTGAAACTCCCCATCAAGGTAGGGAAGGATGCCATTCGGCCACCCCTCCATAGGCCTCCAGTTTACCGTAACTTGCAACAAGAGCGAACAAGAGAGGAAGAAATAAAATCTTTCGATGCATACCAAGCGCTATTGGAGCGTTTGGAGTCTGTGGAGACAAAATCTGCTGGGCATCAAAAACCCACATTACGTCTACTCCGCATTAATCCAGTGCATCCCTCAGTGCCTACACCTCTTTACCCCGAACACTTCAAGTTGCCTCAATTGGCAGTTTTTAAAGGTGAAGAGGACGCACAGGAACACGTTACATGATTTCTAAGCCAATGCTTCGGCATCCAAGATAATGACGCATTGTTGCTTAGAACATTCATAACCACATTCGCAGGCCCTACCTCGGATTGGTTCACACAACTGCCCAAACACAGCATAAGCAATTTAGATCAATTAGTAGACGCGTTTCTTGAACGCTTTGCCTTCAACACAAGGAAGAAGGCATCACTAAGTGATTTAGCGAGCCTCAAGCAATTTGAAGAGGAAACAATGGCAGCGTATGGGAATCGATGGAGAGCTTTGCTTTCTAGGTTACCCTACCGTCCTCCTATGTCTGATCTCACGTAGATGTTCACAAAAAGTTGCTTAAAATCAATCTTTGGTCTATTGTTACTGCGACAATACGACAGCTTAGAAGAAGCTTTGGCGCAAGCCAAAGTCATAGAAGAGATTAAGATAGGCGAAGGCGCAATTGCCAAGCCTAAGAAGAAAGAGTGGAATAAAACCACTAAAATTGGGACAACGCAACCACAACACGCTGCAGTCAACCAAGTTGCGATAAATGTTCCTACGCCTGTGCAAGAAACGCAGCCTCAAAAGGCTAACTACCAGGCAAAGTGCCTCCTGCTTATGAAAGAGATAATAGAAGACAGGAGCAAAATTACCCGCGTCGCCCTAGGCGAAATTTCACCCCATATGCGGAGTCTAGGGACTCCTTATTTGACCGCTTGTCAGCGGCAAATTTAGTCACTCTGCCGGAAATCCAAATTATAGACCCTAACATTCCCAAGCCTAGGGGGTACAGAGAGGAATTGTATTGTAGATTCCATAGGCGCAGAGGACATGACTTGAATGGGTGTTGGAAATTCAAAGACCTAGTCCAGGATTTGATCGACAATAGAACATTGGTTGTGGACAACCCCATCGCACCAAACAACCAACAAATGGGGGTATTCAAGGACCCCTTGCTAGCCCACGAGGCACAAACAAAACCACTCCATATTAACGAGGTGCGACAAGATCTTCCCACATGAGGATTTGTGGGAATGATTAGCATAGTAACAAGGAACAGAAGGTACCCGACAGCTGCCCCGAGGTAGCTACGAAGGAAGTTCCGGCAACATCGCATCCTCAACAACGCCCAATGCAGTTACCTCCGCCTAGACCTGAGGTCACGATACGAACCAAACTCACGCAGAGTTTGCGGACCACGTCGGCTAGGCTGTCCATCTACGAGCTTATTCAACAATCAGCTCCCCATAGAGAAGCTCTTATGGACATTTTAAAAGCCATTGAATTACAACCCCACGAGGCAAATTCTTTCAACGCCTTCGTGGGACATGTGAAACAATGTACGGAGCCGGTCATCACATTCAGAGAAGATGAGGTCAAAATGATATCAAATGACATGGCAGATCCACCCCTGCACGTTATCGCATGGGTCAACGGGATTTCGTACAAGAGAGTGTTGATAGATACTGGCTCATCCAGTAACATCATAACCACTGCAGCCTTGAAGCATTTGAAGCTGCCAGCCTCTCACATCACAGCCTCCACGTACACACTCCGAGCTTTCAATGATGCAATATGCTCGACAGTCGACACAGTCGTTCTGCCAGTCCAGGTAGGACAAAAGTCAATACCTACACTATGCCATGTGCTGGAAGGTGAAATGGCTTATAATATACTGCTAGGGCAGCCTTGGATCAGGGATATGAAATGTGTCCCTTCGATCGCCCACCAGTGCTTGAAGTATGCTTATGAAGGAGAAATACATGTAGTCCCAATGGACTTAGAGCCCTTCAAGTATTGCAATGCGGTACAATTCATACCTCAATCGACCCTCCCTTCAACGCATTTGGATTTCCAATTAAATCCATCTAAACAAGGTCCAATACCGCAGGCACCACTGGTGGCCAACAAGGCAAAATCCCAGCCAGGTGAGACTTCATCATCGGCTCCTTCATCATCAACGCCACCTATCATGGCCCAACAGAAGGACAAGGGAAAACAAATCATGGAAGAGGTTAAGCCCTTAGAAGAAAGGTTGCCCATAATTTCAACAATAACAATAGAGGAAGCGCCCAACGCAACGGAAACCAAGATTCCTGAACCACCAAACATGGAATGGACTCAGGAAGGACTACCGTTTCCTCCCACCCAATCATCAACAATCACTGTTGAAATGGCCAGTACAGGCCTGGGGGAATACTTAGTGCAAAATGTTGTGGCAACCCCCACACTTGAGTCAGTACAAGACATGGGAAGACCTCGCCTTCCCATTGGAACAATCGTCCCTCTAGGCTACCCACCGAACCAGAAAAATTTTGTGTATGGGGGCTTTGATCATGGTCTTGAACCATGCCAACAAAAGGAAACAGACGAAGAGCCTTTTGTTGAAAACATCAATTATCTGTCAAACCCGAATTTGCCCTAAAATATCTCGGCCAATGCAATTGGCATGGATACGGGCTCGACAGATATGAGCAAGGGATGCGGATCCTTTGCCAACCAAGATATCAGATGCCATATGACAAGTCAGGGGTAGGGTTCAACCATCCCCTGCCATTAGACATCTTGGTTGAAAATATGCAAGGCCTAGAAATAGGCAACAAGGGGGGATTGGCATTGGGTCCTTATGCCAATCCGAATACGGAATACACATTGGGAGACTACCTCCCATGGTCAAAAAACACCCCCGGCAGCAACAGTAATCCCTCTTCTTTGCTAGAGAGAGGCGAAAGTTCAGAGATTAATCCTCAAAGAGAACATCAACGACTGCCAGACATCTTTCTGAAACTGTTCCCCTTAGAGGTTCCAGACGAAATAACACAGTCTCAAGAGAATCAGGTCCCTCCACTAAGAGTGGAACAACCGCAATGGGACCAGATTAATTCACTGGAATAGGAAGAGTCCTCAACATCGCAAGCAACAGATGCTGAAGAGAATGAACAATTTTGGATCTATGAAAGTGATTCAGAAGATGAGACTGAGATGATCTATCTCAGACATGCGCGACAAAATCATCGCGCTCTAACTCATGAAGATCTAATGGGACAGATGGGTATACTGTTAGGACATGAATGGCACGTAGACCCAGCGAGGTGGGACCAAGTGTTAGACCTATGGCTCCAAATTCAAGATGAGCATCGTCCACCTCGAGATCCCATCATGACAGCAGCTGCCGAGGGAAGACCCCGCCTTCCTTTTCACACATAGAGATGAATTTGCACCTAGAGAGGATCCATTCGTGCCCGCTCCCGTAGAGCCGGATCCAGAGTATAGGGAACATCTAAAAGAATCAAGTCATCACACCCACGGTCTGGAGACCAAATTCATTCCATCCACATGATCTCCATTGATTTGACCGCACCCATCCGCAATCCGACCGATCCATCATGGTCATTGCATCTAGACATGGATGCCATCGACTGGGATCGCGTCAAGTCATAGCCGATAAACTAGCAGAGGCTCCTATTGAAGACGATCCGTCATAGAACTACCCGATGATTTTCCATGTCTCAATATGAAGTAGGACAACCTATTTTGATGGTTCCAAATGCGACAAAAAATCTTCACACAATCAAAAACTTCCAATGCACCAACAACAAGCAATATGAAGCCTTGCTCCTAGGTCTTTAGACAACAATCGCCATGAACATCAAAAGATTGAACATATTTGGTGATTCATTGTTAATCGTCAATCAAGTCAAAGGGGTATATCAATGCAAATGCCCAGTTCTAAAGGCCTATAAAGCCCTCGTGGACAAATTCCTAGCAAAACTTGAGTGGTATGACATCGAGGCACTCCCTCGATCATCGAATCATTTTGCGGACACAATGGCCTCCTTGGGGTCACTAATCCCGCAAGACCTTTTCGGTGATATAACAACCATTCAAGTCAAAACCTTATCGCAACCCGCGATGGAGTGCGCAAGCTCAGACTTGATGCCAGGAGTCCACATGATCCAGATCGAACCATCTTCGGATAAGTTCTTTCGAATCCGAGACTGTTTGAAACGTGCCAACTGGGGGTCTTTGTTTTCCCCCACTCCCATTAATAGCAACACAATGCTATTCTTACAAGTTCTATCCCAATCAGCATTTGTTAGGGAAGAACTTCAAAAGGGATTGGCTGTTCATACTGTCGAGGTTTCTGATAAACAGGACTGGTATTTACCCATAAGAGACTACCTCAAGTTAGGTAATCTTCCCTTTGGATTGATGCACGCCGCAAAATGAACATTCAAACAAAAAGCGGCAAAATATGTCTTGATAGGAGACATTTTGTATCGTCGTAGCTATGACGGAATTCTTCTTCGTTGTTTGGACCAGCAAGAGTCCACTTGGGCAGTCACCCAAGCGCATGACGGTACATGTGGTGGCCACTTCAGTGGTATGGCCATTGCAAAGCGCATTCTTTGCATGGGCTATTATTGGCCATCTTTAGAGCGAGATTGTTGCGCGTATGTCAAGAGGTGCGTGAAATGTCAACATCATGCCAATTTAATGCACGCACCTTCCCAGGCCCTACAGACAGTCCAGTCTGCTTGGCCATTTTCATAGTGGGGCCTCGATCTAATCGGAAAGATCTCCCTTGCATCGTCAAAGCCGTCACACGTTTATCATAACGGCCATAGAATATTTTACCAAATGGGTGGAAGCAATTCCGTTAACCTCTACGAAAGGACCCCGCATTGCGGAGTTCATTTTGCATTACATCATATGTCGTTTTGGTATTCCATCCAAAATAATCTCGGATAATGGGCCATCATTCAAGAACAAAGACGTGCGTGCTTTAACCACAAAGTACAAAATTCAGCACAGCTTTTCAACACCCTATTATCCGCAAGCAAATGGGCAAGCAGAGGCGTCAAACAAAATGCTAGTCGCCATCCTTAAAAAGACCATCGCAGAAAGTAATAAGGATTGGCACATACAAATCCCACTTGCCCTTTGGGCTTATCGCACTAGCATTCGGACGCCCACTGGGGCAACTCCGTTTTCACTGGTGTATGGCTCAGAGGAAGTAATGCCTCTCGAGTTGGAAATTCCTTCCCTGCGCATATCAATGCAGGAGTTCATCGATGATAACACTGCGCGGCAGGCCCGATTAGACCAACTTACGTTGCTTGACGAATGACGTGTTAATGCTCTCGAGCACTTACGTATCTATCAAGAGCGGCTTAAGAAAGCTTACAACATGAAAGTTCACCTAAGAGACTTTCGGGTTGGTGATTTGGTTCTGAAGGAAAACCAACAAAACTCTAATTTGCCGTCCCATATGAGGGACAAATTCATGGCAAATTGGTTAGGTCCTTATGTCATTGATAGTAAAATAGGACCCGGGACGTACCGGCTAGCTTCTCTTGACGGTATCAAGGAAACAGAACCCTTGAATATCAGTCATTTGCGACCATTTCATATCTAAGAAAGCCATATACCAAAAAAAAAAAAAAAAAAACTCCAAGGATTATCGCAATTTCTTGGTCAACCCAAAAAGCTCCAAGGATTATCGCAATCTCTTGGTCACCCAAAAATCTCCAAGGATTATCGCAATCTCTTGGTCACCCAAAAAGCTCCAAGGATTATCGCAATCTCTTGGTCACCCAAAAAGCTCCAAGGATTATCGCAATCTCTTGGTCAACCAAAAAGCTCCAAGGATACGCAACTGTACAAGAAGGAAAAAGAAAGCGAAAGCAAGGAAACTCTGGTCAACCCAAAACTCCAAGGATGATCGCAATCTTCACCCAAAACAAGGAATCGAACAAAAATCCAAGGATTATCGCAATCTCTTGGTCAACCCAAAAAGCTCCAAGGATTATCGCAATCTCTTGGTCACCCAAAAAGCTCCAAGGATTATCGCAATCTCTTGGTCACCAAAAAGCTCCAAGGATTATCGCAATCTCTTGGTCAACCCAAAAAGCTCCAAGGATTATCGCAATCTCTTGGTCACCCAAAAAGCTCCAAGGATTATCGCAATCTCTTGGTCAACCCAAAAAGCTCCAAGGATTATCGCAATCTCTTGGTCAACCCAAAAAGCTCCAAGGATTATCGCAATCTCTTGGTCACCCAAAAAGCTCCAAGGATTATCGCAATCTCTTGGTCACCCAAAAAGCTCCAAGGATTATCGCAATCTCTTGGTCACCCAAAAACTCCAAGGATTACAATGCACAAAAACAACCAAAAAAGGATTATCGCAATCTCTTGGTCACCCTAAAAGCTCCAAGGATTATCGCAATCTCTTGGTCACCAAAAAGCTCCAAGGATTATCGCAATCTCTTGGTCAATCCAAAAAGCTCCAAGGATTATAGCAATCTCTTGGTCACCCCAAAAGCTCCAAGGATTATCGCAATCACTTGGTCAAACCCAAAAAGCTCCAACGATTATCGCAATCATCAAGAAATTCAAAAAAACAAAACAACAAAAATCATCAAAAACAACAAATATTTGCATCTCAATTCTAGGCATACTCAAATTCATCAAAAAATTCATATTCTCGCACCTCATCTTCACCTTCACCAAAAACAATCCATCAAAATTACAAAAATACATAGCTGCATTAAGCATTGCATCCATACATTGCATATTTGTAGTCATACAGGTCAAAGGCACCATAAGCTGCAATAGCTCTGATAGTCCATCTTGTTCCGCATTGTCTCATGTTACAAAAACAACAAAAACACCAAGCATAACTTTTACCACACTACAGTCAGTGGTCTGGGAATGTACCAAGAGTTTCAGTAATTCAGTCATCATTTTCCTCTTTAGCCATGTAGTGTATCAAGTCGAACAGATTTTACGAAGGTAGAGTCATACTTGAAATACACCTTGTTACGTAACATCCCAACACAAATCAAAACACTAAAATTCCCAAATTGTGTGAACGAAAGACGAAACCTACAAAATAATCTAGGTCACCACAAGCGAAACGGTTATCTTGCTCATCCCCCTATGCGAATGACCCCTAGAATGCTGAGAGTTGGCAAAAGGACAAGCATCCTCCCTACCCAATTCCCTAAGAATCCCTAAAGTTCTCAACAGTTTGCAAAACACAAAAAATTTGCAAAATGTCAAAACTCCAAAATTTGACAAACTACAAGTGCACACATCAAAAGGCACAAACAACGAGTGATTTTGGTCACTCCATAACTCCAATCCCTTGCTCGAAAGAAAAACAAATCAAAATGAACAAGTGATCTCATCACTACAATGAGCAAGTATCCCAATACAATTGAAGAAAAGAAGGGAGTTGACCTTGAATCCTTGGAACTCTCAGCATTCTATAGGTCATAAGGCAAGCTTCAGTACCAATTTGGTTGATAGCCAATGGGTAATAGAAGTAAACCTCCCGCATGACGATATATCTCGTCACATTAACTTGCGTACAGATCAATATTTGCATGTGGATGAGCTAGCTTATGGCATCCTGGATTACACCGCAGATTAATCTTAGTACATACAACAAAGGAATTCATGGAGCTAATTAGGTGATCCTCAGTATAGGTTCGGTTGAAAGCCCATCTGGCACTGGCGGTATCCTAACAAATACCACTAAATGAACTCAATTGCACACACAGGGATATGAAATAACTGGGTCAAAAACAAGTCCGATTCATACCTTGGTCAAAAAGTCTTGTAAGATAAAGTACAGTCATGGATGGTGAGTTAAAACTGACTGAATCTCAGAAAACCTTACATTCATTCCAAAACCATCTGCGCTACTTATCATCCTTATGATACCATCAGAAAATACAAAAAAAAAAAAAACCATGTAAATAAAGAGCTTCTTAAACAGCCTATAGTGCAATCATCACAAATGTCATTCATCCATTTCACCTCGCATATCACATAGACATCAAAAACATTTACATTCATCATAACATCTGCATTCATCAAAATAAATAAACATGCATAACAAAAATCACATCATCACATGTACAAAACCAAAAATAAAACCGGTATATATATATATATATCGTCAAAAAGATGCCCGCAAGCTACAAAACCGGTCCTCAGACCCCGCAATCATATCCAAAAACCCAACCTAAGGCGTCGACCACCATGATCACGTAGGATCGGTGCGACGGGAACTACCCCCGTGGTGTGGGTCCTACGGGACCTTGCAGGGCGGCTACTACTAGCCCCCGCATCATGCCTGCTACCACCCCCTCATCTAACCGCCTGCGACGAGATGATGCTGACTGCTCAGTCAGACTATCCCTTGTCCGCCGTGAAGATCCACCGACCGAAGGCTCAGGTAGCCGCCCACCAAGGTGAATGACCTCCCTCTCCAAGTCTATCCGGTACAGACACCACTCTGCCTCTCGTCGATGATAGATAGACAATGCATCATCGCGTTGCACCAAAACTCTATCCCGCTCTGCCAACTGAGCCCGTAGAAGATCCCTCTCCTACCGCGCATCCCCCAGCTCCCGCCTCGCATCCCCCAACTCCAGATCCCGCATCCGTAGCAGCTCTGTCAGTCGAGCAATCTCAACGCCTACATCCGACCCCACCTCCTCTTTATCTGCCGGATGCATAGGACTCGCGGGGACGAGAGCCTGCTCAGGCTCCCACTGCTCCTCCACATCCTGCATGTCCGGCTGCTCCGGAACACCCAAGCCCACATCCTCATCTCCCACATCCACCATGTCCGCATCATCCATACCCCCCCAATCACCCCCTGCTGCCTCAGCATCCTCCACTACCGCCTCCGCACCTCCCAGTGGCCCCTCTCCTCTCCAACGCCGTAGTACCCACCACGAGTCATACTCAGTGGTAGTCCCGATGTCATCCACATCCGGGACCTCAATCACTACGTCGGACTCCTCGCCCAATGGAGCAATGATCGGTGGCTCTAATCCTCTCTCATCTCCCCACCGTCGATAGACCACGGGCTCACCAGGCAACCCCTGGCGCACCCCAAACTGTCGTGTAACCCGACGGTACGAAAAGAACTCATGCTCCGTCTCGTGCCGCCTAGTCAACCACCGCTCCCTGCGTACCTATCGGAGCCACTCTCCAGCCTCAAGCCCAGGCTAGACAGTCCCGATAGGGACGCCAAAACACCTCCCCTGGAGTGAGCCGAGAAAAGGCATCAGTGTAGTGCTCAACGACACCTGCCCATCGTCGACTTCCGCCTCGCTCCGTAGACCGCCGCCACAAAACTGCATAACCAATCTCCTCATCCTCCATCACCGCCCGAGTCGTCCACGGTAACCCGGTAGGCCTCTCAACGCCTATGTGCTGCCAACCCCAAAGATCGCAACAAAAACTACAATCGACACCCTTTCGCTATCGTCCGACGACGACGGACCCCGTACAGCTCCCCGTAGAGCCGTGCCAACAAAGTCTGTCCCCATATCAGAATCAACGGTGCCTCTATCGGGCACTCTGCCAACTGCCACACCAAATCCAACAGGTTCCACGGGAACCTCGTGCCTGACGAATCAGGGAGAAGAATGTTAGAAATGAGGCCCATCAAGAATGCGTGCCTCACTCCTAACACCCCCCTCTCCTGCCACCAGCTAACCAAAATCCCGCCAGCCTGGAAATCCACCTCGACTGTCTCCACTGGGTTTGCTACACCCAACTGCCCCCCATGCCCAAAACATCTCGTAAGTATAGCAGTCCGCTGATCAAACGGTGATGTCCTAATAGGTAGACCATCTATCGAAATCCGAAGCAAACGATAGACGTCCTCAAGAGTCACAGTCATCTCCCCGTCGGGAGATGGAAAGTATTGGTCCACGGATCCCAAAGCTTGATCAGGGCCGTCAGATAGGCCTGATCCGAAACCACAAGCTCCAGTCGAGCCACCTGCTTGAGCCCAAGGGCATCAAGCCATTCCCAGTCATCATCGGTCAATGCCAACCGCGCCTCAGTAAATGCAGCGGGTACACGGTACCGGCTCCTAACAACCTGCAAAGCAAAAAAAAAACAACACAAACAAAAAAAAAAAAAAAAAATAACAGATCAAATTTTCAGTTCTAGGGTTTCTAACCTTAACCGTTAAACAAAAACATCACAAAAAATCTTAAAGTTTTGAAAAGCGTCAACACAAAAACAATGCATTAAATAAAAGCAAAATAAACTCTAGGAACACTTACAGGTTTCACTTCGGCTCCGCCGCTCGAACCAGTGTGTGCACTCATGATAGCAAAGAGAATTCCAGCAGCGCTTCGCTTCACAAAATTACCTCCTCCTCCCAAAGCTCCAAAATCGCAAGAAAAAAATGACACAAATGAGCCCAAAATCAAGTTTTGGCCATTAAATAGGCCTTTTGCACTGGAATTCGTCCTTGACTGGGACGAGCGCTCTGATTAGCGCTCGTCCCACCCAGGGATGAATTCTCCAGCTGGAATTCGTCCCACCCAGGGACGAATTCAGGCCAGCACTTAAAAAAAAATCAAAAAATGACTAAAAATGCACTAAAAACAGACAATAAAATTGCCCGACAGGATTGCTACTACACCTGACAACAAGGGCATACAAAATCGACATTGGAGTCACAAATTGTCACTATCATACTCCCTAAGAAGGCTACCATAGCTGGACCGCTCCACGGGAAGACGGATTTTAGACAATTTCATCCCCAAACGACATCACAAAAGGGTCAAAGCCCACTCAAAAACAGTACAAAATTCAACAAAAACAAACAGCAAAAAACATTGCCGGACATAAGTGCTCTTGCACTTAACCTCTGGGCAAAGAAAATCGATGGCGAGGTTCAAATTATCTCTCTCCTACTTCCCCAAGAAGGCTAACATAGCCGGACCGCTCCACGGGAAGTTAGGTTTTCGATGATTTCACCTCATTACGGCATCACCAAAAGGGTTAACACCCACCAAAAATAGGTCCAAATGTTGGAAAAATTGCACACGCTTAACGGTAAACCCTTTAAAGGCACCCTTGCACAAGTCATCTTGGGTCAAGCGACTCGTCGCTTCTCTCACGAAGGTCATTCCCTCATCGATTCGTCGCTTGAGGGGGTAGTCACACTTAGTCACCAACCAACAATCACACACCCAATTAAGGAAAATGACATGCATTCAAAGAATCATTGACAAAGACAATCACGCTCCTGCTTGGGGCAAGAAACAAGCAACAATCAAATCAATCAAACACTTGGCATTTCGTGAATCATGAACACAAGGTTCCCCCCGAGGATAAAAATGCCCTTTGCCTCGTTCATGACTGATCAATGTCTAAGTTCAAGTCACACCTCAACAAAATAGGTTAATACTTGAAATCAAATTCCTTAGCTCGTCGAAGCAAGGATTCAAGAATGCATGCCCTTTCCATACTTGGGGCATCAAAAGTTGGTTAGGTTACCAAGAAACCCTAATCATTAGTGCTTTGGTTATCTATTTTTGCTCAACACTGCGTCACCCGTAGCGCTTCCCAAAAAGGGGCATCTATAGACACCAAAACAGCACCAATCCGATTATGTGACTGCAAACATTGATCGCTTTGACAAACACAGCCCCCAGGGCAGCCCTCAGAGGTTAAACAGTGGTCTTAACCACTTTCATAGCAATTTTGTAAGGTCAAGGAGCAATTTGGCACACTTGGACACTTTGCCCAGTATTCGTCTCACCTAGGGACGAATTCAAAATAGAATCCGTCCCACCCCAGGACGAATTCTGAATCCGTCCCTGGGTGGGACGAATTCTAAGCTTAACGGGCAAAAAGACAAATGGCGCCAAGTGGCAGCCCAGAACAGTCAGTTGATGACTCCTGCCTCGCACGCGTGTGTAGGTGGACAGAGGGGCCATTAGAAGACTGTCACAAAAGGCATTTATCAAAGCCCAAGTCAACGGAGGACTCCCCTCCCTCATGGGAAGACAAGACTGCCACATGGCGCCTATGACCAACACATGGCATTTGTGCTTCCCTCCCAAAAGAGACCCCATGGGTCTATAAAAGGTGGGACTTTTCTCACCCAAGACATATAGGTTGAAGGAGTTTTCAAGCAACGAAGTGCTGCCGAGTTGAAGACCCACTTGCATCCCTTTTGGTTCACCTTCCCACATCCACCAATCTCTTTTGCAAGGGAGGTTGTTGGGTGGCTTTTGGAAGCTTGAATCGGACCCAAATCCAACACATGGACACCTGAACCAACCAATTCGCCGAACCCCCAATCCTAAGAGGTTTTGGGCCCATCCCTAGTGGATTGGCACCGGAATCAAGTGCCAACGGTGGGAGGCCCACTTGGGCACCCCCGCACTTTCTAGGTTTTAGAG
This sequence comes from Wollemia nobilis, assembly GCA_028583015.1. Taxonomy (NCBI): domain Eukaryota; kingdom Viridiplantae; phylum Streptophyta; class Pinopsida; order Araucariales; family Araucariaceae; genus Wollemia; species Wollemia nobilis. The sequence goes on from JAQPPZ010001489.1 coordinate 2,004,629, forward strand.
CATTCTAGATTACTTTTTTTTAGGTTGCATTTTGTGTTATTATGTTTGGTTAACTCATAGCTGCAATTTCGTAACTTTTGGTCGGATTCTAGTATGTTTTGTGTCGCTTTGTTGTTTCACTGACTTGCAGGTGGCGAGATCAAATTCCCGAGGGTAGAGGCCAAATTGGGAGAATCCGACCATCTGGGTCGTCCCAAAATGGCCCCAATTACATAACCCCCTTGTTTGCAGGCGTTTTGCAGGTCTCGGGAATCGACATTGGAGCAGCAGCAGGTCGGCTTCTTCAACACAGAAGAATTCGTCCCACCCAGGGACGAATTGCAGTCAGAAATCGTCCCACCTAGGGACGAATTCCAGTTGAAGGCATATTGGCCAGCTGTCTCAGTGGCAATGGCCTTCTGGTAACATTTTCTGTCTTCTGTCAAGTTTTCAGGCTGTTTAGAATCATTTTGTTTACTGTTTTAGATAAATGTTTGCATGCATCTTTTGATGATTTTAGAAGAACGAACACTTTTCACTTGCAGCAGGTGCTACTGACATCTTGGTTGTTTCTTTGTTCGTAGGAGAAGCAGCGGAGGTGAAGAACTCATCGACATCAATGACGACATCATCTTGGCCCGCCCATTGCAATCGTGGGCACGCGGAAAGAGGAACATTGAGTGATTGTAATCGAATTCTTTTAACGCTCCTAGCCCCCAAAAAGGGAGGAGACGTCATTGTAACAGAGATCAAGGGATATTAATGAAAGGGCTGTGTTTTCTCCATTTGCTTGTGTCTCTTCCAATGCGTTTCTTTTCCATTTCATGCACTTTACGTTTCTAGGACTTAAGCGCATTTGGTTTTGGTTATATTGCAATTAGTGTTTCCTTTGCCCGAATCTCGTGCTTTCACCTATTAGACTTGTAAAAGGATTGGCTTTATAGAATCCATGGCTCTCTTGGAGGATATGTTATATGGAAAATATACATTAGATAAAATAGAGGAAATAAGTCATTGGATTAGATTTACATGGAGAATAGATTGGAAGTTCAATTGTTAGGATCAAGATAAAATTAGCAGTCAAAAAAATTTGATTGGGATTTTGGATGGTGCAATCACAAGTTACAAGTAGATTGACATGCATGATTCCCAATCAAAATAGAAGATTGATAATGAATGGTGATAAAATAGGATTCATGAGGTAAGATTTTAATTTTAATGGGTAATTAATGTAATTAGTTATCTATTTTGTTTATCATAATAAAGCAATAGTGCTATAGGTAAAATCATAAATCATACTAATATTCCAAATACTAATGATAAAAGTGACTTTTGGTAGGTCAATTGGATAGAAAAGTATAAAATTTAAATTTTTGAGAAAGTGCTACTAGCTAACTAGTAGCACCACCAACACTATGATATTGGGTATGCTATTTTTGCATTAGGATATTAAATGTCACTAAGTTTGATATTTAGTTGGTTGATTTGGTTAACATGCCTAATTATCTAGATTAAGTAGATGTTGGTAATATTTGAAAATTAAATGATGTGTTCAAAATTGGATGTCTATATTTGTCATTTTTATGCATTCATCAAATAATGAATATGTCAAAAATAGTTTGCATGCTCCACACAAGTAGATTTTGTGTTGTTTGAGAGGATTAATGGTTTTTATTTGTTGATCACTAATGATGTTCAATTTTATATTTACAACAACATTATTCCATTCTCTTATGTGCCCCATCAAATTTTAGAAAGAAAAAATAATTTCACCAAGAAAACTTGATGTGACTATGATATGTAGATGGTTTGGTAAGAGATTGTGATAAAAAATCAAAATTGATTAAAATGGAATAGTGGTAATATGGTTAGGGGATAAGAACACAATTATTTTTATCACTCATAATTATGTTAGAGATATTTGGATGCATGTTCACAATACTTGCTATGATGGGCCACTAAGTGAGACCCACACATCATACAGACCATATGAGACCACTAACAGTAAGATAAGGGGATCAACCTTGAATTGTACTTTGAAATTACCTCAAAATTTGTATTTTTATCTTGAGAAACATGTTTCTTGTAAAGGATAATTCTACCATATAGTAATAGTGCTAATACTCCAAAGCTTTTACCAAGAAGTAGCACTATGGTTGTGTGATGGTTCTTTTATCACTTTGACAATGCTTTTGTTGTACAATAATGATATTATCATGTACTATAACTTTAACATATTGATGGTGCTTTTGTATTTATAATTTTTTGAGGCTTATTATAGTCTAAGGTAGTATTATAGCTTAGATTAGGTTAAAATTTAGATGCAAAGGACTAATAATTTAGTATGACTAGGTTGCAAGAGAGGCTATAGATATTGAACTACTAGGAACGATGATCACATATATTGAAAACCATCTTGTTCCTACTAAAATTTGAGGAACATGTTCTCCTTGTGATAGTGGAGCTAAATCATGTGGCCCTTATGTTGAAAGTTAAGTTTGATCAGGCCCACCTGATTACTTTGGCCAAACATTGGTATTAAAAAACAATTACCTTCCAATGATCCTATGGAGAGTTCATAGTGATACTAGTAGCTGTAAGACATATCTTAATCGTTATTATTATATGAGATCTTATATTACATGTTCCAATGCTAGTAATAGATTATATAACAACTAACCAATGATGCTTACTTTCTAATTATGATATTAGGTATTTACATCAATGTTACATATGCTAGAGGATAAATTAGAAAGTAGATAACATTAGCTTGATGTTAGAGGTTATCACTAATAACATTAGCAATAGAGTGATGCATTAGGTCTAGGAAAACATTGTGGATGATATGTTGGCATAGTAGATAATTTTTCACATGGGGACTAGCCATATAATGCTAGTTATAGAACTTACTGCATCCAGTGGTATATAGGGGTAAAAGTTGTTTATCATATTGTAATATAATCTAAGTATGATCTTGAGAGCACATTTTTATCATGAGGCTACTAAGGACACTAGGATAGGTAGATGGTGTAGATGCACCTTTTGCATTTGAGATTTGCCAAGGCAGACCACACAAAGGTGAATTGGCTAGGATTTAGTGGATGATTGATGATGTTTGACAAGAGGAGATGACATGGAGGCCATTTAGAGACCATATAGACATTTATGATAATGGATATTAGCTGGATTGGTTCATACTAAGGATATGGATAGTAATACCAATAGGAGAGTGGGGGCTCTTCCACTATGATCACATGGTCCACCAATTTTGCTTGACATAGGATATCCTAATGGATATAGTGTGGTATCGAGAGTGTGAGTTCAACACATTATCAAACACTAACTTCTATCATAATCCTAACATTGATGATCCCCTTATTCTATATCTAGGCATTGATGATCCCAATATGAATAATTGCTATTAGAGATCATACTAGACCTTCCATCCTAGAAGGTTCATAGTGGAAGGGATTAGGATGTAGCTAGAAAGGTAGTTAGAAGATCAATAAGTAGTCTTTCCATTTTTTAGATAATATCTAGACTATGAACAATATAGAAAAATGATAACATTAACAACAATAAAAGGGAATACATCCATGTCAATGAATATTATGGGTGAGGTAAGAATGAATAGATCATATCAATTTACTATGGATGTAGAAAGGGATGTACTAGATCAATAGGTTGTAATTTTATACATTGCACTAGTGGTGACCTTGGTAGAGCAAGATGCATCAAAGGCAAAGGTAGTAGTCAAGATACAATAACATGACCACTTGGTCTAGCAGACCTCACTGATGAAATCAACTATCCTTATTTTAACTATGAAAAGGGATGTAAATATAGTTATGTATGTAGTGGTAACTAATACTTGTAATAGTTAATGACGGGCATCATCAATTTTCTTGCTTTAGTCACTTTAATCTAGCAATCTAGGGTGGCATCCCATGTTTATATGTGCTAGGGAATTACTTGTATTGTTTAGGTATTGAGGTTTCTAAATATTTCATAACAAGAAAATTATTGAAGTAATAAAATATAAATGCAGAAAAGGAAATCACAATATTGCAAAAAATTAAATTATCACATTTTACGAAAATAAAAAATGGCACACTTTATATGAGAAAATTTTCAAAACTAGTAGCTACATTAAATTAACCTAGAGCAAAACAAGCAAACATGCAAATGTTGAAACCATAACAAGTTGAATATTGTAATGAATCTACAAAAGAATAGACAATTAAATTTATTACATACCTATAGAGTGAAATTGCAGAATAACAAAGCTTACCACCATGCCTTTGGAGTGGGCCCTTGTTCCTCAACTTAACTTAGGAGTAAAATATGTAATACAACTAGGATATAAGGAGTATTTTAATTAATAGGAAATTAAATTATATAGGGACTTTCTTTTTCATAGTCTTCTTCCTTATATTCTATAAATTAAACATTTCAAAAGTATCCTCATGCTTATTATTATAGTACTATATACTATGCACATTATAACTACTATTTTTTAATTAATACTAAATTTGAGGGAGATGAATCTCCAACCTTATTGGAATAATAGGAATAGTTGTGATTCTTACAACCAAAATTAGTTGTCTAGTTACATTTACCATTCCTATTATATTAACTGTTACTAATTTTATTCCTACTAAGTTTATCTCAAGGTATATCTTGTGCTTCTCAATTTGACAATCTACAAAGACATTAAATTTAGTGTTATTGATCCACTTATAACCAATCATAATTTTAACATTAGGTAGACTAACTAAATCCAATGCTTGACTCTTTATAAGAAAATATTATTCTATTACCATAGTATCTTCTCCATAGGATAAATATGGACTTAAGAATAAGTGAGAGAATATCCATAATCATCGAACTTCAAAATAAAAGCCTAAGTAGGTGGGAGATTTGTATTACTTTCACAATACAATAGGATTTATATCTAAAAAAAAGTAGACCTCTTGTTCATAGGAAAGTATAATGAATATAGTGGTATATGATGTAGAAGATCACAAATAGAAGACTTTTAAGGAGCTAACATATGTGTAAATTATTGGAAATTTTGAGTATAGTGTGTTGTCATTGTTGTCATAGGTTGATGTCAAAAGAGAAGATGTCATTGGTTGTCATTGATAATATTATAATATTTATTATTATAATATTGGTTGAGAAAAATATTATAATATCTACATTTTGAATATTATAATGAAGGACAAAATTCTTAAAAGCTCTTTGGAACAATGGTTTAAAATGAGGTCAAGGTTCAAAAGAATATGAAGGTAAGGTTCAAAAGAATTAATATTATTGATGGCAATAATATTAATTGTGAAGGCAATGTTCAAAATAATTAATATCATTAATATTATTGAAGGCAATAATAAAAATTATAAAGGCAAGGTTCAAAAGGAGCAATATTATAATATTTTTATTATAATGAATTTTTTAAAGTATGTTAGAAAATGAAAGACTTAATGTTTATTCTATTCAGAGGCTTTGCTTAAATAGCAAAGGTATACAAACTAATCCATTGGATCATAACTAATCAAGCTAATATCAACCACACATATTATCCTAGTAACAACTTAGGATATGATTTATTCTAACACCCCCCTTAAGTTGCACTAGGATATACTCTAACACACCCCTTAAGTGATACTAGGAGGTAGTGAAAAACAACAAAATCATAAAAAGTGGCATATCCACAAGTATGAGTCCCGAAAACAAGGCTTTATAAGGTACTCATGTACAATATGTGCATTATTAAACTCTGTAGAAAGATGAACAAAAAATCATAAGGGAGAAAACCACTTGCGAGATTAGAAGAAGATTAACCTGCCAAAATAGAAGAAGAAGTAGGAAGATGTGCATGGAGGATGGAGAGGAAGTAAGATGTCTTCTTCAACCCTCCTAGGACAACTTCCATCAAGAAGCCTGCAAAGGATTCATCAAATGTCTCAAAAAAAGTAGAAAATATTTTTCACCGAACTAAAAGAAATCTCTTCAGACTGGTACTTATGACAAATATCAAGGCTATGAACCATGAAAAGAAGGTCACTAAAGAAAAACCCTTGAAACCAAAGTATCTCACAAAAAAAGAGTGTGAAGATAGTGTGAAAATAACCACAAGAATCGCAAGGGATGTCCAAATTGACTCCACAAGCATAAGTAGTGGTTTCCACCTATATGAATACAATGGGATGATAACAAGGTCCAAAACTTGTGGACAAATAACCAAACAAGGGGATCCCCTTAAAAACAAAGTATCTCACAAAAGGAGAGTGAGAAGATAGGATGGAGAAAGAACCACTACAATCGCAAGGGTAGTCCAAAATGACTCCACAAGCATAAATATGTGGTTTCCACCTATACGAACACAATGGGTTAATAACAAGGTCCAAAATTTGGGACAAACAACCAAACAAGGGGATAAAAAATAAAGGGCATCAAGGTAGCTGCCAAACAATGAAAAAGTCACCAAATAATCCAAATAAGGGTCAAAGGGACTTTATAAATGTAGTTCGTAGAAACCACACAAAATATTTCAATCGAGAGAGCACAATATTTAAGACACAAAAAAGTATAAAAAATAGTTTCAAAACTAAAATGGACACCACCATTGTGTCCATCTCAAAAACATCTTTCCAACAAATATATATAAGGTATACTCCTAAAAATAGAGGTGCTCAAAAAAAGCAAAACAATATGATGTCCCTCTAAGTGGGTGCAACTCCGAGAATTCCCAAGTGATCATAAATTTGAGTGGTACTCTGGGACAAAATGCTTAACCTGGGAGTTTTACTTCCAGGAAAGAAAATCTCCAACTTGAAACTAGATACAAGCAAATTCCCTTTAGATGTTCCCTCCATTTTTTTTTGCTTCCTTCAAAAGTAATGGACCTGAGATGGACTGCAATATTTTGAGTTTCAGACAACTTTTATCATAGTCTAGGCTCAACACATTAGCTTTATGTAAGAACCTGTATTCTAAAAAAATTAAAATACTCTCCAGAAATGGTCACAACCAATTTTAAAAAAAAGGGAAAAAATGGATAACACAGACCCTATATTGCCGCAATGCACTCAAAATCAATCTTTGCATTCAAAGGTAATGCTGCAACTTGATAAGTGGAGCATGCTGGAGCGGACGATAAAAAATGTTTTGCATAAATTTCATTTACTCTACTGAAATCATTCAGATATGCCAACATAATAGTTGTTTGACGACTGAAGAATAGCTTGCACCACTTGCTTTCAAGATATCTCCCATATTTTCAGAACCTGTTCAGTTTGCTCCTCCACACTGTCTGAAATATCTCCATTATAAGACCAAGAATACCAGAAAAAAAATACAATATTGTTCGCTTTTATTGCTTGAGAATAAGGGCCCAATGCTGCTGGTGCCTTGTCTGTTTGAATAGCCTCCTTCAGAGCTACAACATGTGCCATGCAGCACACATTTCCAGTCCATGCAAACAGTGGCTTCGGATTGCCTCGGCCTCCATTGTGGAGTGATAAGACTTTGGATCCAACTGCTTTAAGACACAGAAATCCTGCTCCTTCGGCAACCAGCGAAGGGGTCCACCTTCATAAATATTTGATATGACTATCGTTTCGACCTAATGATCTCACCATTTTGTTTGACAACGCAGCAATAAATCGACCCTTACAAACCGATCATAAGAAGTTGGGTGTCATGGTAGTGGCATGACATTTAACCTTCCATAGTCAAATAAAAATGATGACAGCCATGCAGGAAATTGTGTAGGCTATGGAAACCAGTTTGTCATCAACAAAACTAGTGTAACAGATGGCAACAACATCAAGCGTAGTAGATCCCCTCATAAAAGCACCATAGAAGCTCCAAAGGGAATCTCGCATCTCCATAATAGAAGGTTATTCTCCGTTAAACAAAGGCCTGATGGAGGAACAAAACCCCAATTCTACTAAAAATTATTTCTTTCCATCTCCCAAGTAGAGAAAAAATCATAGTCCTCGGCTTTCAACAGTGCATAAAAGCTCTAACATCGACGTGCACTTTCATGGTGGAAGATGATGATGGTCTACATAGTGGACAATATGGGTGCATCCCTCACATCAAATGCTCATCCGTGAATTCCAGATGAACCCAAATGGACTTTTGGTGTACTGTTGCCACCTACTCTAATGAAAATTGTGCTAAAATTATAGTCAATAATCATTATTAAAGAAAGGAGCCGGAGCAATTGTAAAAAACCAAAAAATAATAATGTCCAGAAATTTTGTCATCACCATCAAGTTTTTGATAATAGCCACCACCAGAGCTATAATTTTTGTTGGGAAGAAGTAATTGTAGCTAGTCGTAACCAGCCAACACTCCATCACCAACAACAGCTCGTAGAATAATGGGTCATGCTTTTCTGAGATTCGATAGACCTATGGTGGTATAAATAGCAGAACAGATGGTCCATACATGATATATTATTTTAGCATCACCTTTTAGCATCACAACAAAAATAGGGTCAAAAAATAAGTGGTCTGCTGAAGCTACGCAATCCTCACGAAAGCTATGCAACCCTCACTGCACAAATCACATCACAGACGAGATCTTCAAGAATCGCTCTTCCCACAAATCTAGGAATAGTTCTCCATGTGACGAAAGTCTTCCTAGATGAACGTTCCATATCATTCAAAACTTGGCACACTTTACTTAACAATATGACGTGCTCCATACTGCTTTGTTCACCTTCATCATCATAGACATGGCAGCAATGAAGACACATGGCGGTCGTACAGGGCTGCATGGGCAACATCCACAGGTTTGAGAGCTACACCCGCATGCAACTGCCACTTTGACTTTGCGGGGTATGATTTGTGGTAGCAAAAATACAAAAAACAACACTTCCACTATAGAATCGGTGTTCAGTTTTCAACATCAGTACTGGTGAAAATACTTGTGATCATTCTACGAGAATCTCCATTATTGTTATGAGAGACTCCATATTTATCTATCTTGTGTAGAAAATATAGTATCTACAGCAAAAATAATGCTCCCCAACATAATCACACGAGCATGGGTCGAACTCCGCTTCAATCCAAGGTAGAGCTCACTCTCACATTCACCAAAAATCTTGGACATCTCCAATATCTGTACCAGTACAATGCATTTTACACACAAGAGACTCCGTTGTCAGATCGCTCTTAACTACACAACCACCTGGATAAATAAAAAATTTACAGTGCCTAGATCTGGCGACGAGCAGAGGGATTTGGGGGTTTGGAGCTGTGAAAGCCACGATCGGTTACAAAAAATTTGAACAAAAACATCGGCATCCAATCACCATGACATTCTACTCAAACTTTTTTTTATGAGCGATGCATAAATATTCAGCCTTTGAACTTCGAGAATCGTGCCTTCCGTCATGCACTTCAATCATCGATCGAAATCTCCGATGTTGATGCTCGGGTCCAGTAGTTGTTTCAGGGTCACTGATGGCTGCGATAGAATGGGTATTACCAGGTGGAAAACATCTACGTAGCCATTAATGGCCGCCTTAATCGACAGTACACTAGATTTCAGCCGCAGTATGTACAAGGTCTGTTCCAAAACAAATTACATGACACATCAAACTTCTTCACCGATGGCCTATCAGAGAACTTCAATTTTATCGTCGCTGCAGTCGGCGCCGCCCATAGATCACCATGTACTCGCGGACCTCCTCAGCTTCGGTTGAACCCATCGGAAAAAAAAAATATGTTGCAGCGATGATCTCCAAAAAAATGTCTCGCAATATCTTGTGTGCATGCACATTGAACTGTATATCCTATTTTAAATTTAGGCTATATTAATGATAAGCTGCCCGCCAGCATGCATAAAACGTCGTGACGTGGCACAATGACACCCTATGAAATAAAAACATTTGTCTGCCTGATGATAACTTCATCTGGTAACCTCATATTCATCTCAGAGAGTATCTACCATTATCATAGGGCCGTTGCACCATATTGAGGGAAGCGGTGGGCACAACATGATGACATCAAGCAACGGACATGTTCCTTCATGGCCCGTGCTCGAAAAACCACAAAGGACTACGTGAGGAGAAAAAAAAACATAGCTACCACTTGTCACTATCCTTTTATAGGCCATATCCATGACAACGAGCTCTATGAGACTAACTGCACCAACGAAAACCCCCCCTTGATTGTCCTATCGGTGCACAGTGTCACTCAATTATTTTTGATAGTCTTCCCATATCCAAAAAAAACTTCGAGAAAACCAGCCCGTCATACAAAGAACAAACTTGGTGTCTCTAGGTATAAAACTCAGCTCATAGAGAAAAATTCCCAGCAATCACCAACAGAAAAGCTTGTTCGGTGCTCCATAACAACAGATTAAGTTCAAAAAATACCATGAAAATGTGAAACCGTAATTAGCTAAAAAAATGGTAGCCTTGATCTTCTACTTTTAACTCTCACTGTCAATGATGGCATCGTTCTGCAAACTCTAAAAAACAAAAAAAAAAAAACTAAAAATTACCTTCTAAAATTTTTTTAATCATTTGGTTTCTGATCCATCAAAATATGAAGAGCATACTCCGTCCATAAAAAAAATATTGGGAGAAAAAAATGAAAAAAAAGACTCACAGGGCAGGAAAAGCCTACTCTGATACCATGTTAGAAAATGAGAGACTTGATGTTTATTCTATTGAGAGGCTTTACTTAAATAACAAAGACATACAATATGATCCATTGGATCATAACTAACTGAGCTAATCTCAGCCACACATATTATCCTAGTAACAACTTAGAATATGATTTATTCTAACAAATTATACTTGAGCGCCAAGAAATTGAAGACAATTCAAATTATTTTTGAATAAAGTGGCCGACGTCATATGGGTAAAAAAAATAAATGCGGCACCGACGTTGGACGAAGACCAAATAAAATATATTAATACTATTGCCTAAGGTCATTTGCAAGGTGTTCAAAAAAATTGTGCAAGTAATTGGTTCGATATTTGTTGCATGCGGTAGAGAATAAGAGGAAGGAGGAGCACAATCCTTATGGTAAATGTGGATATTTCACATTCGATCTAGTGCACATAAGAACTCGTCTAGCCATCTAGACCAGCTGATGGCTGAGCCAATGCAAAGGTGTTGTGAGGAAGAGGTTTCATGTTCGAAATCCATCACATACCATTTTATTTTGGTTTGGTTTAGTTCACGGTAGTAGGACATAAAGGGTGACTGACACCTTAGTGCTCTCATGAGATGGGTTGGCATAGTCAGTCGTGGCCCTTTGGTTGGGCGCTTTGCTCTCACGAGGTGAGAGGTTAGAGTCGCATTGAGGAAGAAATAAAAGAGGTATTTAAATTTTAATTTGTGAGTTTGATTTTTGTGGAGTTATAAGGTTAAGTTGGCATTTATTTTTTGTTCATTTGATATAGGAGAAATAAGGTGTGAAAAGGGTTTTTTTGGTGTTAAAATTTAAATATGTTTAGAAGGAGAAATAAAGTGTGAAAAGAGTCTTTTTGATATTGAAATTTAAAATCTGTTTAGAAGGAGAAATAAGGTGTGTTAAGGATTCTTTCATTATATGAGTTGATTGTGTGTGTTTTAAAAGTAGGAGTTATAAGGTATTTTATGGTTTACTTATTGTGTGTATTTTTGCATGGTGAAGGAAAGTTAAAAAAAATTTATTATTTAATTTAAAGCCTTGTTTTGAGAAATAAAAAAGAGGATAGAGAAATACTTCTATGAAAATTATTGAGGAAAGGTTATTGTGATTGATTTAAAAAGAAGATTGACTAACCTCTTAAAGTGGTAAAAAGAAAATTGTTTTGGAATAGGTTTTGAGGGTACTTTTCATCAAAGCAAGTTGAGAGGTATGTTGACATTATTACTTCCCTTGAGTGGTTAGTTGAGCAAATATTTCAGAATTATAAGGTGGAGATAAAAGGGGTTCATTAGTATGTATTGTTGGAAATATTTGAGCTATGTTTTGAGAACAAATTGTGCATCATTGACTAGTGAAATTGGAAACACTTGAGTTAGGGTTTTTGAGAACAAATTGTGTATTCTTCTTGGAAGAATTTGTGAAGCATTTGTGCATTGGTGTGAGTGACATTGAATGTGAATGAGCAAGTGTTAGAGACCAATTTTATAAATCAAGTTGTGCATTATTGTGGTTGATCATTGAGAGTAAATTTACAAGGAATAGAGACCAGTTTTGTGAAGCAAAGTCATACACTAGTTTGATTTGATTTGAAAGAGATTTTGCAAGACGTAGAGATTGGATTAGATGAATGCAAATTTTTTGAATGTGAAGAACATGTTGGGTAATTGATACTACATATCATTCTCTACATGTTCCAGAGGTTAAACAAATCCTAAGTAGAACATATATGAATTGCCTAGTTGAAGAAAGTATTTTTGAAAGAGATATAAACATTGTTTATATGCAAGATTTGGAAATACTTGAGTAGGTTCAGTGAGCGACACTAAAGAATATTTTAGCAAATCTTGTGAGAAGACTTGAAGTAGCATTGAGGTATATTTGATCAAGTTTTCTAAGAATATTTGAGGCAACATTCAGGCATATTTGAGCAAGTCTTGCGAGAAGACATGGGATAGAGTTGAAAATTTTGAGAAGTATATTTGGTCATTAACAAGGAGAATATTTTGGAGCAGACTTGTGCTAACCTTGAAATAAGGTTTTATGTAAATTTGAAAAAATATAGTGAGCATGTTTGAGGTATATTTGTTCATGTAATGTGTGTATATTTGGACAGATTTGTAAGCAGAGTTATAGCATATTTGTACTAGCCTTGTAACGAGGTTTGCTATATATTTTAGGTACAAATTTGTGAGCAGAGTTAGAGAAGATTTGTGCTAGCCTTGTAACGAGGTTTGGTATAGATTTGAAGTAGATATTTGTGAGCAGAGTTGGAGCATATTTGTGCTAGCCTTATGACAAGTTTTGGTGTAGATTTAAGACAGAGTTGAGAGCAGGCTTTGGAGAAGACCAAAGTAGAGGGGATAGAGTTCTCATGTGGAGAGAGATCTACAAACCAGAGCATAGGGGATAAAGTTATCCTATGGAAAGAGATCTACAAACTAGAACAAATAGGATAGAGTTATCCTATGGAGAGAGATCCAGAAACCAAAGCAAAGGGGATATAGTTCTCTTGTGGAGAGAGATCCACAAGCTAGAACAAAGGGGATAGAGTTCTCCTATGGAGAGATATCCACAAAAATTGTAATAGAAAATTGATTCCTAAGAGATTTTTTGAGAAAATTTAGAAAAAATATTTTCTCCGTGGACGTAACCCACATTGGGTGAACCACGTTAAATTTATGTCTCACATGTGTGTGATGATTTGTGCATTCTTTTGTTATTGCTATTGATATTACAATTTATAACATTGGATAAATTGTTTGGGAAAAGAATTTAAAAGTTTACCTTATATTGTTCACCCTCCCTCTCAGTATAAGCTTGTGTTATTCAATTGCTATCATAGCGGGTTCCTTTGAAACATCTAACAACTTGAAGGAAGATATTATAGGAACATAGATGACATCTCAAAATGGATTTTCAACAAATAAGGCTCCATTTTTTTATGGGAAAAATTATGCTTTTTGGTGTATGAGGATGAATAATTACTTGATGGCACAAGGATATGAATCATGGCAATCTGTTGAGGATGGATTCACACCTATAGATACTCCTCAAAAATACAAGGATGGTAAGTACCTACATGTGAATAATGCCAAGGCTATGAATAGAATATTAAGTGGATTATGTGAATTAAAATTTGTGAAATTTATGCAATGCAAATCAGCAAAAGAGATATGGAAAAATTGAAGCAAATGTATGAAGTAGATAAAAGGGTGAAGTTGGCAAAACTACAAACTCACAAAATGAGGTTTGAAGAATTGAATATGGAATATGAGGAAGATATTTCTAAATACTTACTTCGTGTTGATGAAGTTGTTAATACCATGTGAGGACTTGGATTCGAAGTTGAGGACTCCAGTATTTCTCAGAAGGTATTAAAATCACTCCCTATAAGGTATGATGCAAAATTTTAATCTATAGAATAAATGAAGGATATTGATAAGTCGACTATGGATGAGTTACATGGAATTCTCATAGCTTATGAGATGAGAATAGAAAAGGATCACAATTCTAAGAAAGAGGTAGCTTTAAAATATTTAAAGAAGATAAAAGATAAGAAACCAGAATCAAGTGATGAGTGAAGCAATAATGAAGAAGCTAACTATGTGAGAAGAAATAATAAGGACTCAAGAAAACACAAAGATATAAAGATTGTGAAATGCTGTAATTGTGGTGAATTTGGTCACAATGCATCTAATTATCCGCAAACTAGAAGCAGTTTTAGTAAAGAGAAACAGGATTATAAGAAAAAGGAAGGAAGAAAATTTAGGATTTTCAGGTGGAAAACACCTACGTAGCCATCAATGGCTGCCTTAATCGACAATACACTAGATTTAAGCCATAATATGTACAAGGTATGTTCCAAAACAAATTACATGGCACATGACACTTATTTCATCGATGACCTATAGGAGAAATTCAATTTTATCATCGCTGCAGCCAATGCCCCCATAGATCACCATGTACTCATGGACCTCAGCTTCGGTTGAACCCATCAGAAAAAAAGTATGTTGCAGCGATGATCTCAAAAAAATGTCTTGCAATATCTTTTGTACATGCACATTGAACTATATATCCCATTTTAAATTTAGGCTATATTAATGATAAGCTGCCCACCAGCATGCATAAAACATCGTGACGTGGCATAATGACACCCTATGAAATAAAAACATTTGTCTGCCTGATTATAACTTCATTTGGTAACCTCATAATCATCTTAGAGAGTATCTACAATTATCATAGGGCCATTGCACCATATTGAGGGAAGCAATGGGCACAACATGATGACATCAAGCAACAAACATGTTCCTTCATGGCTCGTGCTCGAAAAACCACAAAGGAGTACGTGAGGAGAAAAAAACATAGCTACCACTTGTCACTATCCTTTTATAGGCCATCTCCATGACAACGAGCTCTATGAGACTCACTGCACCAACGGAAACCCCCATTGATGGTTATATCGGTGCACAATGTCACTCAATTATGTTTGATAGTCTTCCCATATCCAAAAAAAACTTTGAAAAAACTAGCCCGTCATACAAAGAATAAACTTGGTGTCTCTAGGTATAAAACTCCACTCATAGAGAAAAAATTCCCAATAATCACCACTCCACCATAAAAGTTTTTCCAGTGCTCCATAACAACAGACCAAGTCCAAAAAAGACCATGAAAATGTGAAACCCTCATTAGCTAAAAAAATGGTAGCCTTGATCTTCTACTTTGAACTCTCATTGGCAATGATGGCACCATTCTGCAAACTCTAAAAAACTTAAAAAAAAAAAACTAAAAATTAGCTTCTAAAAAAAATTTAACCATCAAGTTTCTAATCCATCAAAATATGGAGAGCATACTCTATCGATAAAAAAAATATTGGGAGAAAAAAAATGAAAAAATAGACTCACAGGGCAGGGAAATCCTACTCTGATACTGTGTTAGAAAATGAAAGACTTGATGTTTATTCTATTGAGAGGCTTTGCTTAAATGACAAAGACATACAATATGATCCATTGGATCATAACTAACCGAACTAATATCAGCCACACATATTATCCTAGTAACAACTTAGAATATGATTTATTCTAACAAATTATATTTGAGCACCAAGAAATTGAAGGTAATTCAAATTATTTTTGAATGAAGCTGGCCGACGTCATATGGGTGGAAAAGACAAGGTGGCACCGACGTTGGATGAAGACCAAATTAAAACTATTAATACCCATGCCTAAAGTCATTTGAAGGTGTTCAAAATTCATGCAAGTAATTCATTCGGTATTCGTTGCATGCGGTAGAGAAGAAGAGGGAAGAGGAGCGCAATCCTCTATGGTGAACATGGAGGTTTTACATTTGAACTGGTGCACATTTGAACCCATCCAACCAGCTAGACCAACTGGTGGTTGAGCCAATGTGAAGGCATTGTGAGGAGGAGGTTTCGGGTTCGAAACCCATCACAGACCATTTTGTTTTGGTTTGGTTAAGTTCACGGTAGGAGGAGATAAAGGGTGACTGGCACCTTAGTGCTCTCACGAGCTGCGTTGGCATAGCTGATCGTGGCCCCTTGGTTGGGTGCCTTGCTCTCACGAGGTGAGAGGTTCGAGTCGCATTGAGGGAAGAATAAAAAGAGGTATTTAAATTTTAAATTGTAATTTGATTTTTGTGGAGTTATAAGGTTAAGTTGGCATTTAATTTTTGCTCATTTGATATAGGAGAAATAAGGTGTGAAAAGGGTTTTTTGGTGTTAAAATTTAAATATGTTTAGAAGGAGAAATAAGGTGTGAAAAGGGTCTTTTGATATTGAAATTTAAAATCTATTTAGAAGGAGAAATAAGGTGTGATAAGGATTCTTTCATTGTATGAGTTGATTGTGTGTGTTTTAAAAGTAGGAGTTATAAGGTGTTTCATGGTTTAATTATTGTGTGTATTTTTGCATGGTGAAGGAAAGTTTAAAGGTTTTTATTCTTTAATTAAAAGCCTTGTTTTGAGAAGGTAAAAGAGGATAGAGCAATATTTCTATGCACAATTTTTGAGGAAAGGTTTTTGTGATTGTTTTGAAAAGAAGATTGGCTAACCTCTTAAAGTGGCAAAAAGGAAATTATTTTGGAATAGGTTTTGAGGGCACTTTTTCATCAAAGCAAGTTAAGAGGTATGTTGACATTATTACTTCTCTAGAGTGGTTGGTTGAGCAAATATTTCAGAATTATAAGGTGGAGATAAAAGGGTTGATTAGTGTGTATTGTTGGAAATATTTGAGCTAGGTTTTGAGAACAAATTGTGCATCATTGATTAGTGAAATTGGAAACACTTGAGTTAGGGTTTTTGAGAACAAATTGTGTATTCTTCTTGAAAGAATTTGTGAAGCATTTGTGCATTGGTGTGAGTGACATTGAATGTGAATGGGAAAGTGTTAGAGACCAGTTTTGTAAAGCAAGTTGTGCATTATTGTGGTTGATCATTGAGAGTAAATTTGCAAGGAATAGAGACCAGGTTTGTGAAGCAAAGTTATACACTAGTTTGATTTGATTTGAAAGGGATTTTGCAAGAGGTAGAGATTGGATTAGATGAATGCAATATTTGTGAATGTGAAGAACATATTGGGTATTTGATAGTACATATCATTCTCTATATGTTCCAGAGGTTAAACAAATTCTAAGTAGAATATGTCTAAATTGCCTAGTTGAAGAAAGCATTTCTGAAAGAGATATAAGCATTGTTTGTATGCAATATTTGGAAATATTTGAGCAGGTTTAGTGAGCAGCATTGAGGTAGATTTGAGAAAGTCTTGTGAGAAGACTTGAAGTAGCATTGAGGTAGATTTGAGCAAGTCTTGTGAGAATACTTGAAGCAACATTGAGGTAGATTTGAGCAAGTCTTGAGAATACTGGGAAGACTTGAAATTGGAAGATATTTGGCAGTAACAAGAGATTTTGGAGCATATTTGTGCTAACATTGTAACGAGGTTTGGTATAAATTTAAGAAGATATAGAGAGCATGTTTGAGGTATATTTGTGCATGTAATGTGTGTATATTTGGATAGATTTGTAAGTAGAGTTAGAGCAGATTTGTGCTAGCCTTGTAACGAGGTTTGGTGTATATTTGAGGTAGATATTTGTGAGCAGATTTAGAGAAGATTTGTGCTAGCCTTGTAATGAGGTTTGGTATAGATTTGAGGTAGATATTTGTGAGCAGAGTTGAGCATATTTGTGCTAGCCTTGTAACAAGATTTGGTGTATATTTGAGATAGAGTTGAGATTAGGCTTTGGAGAAGACCAGAGTAGAGGGGATAGAGTTCTCCTATGGAGAGAGATCCACAAACTAGAGCAAAGGGGATAGATTTATCCTATGGAGAGAGATCCACAAACTAGAGCAAAGGGGATAGAGTTATCCTATGGAGAGAGATCCACAAACTAGAGCAAAGGGGATAGAGTTCTCCTATGGAGAGAGATCCACAAACCATAAAAAAGGGGATAGATTTCTCCTATGGAGAGAGATCCACAAATATTGTAATAGGGAATTGATTCCCAAGATATTTATTGAGAAAATTTAGAAGAAATATTTTCTCCATGGACGTAACCCACATTGGGTGAACCACGTTAAATTTGTGTCTCTCATGTGTGTGATGATTTGTGCATTATTTTGTTATTACTATTGATATTACAATTGATAACATTGGATAAAATTTTTGGGAAAATAAAGTAAAAGTTTACCTTATACTATTCACCCCCCTCTCAATATAAGCTTGTGTTCTTCAATTGGTATCAGAGTGGGTTCCTTCGAAAAATTCTAACAACTTGAAGGAAGATAATTATAGGAACATAGATGGCATCTCAAAATGGATCTTCAACAAATAAGGCTCCATTGTTTGATGGGAACAATTATGCTTTTTGGAGTATGAGGATGAAGACTTACTTGATGGCACAAGGATATGAAACATGGCAATCTATTGAGGATGGGTTCACACCTACAACTACTCCTCCCATAGATAAGGATGGTAAGCAATTACATGTGAATAATGCCAAGGCTATGAATGGAATCTTAAGTGGATTACGTGAATCAAAATTTGTGAAAGTTATGCAATGCAAATCAGCAAAAGAGATATGGGACAAATTGAAGTAAACATATGAAGGAGATAACAAGGTCAAGTTGGAAAAACTACAAACTCACAAAAGGAGGTTTGAAGAATTGAAGATGGAATATGAGGAAGATATTGCTAAATACTTACTTCATGTTGATGAAGTTGTTAATACCATGCGAGGACTTGGATTCGAAGTTGAGGACTCCAGTGTTGCTCAGAAGGTATTAAGATCACTCCCTATAAGGTATGATGCAAAAGTTTTAGCTATAGAAGAGATGAAGGATATTGATAAGTTGACTATGGATGAGTTACATGGAATTCTCATAGCTTATGAGATGAGAATAGAAAAATATCACAATTCCAAGAAAGAGGTAGCTTTCAAAGCTTCAAAGAAGACAAAAGATAAGAAACTAGAATCAAGTGATGAGTCAAGCAATAATGAAGAAGCTAACTATGTGAGAAGAAATAAGGACTCAAGAAAACACAAAGATATAAATACTATGAAATGCTTTAATTGTGGTGAATTTGGTCACTATGCATCTAATTATCCATAAGATGGAAGCAGTAGTAGTGAAGAGAAATAAGATTATAAGAAAAAGGAAGAAATAAAATTCAAGCATGAAAAGAAAAATAGGTATGGTCAAGGCAAGCATGAAAAGAAGTTCTTTCAAAGGTACAAGAAGAGTTTCTATGTTAAAAAGGCAAGAAGTGCTTCAAGTGATAGTGATGAAAGACTCTCAGATAGTGAAGAAGAAGAGATTCTATTTTTGGTAATAGAAGAGGAAGAAAATGCTCCTATTAAAGATAAAGTAGAAGAGTATGAAGATGCTCTTGAAGACCAAGAAGAAGAGAAAGATTTAGAAAAAGAAGAAGAAGGCACAGTTGATCTAGAAGAAGAACTTATTGTTGCTCTCAGAGAGTTAAAAAGAGTTAGAAAGCAGAATTCAAGACTGAAGGCTCAAGTTCAAGAACATGAGGAAGAAAAGTAAAAGCTTCTACAAGACCTCACAAACTCAAAAGCTAAGGCAAGGAGATTTAAAGAAGTCATGGTTGAAAAGTTAGAGGCAAAAGAGTTAGAATGTGAAATATTAGAACATGAAGTGGTTTCTCTAAGGATGGAAGTGAAATATTCTAAGGATAAGCTGCACAAGTTTGGGAAAAGTTCAAAAACTTTGGATAAAATTATCAATGCACAAAGATCTTCATTTATCAAAACAGGACTTGGTTTTGAAGAAGGACAAGGGAAACAAGAAGAAGGGTCAATCTCAAGCTCAATAGAAAAGGAAGTTTTAGAGGAAGAGATTGAAGAAGAAACTAAGACCTATGTGGATAAGTTGAAGAATAGAAGCTTCACTAAGAAAGAAAACAATGCACAAACAAGAAACAGGGATCATCACAGAGAAGGCAAAGAAAGGACTAAGAGACCAGATGTTCCAAGATAAGATGAATATTTCTTCAAAGGGCATTGTTTCTCATGTAATCATTTTGGTCACAAAGCTATGCATTGCAGGGTTCATGGAAAGAAGGAGTATGGTTTCACTAAGAGGAACTTCAACTCATTCAAAGATGGATATTTCTTTCAAGGGTATTGCTACTCATGTAATCACTTTGGTCATAAAGTGATCCACTACAGGGTTCATGATAGAAATGATTATGGCTTCACCAAGAGGAACTTCAAGTCATTTGCACCTTCCAAGAACTACAACATCAGGTGTTACAAGTGCAAAAATCTTGGGCATAAGGCCAAGTGGTGTAGAATAGAGTTTCCAAAACTTTCAGAGTCAAGCAAGAATAGGGACACTCAAAAGGATCAAAAGGGTATGACTACAAAGGTGTTGAAAAATAAGGTTGAAAAAGAAAAAGAGCATTGTATGTTGGGAGTAGAATTACTCCCACCCCAAAATTAATCACCTCAAGGAGAGGAGGTGGGGAGGGGGCTGAGCTAAGAGTCTTATATTTAGCCCCAAAGGAGTCCCTTTGCCATTGATGTCAAAGGGGGAGAGCATTCAGTCAGGGGGAGCAACTTCTCAGGGGGAGCAGATTTGGAATCCAATGGTTGGAAAAGGAATTTTTAGAAAGGGTTGCCATCAATGACAAAGGGGGAGATTGTTGGAAATTTTGAGTATAGTGTGTTGTCATTGATGTCATAGGTTGATGTCAAAAGAGAAGATGTCATTGGTTGTCATTGATAATATTATAATATTTATTATTATAATATTGGTTGAGAAAAGCATTATAATATTTACATTTTGAATATTATAATGAAGGACAAAAGGCTTAAGAGCTCTTTGGAACAATGGTTTAAAATGAAGGTAAGGTTCAAAAGAATTAATATTATTAATATTATTGAAGGCAATAATATTAATTATGAAGGCAAGGTTCAAAAGGAGTAATATTATAATATTTTTATTATAATATAAAGTTTTTAAATTATAATATTTGAGTGCCAAGAAATTGAAGGCAATTCGAATTATTTTTGAATAAAGTGGTCGATGTCATATGGGTGGAAAAGACAAGGTGGCATCGACGTTGGATGAAGACCAAATTAAATATATTAATACCCATGCCTAAAGTCATTTGCAAGGTGTTCAAAAATTATGCAAGTAATTCATTCGACATTCATTGCATGCGGTAGAGAAGAAGAGGGAAGAGGAGCGTAGTCCTCTACGATGAACATGGAGGTTTTACATTCGAACTAGTGCACATTTGAACCCATCCAACTAGCTAGACCAGCTGGTGGTTGAGCCGACATGAAGGCATTGTGAGGAGGAGGTTTCGGGTTCGAAACCCATCGTAGACCATTTTGTTTTGGTTTGGCTAAGTTCATGGTAGGAGGAGATAAAGGGTGATTGGTGCCTTAGTGCTCTCATGAGCTGCATTGGCGCAACCGATCATGGCCCCTTGGTTGGGTGCCTTGCTCTCACAAGGTGAGAGGTTCGAGTCACATTGAGGGAAGAATAAAAAGAGGTATTTAAATTTTAAATTGTAATTTGATTTTTTGTGGAGTTATAAGGTTAAGTTGGCATTTAATTTTTGCTCATTTGATATAGGAGAAATAAGGTGTGAAAAGGGTCTTTTGGTGTTGAAATTTAAATCTATTTAGAAGGAGAAATAAGGTGTGAAAAGGGTCTTTTGATATTGAAATTTAAAATCTTTTTAGAAGGAGAAATAAGGTGTGATAAGGATTCTTTCATTGTATGAGTTGATTGTGTGTGTTTTAAAAGTAGGAGTTATAAGGTGTTTCATGGTTTAATTATTGTGTGTATTTTTGCATGGTGAAGGAAAGTTAAAAGGTTTTTATTCTTTAATTAAAAGCCTTGTTTTGAGAAAGTAAAAAGAGGATAGAGAAATATTTCTATGCAAATTTTTGAGGAAAGGTTTTTGTGATTGATTTGAAAAGAAGATTGGCTAACCTCTTAAAGTGGCAAAAAGGAAATTATTTTGGAACAGGTTTTGAGGGCACTTTTTCATCAAAGCAAGTTAAGAGGTATGTTGACATTATTACTTCTCTAGAGTGGTTGGTTGAGCAAATATTTCAGAATTATAAGGTGGAGATAAAAGGGTTGATTAGTGTGTATTGTTGGAAATATTTGAGCTATGTTTTAAGAACAAATTGTGCATCATTGATTAGTGAAATTGGAAACACTTGAGTTAGGGTTTTTGAGAACAAATTGTGTATTCTTCTTGAAAGAATTTGTGAAGCATTTGTGCATTGGTGTGAGTGACATTGAATGTGAATGGGCAAGTGTTAGAGACCAGTTTTGTAAAGCAAGTTGTGCATTATTGTGGTTGATCATTGAGAGTAAATTTGCAAGGAATAGAGACCAAGTTTGTGAAGCAAAGTTATACACTAGTTTGATTTGATTTGAAAGGGATTTTGCAAGAGGTAGAGATTGGATTAGATGAATGCAATATTTGTGAATGTGAAGAACATATTGGGTATTTGATAGTACATATCATTCTCTATATGTTCCAGAGGTTAAACGAATTCTAAGTAGAATATATCTGAATTGCCTAGTTGAAGAAAGCATTTTTGAAAGAGATATAAGCATTGTTTGTATGCAAGATTTGGAAATATTTGAGCAGGTTCAGTGAGCAGCATTGAGGTAGATTTGAGCAAGTCTTGTGAGAAGACTTGGGATAAAGTTGAACAAATTTGAGAAGTAGATTTGGGTAGTAACAAAGGGCAGTTGATCATATTTAGATAGAATTGTGCTAACCTTGTAACAAGGTTTGATGTAAATTTGGGTAGATATAGAGAGAAGGTTTGAGGTAGATTTGTGCATGTAATGTGTGTATATTTGGACAGATTTGTGAGTAGAGTTAGAGAAGATTTGTGCTAGCCTTGTAACAAGGTTTGGTGCAGATTTGAGGTAGATATTTATGAGTAAAGTTGGAGCAGATTTGTGCTAGCCTTGTAATGAGTTTTGGTGCAGATTTGATGTAGATATTTATGAGCAGATTTAGAGCAGATTTATGCTAACCTTGTAATGAGGTTTGGTACAAATTTGAGATAGAGTTAAGAGTAATATTTGGAGCAGACTAGAGCAAAGGGGATAGAGTTATCCTATGGAGAGAGATCCAAAAACTAGAGCAAAGGGGATAGAGTTATCCTATGGAGAGAGATCCAAAAAATAGAGCAAAGGGGATAGAGTTCTCCTATGGAGAGAGATCCACAAACCAGAGCAAAGGGGATAGAGTTATCCTATGGAGAGAGATCCACAAACCAGAACAAAGGGGATAGAGTTCTCCTGTGGAGAGAGATCCACAAACATTGTAATAGGGAATTGATTCCCAAGAGATTTGTTGAGAAAATTTAGAAGAAATATTTTCTCCATGGATGTAACCCACATTGGGTGAACCACGTTAAATTTGTGTCTCTCATGTGTGTGATGATTTGTGCATTGTTTTGTTATTGCTATTGATATTGCAATTGATAACATTGGATAAATTTTTTGGGAAAAGAAAGTAAAATTTTACCTTATATTGTTCACCCCCCTCTCAGTATAAGCTTGTGTTCTTCATAAAATTTAAACCATAATATAACACAATAGAACAATTATTACTAATATTAATGTCATAAAAGTGGATATACAATTATTGACTTTTTAGCAAGGTTATCATAGGTCCCAATGCTTAGGATCATATATAAGATTAATATTTGATAATTCAATGTAAAGTGCCAATATTAACTAACATAACATTCATATAAGATAACATTTATATGAATTAAAATGACCAATATCAATTATGAAATAACATGAAGAAAAATTGCAATAGAAATGCTCAAATTGTATACAAGTTTCAAGATTAACAATTCTTGAATGAAATATTTGATAAATACATGGAGCTTTGTGTCCATAATATAACATTTTAAAGGTGAATCTTGAACTCTTTGTATATTGCTCTCCTCACATATCCAAGAGATGATATATTTCCTATCCCATGCATAATACAAAACTCTCATTTCCTTTTTCTTCTCATATTAGCTCTTGTATACTTAACTCTTGACTCTCTATTTACTCTTGAACACTCCTACTTTTATACACATGCACACTCTATTACATGACACTTGCAGACTTTATCACTCGTCACACTTACACACATAATTATATGATAATTATGTATATCCTACATATAGACACATATATAAAAAAGAAATATAAATCACACTCTAAAAATATAGACTCACATCCTAATCTATTACATATTTATAATTGTACCATTGTACCTCATGGTACATTTACATTCCAACAAAATAATGTAATATTTTCTAACAAAAAATGAGATAAAACTAATATTTGTGTTGAATTTAGAGATCTAGTAGCTAATCTAACAATATTAATTTGAAAAATCTGATAAAATAAATAAAACTTTAAAACTATTTAGAGTAGAATCATTTACTAGGTAGGATATTTAATAGGGAAAAAGAGGATTAGAAAAAAAGAAGAAGATGAAAGTGTACCAAATATCCTAAATGAAGGACCTCGTAAAACTCCACATCACACCAAATATGTATTTTCCAAGTGATGAAATCACAAAGATGATATGTGTTGGTGTTGTGACTATATACAATATTAATACACTAATGAATTTTTAAGTAAAAATTGTTTTATTTCACTTTGAATACAATTTATATAAAGTTATAAAAAATTAAAAGTGAAGGTCTAACCTTGGTAGTTTTTAATATAAGCCATACCTTTCACTACATAGGATTATTTTATTTTTATAACATATGTTGTGCTTGAGTCACTACATTATCCTAAATCTTGTTCGATATATTCTTGAAACACAACATGCAATAAGTATATCTAGAACAATCCTATATTTTTGCTTATCCATAAATGGTCCATTGTAGATTGATATGATAAGATGCCAAAACATATTTAAAGGAATTATTGTTGAACCATCGACAACCACTCAATTTATAGGTATTTAATCTTGCCCTCAAATTAATTATCCACCAAATATTTAAAATATTAAATTTATGGCTTCATCATTGCCCATGATATTATAAATCTACAAATAAACTAGATAAAATTATTCATAAAAATGTGAATAGACATATTCCCAAAAAAGGGAGCAACTAATCGTAGGACCATAAAATCCATTACAGATGAGCTCAAAATTTTGAGAAATATAATGAGCTTTACATTTAAGAAAAACTTTTGGTAATGCTTTTAATAAATACATCCATCATGAATCTCATTTGATGGATCTACAATAGAAACCATTCAAAATATGAAGATGACTCATGTTCCTCAATGATTGATAATTGATATGCCCAAATTGATGAAGTCATCCTCAAACATTAATGTACCTTAGCAACCATAGTAATAAAATATTTTGCAAAGATGAATAGAAATAGAAAAATGAAGGGGAGCTATTATCTTATAAATTTCACCATTTTTATCATTGTACTCTAAATCCACATTCTTAGGTCATCATCAATATCCTTAGTCACCCATTTATTAGGTCAAATTTACATATTTTTGTTATTATGATTATTGCAATAAATGGAAAGAAGGTTAATGCTAACACCTAAAAGGTAGAATTCCATAAAATATGATGATTCAAGAGTAACATAACAACATACATAACATACAACTAAGAACTATCATTAATGATAAATCATTTAATATTGTGTTTTCCATTATAGTCAATGAAGACATGAAAATACACTATCATACACCAAATTTCTCTAGAAGAAATAATCCATTCATATGAATATCTAGATATCCAATATTTTGAATGATCTACAATATGAACTTATAAGGTCTAACCATAATGCCCTCATCACCCTATTATATAAAAACAATATCATCACAATCCCATATCTAGGTGTTTTAAATCTACTTAAATTGTTAGAATTCATTTTTTTAAAGCAAGGTTTTAAAAGGGTTCCGCTTTCCCTTTTACTTGAAATTAGTCACATAAATCTATATAGCCTATATTATGCCATCGGTATTTGAACCTTGGTGTGAGAAACATCACCCATATGTCTCAACCATTTAACCATAGTCCTATTGTCTATTATAATTTATACATATGACTGCTAATTTCTGTGAGGAGTATCTTCAAGCCAAAAATCTTGATTTATAGGCAAATAAATCATGTGATATCAAAATTATTAAATGGATTCTTAGAGAATTATAAATTTCATGGTGGATTAACTTTATTGGTGATGTTATTATTTGGATCCTTACCCACATTCAAGGCATTCACTATGTTCACTTATTCTTTATTCAATTATATTAGTTCCTTATTTTCCTCTAAATTACTAACTATAGGCATATTATAAGTTAAACTTCATAAACCCTTACTATGCAAAAGAGATCATACATTGATATATCATTGGGAATATTTTTCCTATTTAGCATGGGTACTTGTACTATATGACCCATAAAGTTCCTTCATAATTTTATTCTCTCACTCAAAAACTAATGATATTTTTCTCCTCCACTATTTCTTCAACAAACCATGTTCCAATATTCTCCAATCTTCATAGTCCAATATTATAGTAACTCTTTTCAATATTATCAATCCAATCTTCTATAAACTCTTGCACATTCTAATTTTTCGATCGTAGTTTCTCCAATTCAACAAAATATTTACTATAGCTCTAATACCATGTTTATAATTGGATCCAATATTCATGGTGGTAATTTCCAAAACCAAAATATATTTTGATATAATAATACACACAATATTACATACACAAAACATAAATATTTTATTAATGCAAACTATAATAGCATTCATGAAGCTATACTAGTTTGTTACTTTTTACAATTATTTATCATCAATTTGTAATTATGTCTTTTCACATGCATGTCTCTTGTCCTTCCCACTTTCCTCATAATGATAAATTATCTCATAATTACATAACTCTCACACATGACATATTTACACAACTCCTCATTCACATAACTCACACTTGCACACTTGACACCTAAACACAATTCTCACCTTGATACATACTATTAGATAAATATTAAAATCACTCCTAAATATTAATAACACTTTCTACATTAAATATAGAGTTCCCTAAATTATTACATGACCAAATAATGTAATAACGCCAATAGTTAAATTGTATCTTAAGTTGTATTTTTTAGAATAGTTGGGATTTGCTATTTTAGAGTATGGTTACTTTTCCTTTTTTAATGCTTTCATACATGTAGCCATAAATATTATATTTTTATTCCAATTCCTCTTCAAATTTCAACTAGATAAGGTTGCCTAGTAGTCACCTTCTTATATGTTATAGATCCATATCCTCTCAACTATATTTTTAATAGATTTATATGGTTAGAAGTATTACCCTCCTTTATGGAAGTGATATAGTTAATACTTGTTTGTATAATAATTCTACTTTATTTATTTCAAATAATAAGGTGGAAATTTAAGACATGACACTACTTTTTGAGGATATGGAGTTTGATGCAAATTAAAATATTCATTTGTCGATACATGTAGCTAGAATGATATTTGTCATCAGGCTATCAAAATTCAATTTTGTGGGACATGGTGGATTCACTAAGGTATTTTATCTTCCCATAATATTTTATGGATTTAGGGGGGCTATTTTGGATAATCTTGTTGCACTGCCTATTCTAGTTGACTAACAATGATGTAGAGATTAGAGGTCACTACCTAGAGGGAGACCATGTTTTGTCCAAGTTGATCAAATATTTTGAGCTTTTACATTTCCTTATGTTAGGTTTTCCACTCAAATTGGATCATTTGTTGCTCAATTCATTCAAATCATCACTCACATTTCTAATATAGTTCCCTATGATTTGTATATTACTACTAAGGAATCAAGTGTTCAAAAAGTATTTTTAGTTTTATATATAAAAAGGATCAACTTGAAGAGGTGATCGCAATGTAGTAGGCTAAAAATAGATATTTTTGGGTACCCAAAAATGTTGTTGCTACATGTCAAAATTATCATTATTATTAAACAATGATAACTGGCTATATCCTAAATTAAAATTTTATATAACCTAATAATTTTATTTGTGTCTCACACATAAATTTGGTCCTTAGTTACAACACAATTTAAGGTGATTCATTTCATCAATATATTATTAGACCTAATACATTCAATTTTTTTCTTAATACACTTCCAAAACCCCCCATAATTTGTTTAATATTCTATATACTATTCTATAAATTCTACCCTATACACTAATATTGCAACTTTGTACCATACACAAGTACCATATTGACTACAAAAGAAATTCTCTTTAATTATATTGCTTTTTATCCTATATAATTTTGTACTATATTCCTTAAATAATTGGTCTTTAAATAACCTTGCTCTATTGTAACAATCTTGCATCTATGTTCTCAAGCAAAAGCATATTTTTTGTACTCCTTGAATGCATCTTTATGTATGCCCAAAACATTCATAGTGAGGGTTGTTGTGGGTGTGCTAGTACGGGATTTGTCTAGTTTGTGCACTTGATATATCAATATTTTTCATAGATAACAATTGAACTAATATATCAAGGCACTAACTATAAAGGATTCCACCATTCTTATAGTCATATTGCTCATCTCTAAGATACAATACAAGTAACTTTATAGGAATAAATTATTATCGATGCACCATAAAATATAAATGATTGATGTCTCCCTATAGATAAAATAATTATCCTATTTCTAGGAGGCTTCTCTATATACATATTATCATATTTGATTATCCCCCGAGTACAATCATACCTCGAATTGGAGTGACACATTGGGACAAAAATGAGAGTATAGGGTTCAATTCATTCAGGAGTATCCATGATATTTTTACAAGGTAAAATTTTTGTTAAGATACGATCTTCAAGGAGTTAGTTGCTCAAAAAAGGGAAAGGATGTGAGAAATTAGACCCAACAAAGGAAAATAAGAGGGGATATTGCGTCAAAGATTAAATATCATCAATTATTTTTTACATCCGGTTGCTTTTGGAGCTCTGCTAGGGTTTGATGAGAAAAAACTACTTTGCTAGGGTTTGATGAAGAAAAACTACTCTGTCGGGATGGCAACAACTTCCCGAGGAGGTCTAAAAAATTGGAGGAATGTCGTGATGGCATCGGGTTTGACACAAAGAGTGCATGCTCGTGATATTTTTCCATCTAAAAATTACTAGAAGGAAAAATATTTTCTAGTGCATGTCAGGAACTGCTTGTTGAAGAACAATAAATGTTTGGAACGATGTGAAGCTAGGCCAGTTCTAGTGGTTCAACCAAAATTGGTGGTGGAAGATGTGGACTATCTAACCAAACATGCCTTTATTGGAAAATTTTTGGGCATCCAAATTTCTCTCCCCTTTGTGGAGGCTTGGGTCAGGAAGACTTGGAATCCTGAAGATGATGTGGAGGTGATGTTGAGTGCAAACAACTATTTTATGGTGGTTTTCTCTTGTATTGCAGATCGTAACAAAGCATTTGAAGGGGGTCCTTATTTCTATAACCAAGTGGGACTATTTCTTAAACCCTAGCATGTGGATTTCAACCCATCAGAGGAATGATAGTCATGGGTTCCTGTATGGGTGTGGCTTCCATGGCTCCCATTGGAATTCTGGAGAACTGATATCTTGCATAAGATTGCCCTTCTACTTGGGAAGTTGGTTGGACCATCACAATAGATAATGGATAAAAATTTAATCTATTTTTCTCGTATTTGTTTTGAAATTGAATTAAATAATCCTATTGCAGATTCTATTGAAATACAATTTGGATCAACTACATGGGTTCAAAAACTTGACTATGAAGCTCTTCCATTTTGTTGTCATATTTGCCATGAATATGGCCACCTGCAAAGAAAATACCCTAAGTTTGTCTCACTTGTGGCTTCAAATCCTGGGCCCTCTCGGTCTGGACAAATTTTGGATAAAGAAAAAGCCCCAATAAAGGAAGGGGAATGGGATAAGGAAGGTTTTGTTCTGATAAAAGCCCAAAACAGAGGACGAAGGGCAAAAAAAATACCTTAATGATAGCCAGCCAGATTATCTACTCAACCATTTTGAAATATTAGATTATCTTGATCAGTGCATGGAGATACCTGAAACGTCGCTACCTGATGCAAATATAACAAGGTCAAATCAGATGTCTCTTCTTAAGGGGGAACTTAAGAAATCAGATATAGGGGGTTTAAATGAAGAACAAAGGGCTTTGGATCTGAGTATAGGGGACATGGTTTGGTCAAGCCCTATAAGGGAAACTATTTTGGAAAGTGGTATAGATTTATTTATGCCCTATCCTACTCAGGTACTGATGCAGTCATCCTTGGACTTTAAAACTCCTACGGTGTTGGGATTGCAACAAAAAATAATTAAAAAAAGTTTTTCGGATAAGAATATGAAGGTGGGTCGGAAGAAGGACTACGATAAAATTAAGTTAATGGGGAAGACTTTGGTGGAGTCAGGCTTGGTGAGAACATTGGACTCCCATTTTTATAACCCCCAAAAATTATTATCCTCTCATGGAATGTAAGGGGGTTGAATAGCATCCCTAGACAAAAAGTTGTTTGTGATTTGGTTCATGTGCATTCTTTGGATGTGGTGTTTATTCAGGAGACTAAATTGTCTATTGATAGTATGTTCAATATTACTCCCAAGTTGTGGAGAAGGGGGTAATGCCAGTGTATTGGTGCATGTGGATATGTTGGTGGCGTTGCTTGTTTATGGGATTCGGTTAAGATATCCCCTCTTACTTGGATTTCTAGCAGATGGTCTATTTCAATGGTCGGGCATGATAATGAATCTCGTAAAATCATCCTACTTACAAATGTGTATGCTCCTATTTATTACAATGGTAAAGTGAATTTTTGGAAGCACATTTGCTTTGTGAGAAGTTTGGTTCCCCTATACCCATGGATTTTAGCTGGAGACTTCAACTCTATCACTTGTCTAGAGGAGAAACATGGTGGGGTGCACCGTCTTGAGCCTTTTTCTTTTGTCTTCATTGCTCATATCCAAGCCCTAAACTTGGTTGACATCAAGCCAGATAATAGGATATTTACTTGGCATAATAGAAGGTTTGGGGAAGCTTCCATCTCAAAGAGACTGGACAGGTTTTTGATATCGAGTTATTGTATGGGTAATAACAGAAGTGCTAGTTATGTGATTCTAGAGGGTAGGGGATCTGATCATTGGCCTATCAAACTCTCTAATTTGGAGTTAGGGCTAAAAAATAATCCCTCCTTTAAGTTTCAACTTATGTGGCTTCATGATCCTAAGCTTCATGATTTCATGCGAGGCTGGTGGACCACTGGCAAACCTCCTCATGGCACCGCTATTCCTTTATGAACATACTACAATTTGTAAAACATAAATTTAAGAGATGGAATAGACTAAATTTTGGGAACCTTTCCTTGGCTAAGTTGGAAGCTCTTAGCATGATGGAAGAAGCTTCAAGGAAGACTAGAGATCAGGGATTCACGAAGGATCTTCTTATTGAGGAATTTGAGGCTGCGAAAGACCTTTCTGAATGGGAACTGAGGGAAGAAAATTTTTGGAAACAAAAAGCTCAAGTAGATTTGCTTCATGAAGGGGATAGGAACACAACCTTATTTTATAACTCAGTTAAGGCTCGTCGTAATGGTAACCTGATTACCTTTCTTGTGAATTCTTAGGGTGCGCTGCTCTCTTCTTTTAGGGATATTTCAGAAGAGACTAAGAGGTATTTTTCCTCTCTTCAAGGAGGACTCCCTATCAGATGATGAGAATGAAAATTTTATTCTAAACTGTATTCCAGTGATTGTTTGTAGAGAGATGAATGAGCACTTTATGGGTCCAATTTCCCTTGAGGAGTTGGAAAATGTTGTATTCAAGATGAAAAAAGGAAAAGCCCCGAGCCCGGATGGATTCTCAATTGATTTTTATCAGGAGTTTTGGGATTTAATCAAATTTGATCTTTTGGAGGTGGTCCATGAGTCCCAAAAGAACAAACAGATGCTAAGGACCCTAAATGCTACCTTTGTGGTGCTTATACCCAAAAAGAGGGAGCAAATTCCTTGGATATGTTTAGGCCTATTGCTCTCTGCAATGTTGTGTATAAGATCATCACAAAAATTATTGCTGAGAGGCTGAAGATATGGTTGAGTAAAATCATCTCTGAGGAGCAAGGAGGGTTTGTTACTGGCCAACAAATGTTGGATGGGGTTGTTATTGCTATAGAAGTTATTCACTCGATCGAAACTTCTAAGGAGAAAACTATGTTCATTAATTTAGACATGGCCAAAGCCTATGATCGAGTCAAATGGTCATTTCTTCATAAAGTTCTTGCTACTTTTGGATTTGAGGAGGAATATATTATATGGGTGATGAGTTGTGTTTCTTCTTCCTCATTCTCTATTCTTGTTAATAATGAGCCATCAGAGCTGTTTGAGGCCTCAAGGGGATTGAGGCAAGGAGATCCTTTATCTCCTTATTTGTTTATCATTATGGCAAAAGGGTTGGTAATATTTCTCAAGTCTCAAGTCATGCAGGGTCTCATTCAGGGGTGGAAGTGGGATAGTAGTTTGCCACCTCTTTCCCACCTTCAATTTTTTGATGATACTGCTTTGTTGGGAGTTGCCACTATCAGGGAAGCTGGAAATATTAGACAGTATCTTGACATATATCTTGGTGCTTCTGGACAGTTGATTAATGAGGACAAGTATTCTATTTTCTTCTTCAATACCCCTCCTCTTATTCAAGCTAGGATTGCTCGCATTCTAATATTCTAGGTTGGGAATCCCCCATTCATTTATCTTGGTATTCCAATTTTATCTCACCCTCTACCTAGATATTCTTGGAATTCTATGCTTGATAAGTTTACAAGGAAGGTGAATCACTAGACTTTCAGATGGCTATCCACTGCAGGTAGAGTGTTGCTTTTAAAATCTGTTGTTCAAGCTTTACCCATTTATAGATGTTTTGTACAAATAGCTCCATCTCACTTCATCAAGGACATGGATGCTTTGTCAAGACAATTTTTATGGTCTAGAAAACTTGATCAATCTAAATGGAGTTTGGTTAGGTGGGATTCTATATGTAGGTCGGTGCAAGAGGGAGGCCTTGGTTTGCGATAGATAACTCTTTTTGGTTAGGCTTTGGCTGCAAAAATTTATTGGAGATGGTGTGCCTCTCAAGATTATATTTGGGCTAAAATATTATCTTGTAAATACTTGAGAGGTATTTCTGAGGCTAAAATCCCTAGAGTCAGCTTGGGTGGGAAAGGTTTAGTTATCTGGGACACTCTGAAAAGAAGAGTTAATTTAATCAAGCAGGGTTTGTTCTGGGTTTGTAATCATGGATAAAATGCTCTTTTTTTGGAGGATTCTTCCATCCTATCTTGAATAAATATCCTAGGTTACACTCCCTAAGAATTTTTTTCTTGGAAGCAGGCTGGTCTCATGCGAAGGACTTTAAAAAAATTCAATCTTTTGGAAATATGGAGATGTACAAGTGGAAATATCCACAAGAATAGTCTCAGGGGGTACTGGCCAAGGATAGAGAGGTGCTTGCTCTTATTCTTATGGGGAGGCCTTGTTCTACATTGATGGGTAAATATTTTTTGGCTTGGAACCCTGATCCTAAGGGAACCTACTCGATAGCCTATGGTTATCAGGTTCTTGATAAGCAAAAGTATGGGAGTCTTCCTATCACTTGGTGGAAAAATGTGTGGAACAAATTTGCCTAGCCAAAATGTAACTTATTTCTCTAGTTGGTAGCTCGTAATAAATGCCTCACTTGGGATAATGTGAGGAAGAGGGGATTTTAGGGTCCCTCTTTTTGTGTCCTTTGTAGTAATAATGAGGATGACTCTTCTCATTTATTTTTCCAATGTTCCTTTTCCAGAGACATTTTGCACCGTTTGTGGAGCGCCTAGAACCACCCATGTTTTCATGTGCTATCCCTGGTGGAGTTTTGGAGTAGTCTGGGTAGACCTTCGTCCAAGGCCCCCTTCCTTTGGGTGTCTTGGAATTTGGGCCCTTCTTGCATCATATGGTAAATTTGGCTCGAACGAAACCGATGCGTATTTTAGGGTAGTTATTTGGGTGTTCAATAGATCTGGAAAAGGATCTTGTATATGGTTCAGGAAACCATCCATAGCAAATGTGATGTGGACCCTCTTTTGTATTCTAGGGAGGAGAAGGTACATCAAGCCCTTGGTCTCTTTGGGGATGGTGTGAACTTGTCTAGCCCTTGTAGGGTTCCTCAGCTCTAAAAGAAGGTTAGGAGAGATGGTAGGTGGAGGGCACCCCCTATAGGAGTTTTAAAAATTAATACTGATGGATCATCCAAGGGTAATCTTGGACATGCTAGAATTGGCGGTGTTGGGAGAGATTCTACTGGTGGTGTCAATTTTTTATTTTCCATTTATAAAGATGTTCACTCCAACAATTTTATGGAAGCTCTTGTAATTATTAAGGCCTTGCAAAGGGAGTTTTCTCTTGGTTGGCATCGGATTATCTGTGAGTCCAACTCTCAAATTGTAGTTAATATTTTAAACAGTAAAAGGATGGAGGTAGTTAATTGGCAATTGGCCTCTATAGCCATTCAAATTCTTAGAATTAGTGAAGAGTTAGAATTTATATCCTTTGTGCACATTCCAAGGGAATGGAATGTGGTTGCCGATTACCTGGCCAAAAGGGTTTCTAAGCTGTTGGATCCTTGGAGTATCGATAATTGGGAGAGTCTCCCATCTTGGGACTCTCAACGCTTGTGAGAGTTGATCCACAAGGATGTACATACTTAATGTGGTTTATTCTTGTTGCCTTTTCTAGGTGTCATTCTAGTCTAGTGGTTTTAGCCTGTTTGGCTATTTATTTGAGTCTTGGTTGGAAGCTCAGTTGTACTCTGTAATCCAGACTTTTTATCAATAAATTTTTACCCCTTTATTTAAAAAAAAAGAGAGGGGATATTGCATCAAGAGATATACTAAGATATTCCTATAAAAATAGGCTTGAATGTTATGTTCTAATGATGAACACTTCCTCTCCTCAACATAGTGAAGTATGATCGAGATCTACCAGTTATATGCATGCATAAGAAAGTAAGTCCAATAGGAGAGCCAAGCTAGTCAATGAATCAATCCAAAAATAGATGCAGACCCCTCACACACATACAATTAATATCTAATACTCATGCAAAATATCACAAACACATACACATACACAACAACAAGTTTATAGGCAAATGCCAAAAAATAGACATAGGATCCCATGTATATATAAATGTAAGCAAACTCTTACAAATATTGTGCTAGAAGTAGAGGTTCGAGATTTCCCACAAGCCACTCAGGAACCACAACTATTTTTATAGAGAGAAATAAAATGAAATCCTACAAATGTATACAATTGCAAACTCGTTGATCCTTTACAAAGCTAAGACTACTACTATTTATAAATTACAAGGGGAGGGTTTTCCATTCAAAATGTATGTAAATATTTCTAGGTGGTTGATGTTTCAGATACTAATTCATGTCTTGTATGACTATTTATCCCTTTAGGATTATTTATATTTTAACATATGAATGTCAATTGATCCTAGGACCTTGTATGAGTAGCTACTTATTTTATTGCCATATACCCATTTTAGGGATTCCCATCACTTGGGTGGAGAAGATTAATAGTCTATATCTTCAAGTTGCTTTTGGTGTGGCTCCTTGTTTTTGTTATCCTGTATTGAAGTTATTAGATACATTTTATAGAAATTACAATCTCTCTTAAAGAATGTGCACCTCATTGATTTGACTTTTGAGTCATTGGTGTTATCTTATTTGAGATTTTTTCTTTATCTATTTGGACCACTTATCCTCAAATATTTGATACTTTTTTGCCTTTTATTCATTTGTCAAGACTTTTTCTCTTGTCTTTTATTCATGACTTAGAAAATTTTGACATTTAAAAATTTCTAGATCATGAGATATATCCTCCAATAATTATGTTTTTCTAGTCAGGCCTTTCTTCATGTACCTATTCATGACTCAAAACTTTTGCTTTCAAAATTTATAGTGATTTATCACTATAGTTTTGATCTCTCATAGGGGATATTTAGCTTGAAATATGTAAGGAACCTAGAAACTAGTGCCTTAGTCCATTGGGCATAGATTTAGGAAGATTTCCCCTAAAATCAATTATTTCTAGTGGATACGACATATCTTTAAAATTTTGCAAGTGGTCGGGCCTTCTGCTATCTCCTGAAACTGAGATCACCTATGATACATATGTATACAGCTTTGAGTGAGTGGATTTTATCCATTGGGTATGGATTCAAGGGGTACCAATTTATTATCTGAGTCTCAACTACTTTTTTTTCTTCTTCTAGTTTCAAGGAAAGATTACTTCCACTACCCTAGGACTTAGATTTCTGAGCAACTTATGTGGCTTAGATTGCTTGGTACCCAAGTTTGAATGTTTTCTTACTAAGACAAGGTTGGTACCAACACCAACCTCCCATTTTGATTTAACCCTAATAGCATACCTCTTGCTCCTCCAACTTAGATTCTTTAACTCCTTTATGATTATGGATAGAAGGAGAGTCTCATTTTGGCTTGTGGGTATGTTCAATATTGCTTTCTCAAACACTTTTGAGGTAATAGATTCCATGAACTTTGATGTCCTCATATCCTTTGGATCTTCATTTTGATGTTTGGACTTGATGAGAATTGTTGCCTCTACCTACATAAAATTTTCTTTCTCTTCCCATATTCATATAATTTGGTGAGGAGCATTCATTTGTTGAATGTATAAGTATTGAGGAGTAGTAGCTTAGATAGTCAGAGTTGATTTTTTCTTCTCCTTGAACCCATTTATAAATAGATTAGCAACCTTATCCCATTCTATAATTGAGTGTGGGGAGAGGTAATAGAGCCCCTTACAAGGATTTCCTTGCAAGGAAACTACCAAAAATATCAGGGTCACATTTTGCTTTGTGATGTTATGCAATTGATATAAATAGACCATGTATTATAGATGCTCTTGTGGGGTTTATGATTATTCATCATTATAATATGGGAAATTTTATAGTATTGACATAGGATAGTCATCCCAAACATCTGGTCGCATCTAAGGTTACAAGGAGATTCTTTTACTCCATGCTAAGAAGTTTACAAGTATGGAAATATTCATGGTTTAGCATGTTGCCTCCATCATGGAACTTGCATAGTCCTTTTGGATCCTTTAAATTATAATGGAGTCACTAGGTGAATACAACTTCTTGCTTCTATAAAGTTAGTAGATAAAGGTCTTCACTCAATCCTAATTTTAGTATCTTTAGTAGTGGCTTATTTTAGTGTTTGTTTTTGAGTAAAGTTATTAGGTGAGAAAAGAGGTGCTTCAACAAGTGATAATATACCAAGACACTCACCAAGTCTCATCCCTACTCCTTGTTATGATTCTAGGACCAATGATGTGTCACTGGGGTCTCATCAAGTGTGCCATTAAACTATTGTTAACTTTTATTACCCTTACTTGGGATAATTGTACCTTGTGTTAGAGTGATATAGTGAGTTACAATAGAGATCATGGGGTTTGGATCAATTGGGAGCCTTCGATATTTTTTTACAAGGGTAACCCCTTGTTAATATGCAAGCTTCAAGGTGCTAGTCTCTCAACAAAACAAAAGGATGAAAGAAAGTAAACAAACTCAAAAAATAAAAATAAAAGGGGGTAATGTGCCAAGATATCTACTAATATCTTCTTGTAAAAATGGACCTACACACTATGTTCTAGAGGTAAAATATTCATTTCTTTGATATAGTGAAGTACAATCAAGATCTACTGGTTATATGTATTCATAAGAAGGTGGGTCCTATAGGAGAGTCAAGCTAGTTAGTGACTCAGTCCAAAAAATACATAGGCACCTCACACACACATACACTTAGTAAAATTTGATATTTAGGTAAAATATCACAAGCACATACATATACACAACAACAGGTCTATAAGAAAATACCAAAAAATAGACATAAGATTCCATGCATATATAAATGCAAGCTAACTCTTACAAATATTATACCAGGAGCAAGATTTTGAGATTGCCCATAAGACAAAGAACCATAACTATTTTTACAAATAGAAATGAAATGAAAGCCTACAAATGTATACAATTATAAACTCATCGATCCTTTACAAAGTTAGGACTACCCCTATTTATAGATTACAAGGGGAGGATTTTCCCTTCAAAAATCATGCAAATATTTCTAGGTGGTTGTCATTTCAAATACTGAGTCATGTCTTGTCTAACTATTTATCCCTTTAAGATTCTTTGTATTTGAATATATGAGTATCGATTGATCCTAGGCCCTTGGATGAAAAATTATTGCTTTTATTGCCATCTACCCATTTTTGGGATTTCTATCACCTGGGTGTAGAAGATTAATATTCTAGATCTACAAGTTGCTTCTACTATGGCTCCATGTTGTTGTCCTCTCTTGAAGATACGAGATATATTTTATAGGAAGAACAATATTTCTCGAAGAATGTGCACCTCATTGGTTTCACTTTTGGGGCATTGATATTATCTTTTTTGAGATTTTTTCTTCATCTTTTGGGACTGCTTATCATTAGATATTTAAGATTTTTTTACCTTTTGTACCTTTTTTTGGACTTTTGCTCTTTCCTTTTATCCATGACTTAGGAACTTCCAAATTTTGAATATTTTAGGCTCATGATATCTGGTCTTCGATGATCAAGTTGTTTTGATCAGGTCTTTCCTCATCTACCTATTTGTGACTTAAAATTTTATTTTCAAAGGTATAATTATTTATCACTACAATACCAATGAAGCTCATATCAATGTATGGAATTTTTTAGGGCATGAGGATTCAAATTTGACCACCCTTCACTTAACTATATACGTTATAGGTAGTCTAATTAGATAATAATGATAGATATTTATAATCTTGTAAAACCCTTAGCATAGGGTTTCTAACCTAATAAATCTAGGAAAAAGTTAATGTTTTATTATGATATTCTAGAATGATTAACACAAGTTACAAAGAATCAAGTGGCATTAGCTCAACTGGTTAGATTCCTCAATATTTAAATAGGAGATCAAGTTTCAAATCTTGCCAAGCGATATATGGATAATATCTAAGATTTGTTGTAATACCACTATGTGGTGTTGATGTAATATAGGTGGGGCTCATTTCAATTCCATATAACCAATTAAAAAAAAAACACAAGTTAAAAAGAATATAGAAAAGTACAATGGTCAAGAAATTGCATAAAAATATGAAAAAAGTTATTAAATATTATAATATGGATGCATTGTAGCTATGGCTATTAGAACAAATCCAAAGAAAAATTTTATTATTATCACAACAAAATTGTCCCTAGATTAACCTTTGATACATTCTATATAATAAACACAATAATAAAATAATTTTATTAATAACACTAAATAATTTACATTGTATTGTATCTTGATTTTAAGTGGGCCACCTCTTTTATGATCAAATCTCAATAGAAACAATTATTTGAGATGTCTTTGCCTTCTTATAGTGCAATATATAAACATAATTTAGCATAACCCTAATGCTATAATATTCGGTATAAAATACCTCTCCTAGCTATCTAACCCTACCCCAATTTATCAAGGGTAACCTTCACATTCAAAATAGGTTCCCAATAACTTTTAACTAATATATTATGTTAAAAAATATAAAGGACTAGACATGAATTCCTAACAAATAAAGCATAAGTTTAAATTCATATAATTATTTCAACATAATAAAATTCATGATTAACGAGATCATTTAGGGACAAATAATACATTTCCAAATCAAGTGATCTCATCCTATTGGACTTTAGAAAAATAATATTTCCCTTATAGCATACTTTAAAATTGAATATTATGCCCATCTAGATGTATTATAATGATGCAAGGACTTTTGAGCATAAAGCTAATCTTGCATAAACCTATTAAAAAAATAATACACACACACACATATTAGTAATAATAATAATTAGTGTCATACAAGTGCTATCATTGAGTAATTGTGAGAATAAATAATAAATAATTAAAAAATTATTGAAGGATTTGAAGACAAAAAGACATGACTTTCCCTTCATTTCAATTGATGATATAGCTTAAATAGGATGTATTGTTGCATTTTTGAAGAGATATATTTGGCAAGAAGTGATTGAATAACATATTTATTTTGCTCAATTTTTTTGGTTTGTGGTTTTTCTTTGAAATAATTTATTGCTAGAAGAGGTTGTCTTTCATTAGACCCGCTCACCTAGATTGCACCATTTGGCATTAGAGCCAACTTTTAGAGGTTTAAAATACATGAAAGAGGAGACATGGCACACCGAGGAAGAGCAAGACCACATGGTCTTATGCCTCAACAAGTAGACATAGTCAATATATTGAGGGAAATCATAACTAGATGCTCATTTGAGACCCCCTAAAAGAGATGTTCATATTGAATATGCTATTGATAGTGAAAAGGAGGATATTGCCAAGAATATCTACTTGAATATCAAGGAGAAGAACCAAATTATTAATTTATATGGGCAATCTCTAGCATGAGAAGTCAAAGTTAGATACTCTTAGTTTTAATTGACATTTGAATCTAGAAGAGTTGATAGATTGTATAATAGACATGGAGAAATTATTTGACTATGAATCTATGGTGGAGCCAAAGTGGGTCAAATTTGTATGTACATGATTAAAGTGATATGCATTAATTTAATGGGATCATGTTCATATGGAGGAGTAGTGAAAAGGTAAGGATAAAATTCAAATATGGGATAGGTTTATTTCGAAATTAAAATCTATGTTTTTGCTTGTAGATTATCAAATTGGGTTGTTTATAAAACTTTGAAACCTTAAGCAAAAGGAGTTGGGGGTGAAGGAGTATACAAAATAATTCTATAAATTTATAATAAGAGAATGCTATATTGAAGATGATGAGGACAAAGTACCAAGATACATCCATGGGCTAAGGCTATTTATACAATATACAATTGGTATGGTTCAAATTAAAACAATTGAAAATGTATATCAATATGAACTCAAGATGGAAGAAAAGTTGATCTACAAGTAACAAAAGAGTTCAAGAGGGAGAGTATGGTCTTTAATATGAAGATGGTAGTTAAATCAAGGAATATGGAAACAAAATCATGATGGAGGATATGGTTTCTCATAAAAAAATAGTTTAAACCAAGGTAACCAAGAAAAGGGTGAATCATCAAGAGGATGAGGTGTATTTGGTAGATGAAAGGGACATGGTTTTTTTGGTAGATGTTATAAGTACATGAAAGAAGTACATAGAGTGTGTGAGTGCCCACAAATTAAATATACTAGTGGACATAGAAAGGAAGTCTGTAACCATATTACACATGTAGATGATGAAATTATTGCCTCACCAAAGTACATGAAGAAACCAAAATAAGGAGTGTTACTATTGATGAAAAGGGTATTGTTAAAACCAGCCAAGAAATCACATGAATTGGTGCAAAATTGGATATTTCTTAGGATAATTTATAAATAAAAAGGTAAATTTTGGAAGGTGATTATGTATAGTAGGAGCATGGACAACTTAGATTCAAGAAAAATGCTAAATAAACTTGTCTTGAAGAGAATTGAGCATCCAAATCCTTACAAGTATCATAGTTACAAAATCGAAACCAAATTTTGGTAAGTGAATAATGTGTGGTGAATTTACAAATTGGTTCATGTAAGAATTTAGTTCTATGTGATATCATGTTGATGGATACATACCATCACTTTTCATACAAACCATGGCAATTTGATAGGAAAGTGTTACTAATGCTAGAAAAAACACTTATTTAATTATCAAGGTAAAACTATAAATTGATTCCACTCAAGAAAAAAGGAGAAAAGGTGGACCAATATTCTAAAGTGTGCCTGATCTAGGGAAAACAATTGTTGAATGAGATGAAGAATAAGGAAGCATAATTTATCTTCATTACCAAATCCACAAAATTTGGGGTAGTAGATCAGATAGAGAAACTTACTTATGAGGTAGTTGATATGTTGGAGGAATTTGTAGATATTCTCTCTGATGTTTTTCCAAATGGATTACTACCTATAAGAAGCATTAGTCATCATGTAGAATTCATCTAGGAAGCAATTTTATTTAATAATACAACTCATAAGATGACACCCACAAAAAATGAAGAGGTGAATAAGCAAGTCTAAGAGCTATTGGACAAGGATATGATTAATGATTTTATGTCTATGTGTAGTACTATCCATATTGGCACCTAAGAAGGGTGGAGAATGACATATTTCGATGAAATCTATACTATAAATAAGACTACAATAAAATATAGGTGTGCATTACCTTGTATGGATGACTTGATGGATCATTTGAATGGAATGAAGTACTTCACAATGATTGATTTCAAGGGTAGTTACCATCAAATCTGATTAGAGAATGGGATGAGAGAAGGACTACATTTAAGACCAAGGATGAATTGTATGAATGACTAGTCATACCATTTGGATTGACAAATGCACCCAACCCTTTTATGCAATTGATGAATAAAATCTTGAAGCCTTGGAGGAGTCTTCAAATACCATCACCAAAAGGTATATTTGAGGCATGAAGTTTCATGTTTTGAAAATATTTAATAGAAAAATAATTAAAAAATTTAATGGGATTAGTACTCTAATAACAAAAATAATTAAGGGAAGTAAGCATGAGCTCAAATTGATAGTTTTAGTAGAAAAAAAAATTCAGTTCTTGAAATAGAAGGTAACACAATAGCGAGTTCCATCTTTGCTAGATTTCAACAAGTATTTTCAAGTATATTATGATGCAAGTGTGACAACCATTGGAGGAGTCTTGAGCCAAGAAGGTAAGCCTATTTCCTATTGTAAGGAAATGT
This sequence comes from Wollemia nobilis, assembly GCA_028583015.1. Classification (NCBI taxonomy): domain Eukaryota; kingdom Viridiplantae; phylum Streptophyta; class Pinopsida; order Araucariales; family Araucariaceae; genus Wollemia; species Wollemia nobilis. Next base: position 2,047,693 of record JAQPPZ010001489.1, read on the forward strand.
TAAATGAGTCCAAAATAAAGTACTCAATTTCTAATAAAGAGTTTTATACTATTGTGTAAGCACTTAAGAAGTCGAGGTATTAATTATTAACAAATATTTTGTGTTGTTTTTGGACCATAATTCCTTGTAGTTAATTAAGAACCAAGGAAAATTGAACCAAAGTCATATTAAATGAGTGGATTATCTTCAAAGTTACTCATTTGTTTTGAAACATAGAAGTGGTAGTTTAAATTGGGTAGTTGATGCCTTGAGTCGAAGAAGTTTATTAATGAATGCAATGAGAACTAAAGTTGGTGGTTTTGATTCTATCAAAGAGCTTTGTGTTAATGATTTATATTTAAAAGAAGCTTGAGCAATATGTAATAACCCTGCTGTAGGATATATAATACCATAGCTTTATTATTTTATCCAAGAGAGATTATTATTCAAGGGTAACAATTATGAATACCATGAAGCTTAATGAGAGATAACTTGATAAGATAAAACCATAGTGGAGGATTTGCTTGACTTTTTAGAGTAGATTAAACCATGGAATAACTTTATAAAATATTTTATTGGTCAAGAATGAGTGTCGATATAAGAATATTTGTGGAAGGTTGTTAAGTTTTCCAACATGCAAAGATAAGGAGTCAAAATACTATATTGCATCATTCATTACCAATACCAAAAAATACATGGGAATACATAAGTATGGACTTTGTTCTTGGATTAATATGGACACAAAAATTTAATGATTCTATTTTTGTTATTTTTTAATTGATTTTAAAAAATGGTTCACTTTTTGCCTTGTCAAAAAATGAATGATGCTACTCATATTGTTGATTTTTTATTTAGGGAAATTACAAGATTTCATGGTTTTTCAAAAAGTATCACATTAGATAGAGATACTAAGTTCATAGGTCACTTTTAGCAAACCTGGTGGAAGAATTTGGACACAAAATTAAGTTTTAGTTCAACTTATCATCCACAAATTGATGGAAAAACTAAAATTATGAATAAAAGTTTTAGAAATTTATTGAGGTGCTTATATGGAAATAATCCAAATATTTTGGATACCATCTTGGTAGAAGAAAAATTTACATATAACAATTCAGTAAATAAAAGTACATCCAAGATCTCATTTCAAATTGTGTATATAATCCATACAAGAGGAATTGATGAATTGTAAAATACAATTGATTTAAGGAGACCAAGTGTTATAGTAGAGGACTTTGTTGATTACATGCATGATTTACATTGGGAGGTGAAATATGATTTGGATAAGAGTGTTATGAGATATAAGTAACATGCTAATCTCAAGCATAAAAAACAAGAATTTTAGATTGGATAATTGGTTTTGGTACATTTGTGGAAGGGAGAGTTTTCTATAGGCACTTACAACAAGCTAAATTGGAAAAATATTAGACCTTGTAAGGTCTTAAAACATTTTGTAGCTAATGCCTATGAAATTGAACTCTTGGAAGGAGTATAAATATCATAATTTTTTAATGTGGATCATTTGCATCCATGTTATGGAATATCAATGGATAGTAATGAATATATCACTTCCAAGTTTTTGATAAAAGAGTGGGTGTAATACTTCCTAAAGATAGAGTAAAATGAGATTGAAATGGTGATAAATTCTAGAGTGACCAAGTAGACAAGAGGTAAAGACTATTATGAGTAGTTTTTCAAGTATAAAAATTGGGGAATAGAAGAAGCAATGTGGATAAATACTTTTAATATTACAAAGTATGGAATCCCAGTTGAGAATATCATAAAATATTCATGAATTTTTTCCTCATGAAACCTTTTCTCCTACTTAGCATGTGTGATGTAGAAGCATATGGACATATAGGTAATCCCACATCAACCAATAATATATAATAATAATAATAATAATAATAATAATTGGTATAGTGCAAGTGCATGTTGCGTAAATATTTGTTGTCATACAATTGTAGTTATAATTCAATTATTATTGTTATCGTTCAATTGTTGTCATTCAATTGTTGCTACTACAATGCAATTATTGCTACTATAGTTGTTAAATTATTGTTGCTATCATTAATTTTTTGTTATCTTTTAATTATTATTGTTGTTATCATTCAATTATTTTTGTTGTTTAATTGTTTCTACTATTGTGTAATTGTTGTTATTATCATCCAGTTCCTAGTATCATGTAAGTGTTGCCATACAAGTACTATCATATAAGTATGTCATATCAATGTGCCATACAAGTACACTACATAAGTGCTACCATATTAGTGTTTCTATATGATTGTGTTTTAGAAGTGATAGCATACAAGTATTGTTGTATTAGTGTTGTCATACAAGTGTCATACTGGTTTTAACATTCCAAAGTTGTCATAAAAATGTGTTGTATAAGTTTTTTCACCAAATACTCATGAGAAAAATAATAAATAAATAATATTAATGGATAATTATTTGAACACGAAGGGATATGAATTTTGATATTTTAATTATCCTTTGTCTTCATTATTGAGAAATTTTAAATAGGATGTATTGCTACATTTTTTGGAGAAGAGTTTTGACAAGAAGTGGTTTAATAAAATATTATTTTTGCTCAATTTTTTTGGTGTATGGTTTTGCTTTGAAATAATTTTCTGCTAGAAAATTTTATCTTTCATTAGACTCCCTCACCTATACTACACCATATATATATCTATAGAGTAAATAAAAACCCCTACATTTTCTTCAATCCAAGCAAACTTAATATTGATATTTATTTTTTTGGTAGATAAGATACTATAGCATTAATACCGGGTTTTACAGGTTGACCCAAAACCCTTTACAAAAATCAGCCCAAGGTTGTTGATGAACATGTCCTTACTAAGGATCCTATATATGTAAATCTACATGCCACCAAAGCCATTACATACGGTAAGGCACATAGCCTGTTATCAAAAAAAATCTTCCCATACAACATTTTAGGTATACCCCGAGAAAACACACCTGCATCATAATTACAAAAAAAAAACAAACACGGATCCCTTCCTTGAAACAGTGGAGAAACAAAAAGTTGTAGACACACATAGCAGAGTACTTAAAAAAACTCCCACAAGCTCTGTATTGACAGTTACTCTTAATAATTCTTTGGTAATTGCTTTCTTTCGTATATGACATGCTTTGGGACCACATCCCATCTTGGCCAATTAGCCTTGGAGAAGTGAACCTGTTGGCTAGATTTATGGCGGTGGCTATCTGGTGGTCCACGTGGCTCTGGTTCAAAGTCTTATATTATCGTTTCTTTCCTACCCTGTGATTATCAACAAACCTCAAATTACTAAGATGACTAGGAGCCATGTTATCTAACATGTGACTATACCCATTAGTTTTTGTGGTATTTCAAAGAAACATCCACCAAGAATGACAGCTCGGATAATTTTTATTGTGAGTCCATTTCAAAAAATATACGGGAATACTCATAGCCTTGGAACTTACAATGCCTTCCCTGTTGGTAAATTCAACTATCATTCTTGGAATTCTTGTTGAATAAGCTCCTCTACTTCACTCGAGACACTGTGTTCCCATTTGAAAAGTCTGTCACCATCGACACCCAAATTGGCCAGCTTATCAGCAACTTTGTTAGCTTCCCGAAAGACATGTTGGGATTTTCTGTCCTATATTCCCTGGAAAAGGATCCTAGCCTCTTCAAAAATTGTTTTAATCCTCCAAGGAGGCGTTTTCCAATTATTGAGGAGATTTACAACATGCATAGAGTCTTCTTCTATGATAAAATTACCTTCTAAGTCTTGAGTCATTTGAAGGCCTCTCCACATAGCTCTAGCTCCAGCTTCATTATTCATCCTTATTCCAAAATATTTAGAAAATGCAAGCATCATATTCCCATTATGATCTCGCATAATATCGCCAACGCCTACTCTGCCAAAATTTTCCTTAGCTGCTCAATCAAAATTAAGCTTAAGCCAACCCGTAGGAGGTAGGGACCACTTAGGGTTGACTACCCTAGGCACAGACTCATCTAACAAGGCTAAGCTTAAATATTGAGCAATCGTGGTCTCCTGTAGATGAGTTTTATGGCTATCAAAAGGGATAAGGTTCACATTCTCGTTGGCAAAGGATAGGATCCTGGCAATGATAGTTTGATGATCATGGACAGACTCATTAAAGACTCTATGGTTCCTTTCTAACCACACATGCTAAATATAATGATTGAGATAAATTTTCCACAAGTATCTAAGTCTTTGGCTTGAAAATGGGCAAGGCCACTGGATGAACAAATCAAGTATGATGGCTAGTTTAACCCAGGAAATATTGAAGGCCTGAAAAACCCCACTTAGGACAGTCAAGGAAAAAGGGCACTCAAGTAAAATGTGATAAATGGTCTCCCAATTAGCCCTGCATAGATAATAGCGATTAGTGATACAAATACCTTTATGCATCATATTATCAGTGGTAAAAATTATTCCTTGGATAACCAACCATGAAAATACTACAATTTTTGGAATTAATTTTTTTATCCAAACTAAGTCCTTTTGGAGGACAAAATCCTCGTCATCAAGAAAAAGCTTGTAAGCTGATTTAACAGTGAACTGCCTATTTTTCATAGGAGTCCAGGTCACTTGATATTCCTTGGGTCTCATGGGGATAAACTATTGTTTGAGAATGTTACAAATATCATTTGATTCTGCTTTAAATCCCTGAATCCTTATTTGTTTCCACTTCATTTGGCCTATGTCCTCAACCATATAATCAAAGACTTTTCTACCAATGAGTTCTTCCATGATATCTCTGATTCAGTCTAAGTTAGGATATTGCGTCAATGGTTCATCCTTAGTCCACCTGTCATTCCAGAAATTTATCCTCTCACCATTGCCTAAAACCCATATTAAACCTTTTTTGATGATTTTCTTACAATTGAGAATTGCTTTCCAAAAAGCAGAACCTCTGATTGGAACTGAGTCACTTAGAAATTCCATATTTTGAAGATACTTTCGTTTGATGATAGCTATCCATTCATTTTCTTCACCAGAAATGAGACACCATGTCTGCTTAGCTAGTAAAGCTAACTTCATATGAGCAATTATCCTCAGACCTAAGCCCCCATTTTCCCTGGGTCTGCACACTTTGGTCCATCCTACAAGGTGTATCCTTTTTTTCTCCTCTGATCTAGTCCATAAAAATTCTTTTTGGAGTTTCTCAATTTTTTGGAAAACCTTCATAGGGGCTTTGAAAATGAAGAGGAAATAGACTGGAATGCTCTGAAGAGATGCCTTAGTGAGGGTCAGCTTTCCTACTTGAGATAGAAGATGACCTTTCCATCCAACAAGTTTTTTTTAATTCTTTCAATAACCCTATACCACATTGACTCTCTCGGAGAACCAATGAAAAGAGGGAGACCAAGATACAAATTGGGGGGGTTTGCTATATCACACCCTAAAATTTTTGCAATCCTTCCTTACCTCTGAATGGAGGTGTTCAAGAAATATAACTTGCTTTTACTAAAATTAACTTTCTGACCAGAAGCATCCTCATAGAGTTGCAAGATGTATTTAATTCTTTTGGCCTCAACCACCGACCCCTTAGTCAATATAAGGGTATCATCGATGAATTATTGGTGAGAAAAAATCCTAGTGAGAGATATTGCCTTGATTCCTGATATTAGCCATGAACTGCAAGCATTTTTTATGGTTCTGTCTAAAGCTTCTGCCATAATGATGAATAAAATGGGGCTGATAGGGTCCCCCTGCCGAATTCCTCTACGACTTTGAAAGTAACCAAAAGTTTTTCCATTAAACATAATCAATAACTATGCTTTATAAATGTATTCTTTGATCAAATTAACCCATTTGTGGTGAAAACCAAACTTAAGAAGGACAACAATCAGAAATTCCCAATTTAGCCTATCAAATGCTTTGTTCATATCAAGCTTGAGGTTAAAAATAAACGTGTTAGTCTTATGAGCAAAGTGTAGAGCTTCATGAATTGTGATAACTCCATCCAAGATTGACCTACCCTGGACAGAGCTTACCTGGCATAGATCTATGATGCGGGACATAATATCTCTCATTATATTTGCAATGGCTTTAGTTAGGATCTTGTAAGAAACATTGCACAAACTAATTGGCCTGAAGTCAACCATAGATTCAGGGGTTTGCTTCTTAGGAATTAGAGAAATAAAAGTAGAGTTGAGACCTTTTGGGATATGATTGCTTGCTTGGAATTTTTTGATAGTAGAAATTACATCCTCACTTACGATGTCCCAAAAATCTTGATAGAAACAAGGGGGAAAGCCATCGGGTCTCAAGGATTTTTCTAGATCCATGCTAAACAAGGCTTCCTTAATTTCCTCATCAGAAAAGGGAGCTATAAGCTTAAGGTTTATATCCTCATTTATTATGCTAGGAATGGATTGCAAGAGAATATATTTGGCCTCCTCATTGCATTGTGATTCCTCACCAAGGATAGAATTGAAATAAGTTACTGCCTCCTTGGTAGGGTACCTAGGAATAGATATTTGGGGATATATTATTATATTGTATAAGGGTTGGCATGGGCCATACATAACCCAAGGTTGATTGTATTATAATATTATATTATATTCATGGTAGGGTACCTAGGAATAGATATTTGGGGATATATTATTATATTGTATAAGGGTTGGCATGGGCCACACATAACCCAAGGTTGATTGTATTATAATATTATATTATATTTTAATATAATATAATATTAGTAGTAGGCTCTCCAAAGTAGAATAAGAATATGGATATATAAAGAAGAGATATTTGTCATTGTAGACATTCATATCATTGAAGAAGAATCTTATGTAATTGTCGTGCCCACGAAGTGGCCTCTCATCTTGGGAGATCTTGTGGAGTTATTCCTTCCTTAAGGATTATTATTGGTGTTTCCCTACCTTAAGGGTATTATCTATCTCTCTCTCATTTGTGGATTGTTATTGTGGATAATGTATTATGGATGAATGATTTGATATTTTTGCATATTGGTGAATGGTTTATGATAATAATAATAAAGTTATGCAACAAGTGGTATCAGAGCAACGATTTTGGCAAAGTGGGGATTTTTGTGTGAAACCCTAGAATTAGGGCAAATTTTTTTTTGGGAAAAACATCTCATATTTTAGGAGCCATATCTTTGCGCAAGTTTATCGGATTCAGGCAATTCTTAGATCAGATTGTGCAGAATTTATTGTGGTCATATGATGGAATCTAAGTAGTATTGAGGGAGATACGACCTTTTGAAGTTAGTCATCCGAAACAAGGATAGTGACGAATTTCACAGATTTTTTCTAGAAAAATGCCTCATCTTTCAGCAGCCATATCTTTGCGACAGTTAATCCGATTGAGGCGATTCTTGGATCAGATTGTGCAGAATGTGAAGAGATTTAAAATGAGTGGGCATATGAAGGAATCTGAGCAGTATTGAGGGAGATATGACCTTTTGAAGTCAGCCATCTGGAACAAGGAAAGTGACAAATTTTCAAGTCACGAATTTTTCAAAAGACAATTTGTTTAGTTTGGGATATTTCTCAGCTTGAGGAGCAAGGATACAAGGAAAATCAAGAAGTGGTTGTAGAAGAAAAAATTGAAGAACAGGAAATAGAATCCACGAAGGCGATAGCAGCAATAGAGTCCAAGGAATATTTGATAGAAGAGCACAAGGACACACCAAACAAAGATAACATGAAAGAACAAGGTGTAGAAGAATTTATAACAATGAAGCCAAAGGTTGAAAAGTCAAAGAAGGTAGAACATCAAGTAAAGGTTGCACCATATCGCCATCCACACCACCATGATCGGAAACAATATTGGAGGCATGGTTCAAGGCAACAACATTATGGTTCTACATGTAATCAACAGGGCACCAACTATGGCAGTGTTTGGCAAAGAAAGCATAGTGATCATGGTTTTCAGCATGGTTCATCAGCATCAAGGAACAAGTGGACCCATCATTCAAGTTATCAAAATACAACAGTAGAAGCGTGGAGCCAACGAAGCAGATTTGGATACTCAAGTAACAAAATGGCGTACCAAAGATCATCGAGTTTCACTTGGATGGATGGATGATCGAGATTGGTACCAATTGCTAACATTGCTTAGCAAATCATGCTATCATGTTTCTTCATATGTTTCGAGGACGAAACATTTGTAAGGAGAGTGGCATGGTAGGGTACCTAGGAATAGATATTTGGGGATATATTATTATATTGTATAAGGGTTGGCATGGGCCATACATAACCCAAGGTTGATTGTATTATAATATTATATTATATTTTAATATAATATAATATTAGTAGTAGGCTCTCCAAAGTAGAATAAGAATATGGATATATAAAGAAGAGATATTTGTCATTGTAAGAATTCATATCATTGAAGAAGAATCTTATGTAATCGTCGTGCCCACGAAGTGGCCTCTCATCTTGGGATATCTTGTGGAGTTATTCCTTCCTTAAGGATTATTATTGGTGTTGCCCTACCTTAAGGGTATTATCTATCTCTCTCATTTGTGGATTGTTATTGTGGATAATGTATTGTGGATGAATGATTTGATATTTCTGCATATTGGTGAATGGTTTATGTTAATAATAATAAAGTATGCAACACTCCTTTCTGATTTTTGTTAAGTCCTGAGTAATAGAACCATCTGCTTTTTTTAAAAAAATTATCTTGTTATTGCTTTTGTTTCTAAGCATGGTGACATGAAAAAACTTGTAATTTGAATCTCCATATTTCAAAGAGACCTTGATTTTTTCCTCCAATAGATTTCCTCATAGGACAAAATGTTATGAAACTCTGCTAGTTTTGTTCATTCCTCCTACCTAGTAGTTTCATCAGCATCACCATGTTGAATCCTCTGATCAATTATCTTCAAACTTTCAACAACCTATTTTTTATTTTCAAAGAGGTTCCCAAAGACCTCTTTATTCCAAGTTTGAAGCTTTTCCTTAACAAACTTTAATTTACTAGCAAGTTTAAAAGTTGCACTACCCTTGACAGGATGCTGCCACCATTGAATTATGTTATCTCTAAAACTGGAATGTTTGATCCACATCGATTGAAATCTGAAAGGTTTCTTGAAGGAAAAAGAGTTAACGATCTACAAAAAAATAGGATTATTATCAGAGGCAATTTTAGGAAGGGCTTGCAGGGTAGAATCACTAAACAGAGTTGTAGCCTCATTTGATAGAAAAAACCTGTCAAGCATTTCTTGAATGAGATGACACCCTATCCACCGATTTCTCCAGGTATAATTAGCTCGTCTAAGTTTTACATCCATCAACATGTTAGAGTTCACAAAGTCATTGAACTCATCCATGCTCTTGATAGGTGGTCCATTTCTACCCATTTTTTCTGAAGGGTAAAGAGGAGTGTTAAAATCCCCAGCCTGAATCTAGGGGACATTATGGAAGATTTCACTCAGATTGCCTAAGTACTCCCACATTAGAGCTCTCCCTTGAATTGAATTCAGGGTATAAATATTTGAAAGGATCCACGAATTGTTGTTGTTTATTTCCTTAAATAAAACACTAAGAACCCTATCATATTTCTGAATAATGGTACCTTCAACTATCTGAGGATCCCACAAAGTCATAAGGCCTCCAGATGCTCCTCTGGCTGATTTGCAAACCATCTCCCCTTGATTCCAATTTTTTTTGCTATGTTTTGGACTGAATCTCATCATTTTTTGTTTCTTACAACATTATAATAGTTGGATTCACTTGATTTCTTATTGCATTGACTTCCTTGTGTTTGGGCAAACCATTTAGGCCTCTCACGTTCCATGAGAGGAACTTCATTTAGATTTTTTGGGATTTCTTCCTCTCCCCCTCCCTTGAGGGGGTTTTCCTAATTTGTTGTCTTCAGAACCCGAAATAACCTGTTGAAACAAGGTTCTCTATTTTCCATTGGCAATGTCATTATCATTTTTAATTTTTTGATGCTCAGCATTTGATATTCTCCCTCTTCTTTTTTCACTACCAAAATCTATAGGAGACTTCACAGTGCTCCTGGTTTTTTTAGGACTAAATTAGGGGGATGCAATTTATTACAGAACCGGACTTCCATATTCCTTAGTATGAATATTTTCACATATCTCCACCCCTACATCAAAATTTTCTCTTTTTTTCCTGTATTCCCCTGGTCTGCAAGATGGCCCCTCAGTAGGATTCACCTGGATCCTAGTGATGATGTTAGGGAGATGAGATTTTTTATTTTCCAATGCCTCAAATTTCTTTCGAATTTCTTCAAAATTAGGATTTGGCTTTCAGATGCCCATTGGGCTTGAAGTATTTTAAGCATTGGGGTTTAAGGATCCCTACTTGGATGGGGATTCTAGAGATCAGGCATTAGGGTTTGGCTTTGTTATGCCCACAGGGCTTACAGTAATTTCAGCATTAGGGTTTGAGGATCCTGACTTGGATGGGGATTCTAAAGAGTCAGAAAGGTTAGCCTAAAGGTTTTGGTCTTCCATGTATTTTGATAATCCTCCTACTCCCATATTGGATAGAATTGAAAATTTATTTGAAACTAGAGGATTGGAACTTGCCTGAGTATTTTGGTTGCCAACAACCTGTTGATTTCCTTTTTCTTGTTGGGACCCTACACCCTCTCTTTTATTTTTTTGGTAGACATAGTTTGCCTAATTGAAATTATCTCTGCTATGAAAACTCGTCAAATTTCCTCTATCTAGCATTCCCTGCTTTTGCTTTTCTCTATTCATTTCTAGGTTAGGGCACTTATTGCATAGATGTTCTTTATTTTTGCATTCTGTACAAAATGCTAGTATGTTATCATATTCTATCAATTTTTTTTTATAGCATTATCCATACTCTAGCTCCACAAACCTTGGCAATTCATTATGAAAATTAGCATTTACACAGATTTATGCATGAGTCATTATTTTCCTGGTCAAGGTCGCATGGTCAATGGATATCAGGTCCCCTATAGTTCTGGCTATACCTTGCAACCAATATTCATTGAAGAACTGGGCAGGTAGACTCGGGAGATGAACCCAAATAGGGGTAATGTTAATATTTTGCTTTTCAAGGTCAAAATATTCACCCCATCATCTAATAAAAAGGCTCCTTTTGCCCAAAAACCAAGGACCTCCTGTTAAAATATGGTTAGCATCCTCCATATTGTTAAAATTGATAATGAAGAACCCTCGAGTTAGAGCTACCAACTCCAAGATGCCCATCGATCGCCATTTACCCTTCGCTCAAGCCTTGATAGTCTCCATGTCCGGCCTACCTCCCAAGAACTTGCCTACTAGGGAGAATTCTTTGATTGAAAGAAAATGGATCATGGAACTTTCCAAGGCATAAATTTTATTATTTACTAGAACTAGGGGCAAAAGAGAGAGAACCTCCTTTATTTTTCCTCTAAGAGTCTCAGCAAAAGACTGCCACTTCTTGGGCCCCGCATTGTCCTTCGTATATTTTTTGTCGATGTCTTTTTGAGGAGGGTCGGGCCCTCACATGATGCCCACCTCCAAATCTACTACAACCTGACCGTCTTCCTCTATATCCTTGCTTGATCCATGCTCGAGGTGCCCACCCACCCCTTCTGTACCTGCTCTACCTCTATCGCCTTGGCTGAGATTCCTGCCCAAAAAATTCAAACCCTCACTCCCGCCGCACCCACTAAACCTCAGCTCACTCATTCCTGACGATTTTTCCCTTTGTAAGACAAAACTTGCATGCCAGATTATACTGTCATTTTTTTAGCCTCCTTATTCTAAGCTTCTTAATTTTGATATTTATCATATTATAATTCAATTACTATAAATGATAGTCCTAAAGCTAAATATTACAATTTAATAAATGATGAATTAAAATGTCAAGTCATAATCATATTAGATTACACTTATCCTATAGTACATAATTCAAACACCACATTGATGAGAAATTAGAGGCAACAAAAGACAAGTATGGGTCATAACATTAGATTTTCCTTATTGAAGTTGGCCAAATTAAAATTCATTAGGGTTATAATATTTTAAAAAACCCAAAGAGAATGAATCAACATATACATTCAATAATAATATTAAAAGGTTAATTTGTTGAATAAAAAACAAATAAATAAATAATACATCTATCTTATTAGTTAGTAATCCACCTTAAAAAAAAAGATGTATTTCTTAAGAAAAGTTCTACTAATATAATAATTTTGTTGATCTTATTCAACCAACTAAGAAATTTTAAAAATATAGATTGATATCATCCTATTATGTTTGGATATTTACTTTTATTTATATTCACGCAGTCTTATATATGTCAATGGTAACATGTTTGTCAAAAATCACTACATTAGTTGGCAAACTCCTACGGGGGACTTGGGGTCTAGGATGGATACTATTTATCTTGCACCTAGGGTATTTTTGGCTACTTTCCATTGGAATTTGTATATGTGATGGATTGAATTTGTGATGTAAAAGAGTTCAGGCTCAATCAAAATCCTATTTTTACCCTAATAAAAAAATAGATGCTCTTATTTGATACTCAAATATATTTTCCTTTTTGGATATTTTGTCAAGATTAATTTTTTCTATTGGTTACTCTATTCCAGTGACCTCTAGTCAATAAAAAAGGACCATGGATATAGTTGAATATGCATTCGAAAAACTCCAATGCCTACACACTCTTTAACAATATCTATAATTATTGGTGGTTAATGTTTATCACTTATATGACCTAAATTAACTTTGGTTAATAGATAGAAGCCATAAATATTGCATGTAGGATGATTGACAAATACAAGAAACTATTGTTAGAATTATTGAGTTGTCATTGATGTCAAAGGCCGATTTGCTTGCTAGAAAATGGTGGATGAATTATTCAAGGCAGATTTTTAATTAACTTTAATATTTAAGATATCAAAGGGTTTACTTGATTTTAAATTAAAATATTTAAATATTTAAATTTAAAGGTTTGAATATTAATGTGAAATATGGGCTAACCTCTTGGGTACCAAAAGCAATTAGGTAAGAGGTTGCATATAAATACAAGGTAGAACCTATCCTCCAAACTTGATCTATGTATTTTAGTTTTGATTCATCGCTCGAAGGTTGATCTGCTATGCATTCTAATTCATCGCTAGAAGTCAAAATTAAGGGTTGGAGGACTCATATGAGTTTGATACTAATGTGCATGCTAGGATAGCTTGATTAGGTGTTGGAGGACTCATATGCATTCAATGATAATGCACATGTTGGGATAGCTTCATTATGCTACGGTGATCAGGGATATATGATGACCAATCCAAAGCTATGAGACATCTTTGTGGACCTAAGTATCCAAGTAGATCAAATCAAGACATTAGACATGATGATCACAAATTCATAAGGTTAGGATGTCAACATCTAACCCCAAGAAAAATTTTGGATAAGGGAGATAATTCTAGAGGGAGAGTATACAAGCCATTATAGTGAAAAGGATTCCATGCAGAAGGTATTTGGAGTAACTTATTTTGCACGTGGAGGAAATAAACAGTCATGATAAATAAGAGGTGAAACATTCAAAGACTACCCAAATATATATGTAGCACCAATGGAGAAGGTAATGGTCATGCTTGAGTGCGGAAAACAAAGGTTTTAGTGCATCTAAGTTTGTAAGGTCAAACACTGATTGAAACTATGCAATATACTAACTTGGTACTGGAGGAGAACCATTACCTATCAAAAGGAGAGAGCAAACAATTTTGGAGCCATTACCTCAAAAGAAAACCATTTACCAATGAATATATGTGTCAAAATTCATCTTTGAAATAGCTCATAAGAACTGATAAACTACATAGTGAGGAGTGGGAAATGACGAGCATACCTTCGAACATGCAAATATTCAATACGTTGGTAAGATTGAATTGTGTCTATTATTGCTTTATGGAGAATAAAATTAACATTTGTGTATGACCAGATATATCCTTAGAATCATTGGCACAGTTACTATAGTTAGTTGTTATAAAATGTGGAAGGGGGATGCATTATATTTAAATTTGGAGATAGACAAATACACCCGTTCATACCATCTTCTCAAGAACACGAAGCATCATCACAATTAGGAGTTGGTCACTAGTTTGTTGACTACGCAATATAGTGCTTTCAAGGTTGTAAATTAATTGAAGATATTGTACAAATCTTGGAGGATCTCATAAGTAACCATTTTTAGAATAGACGTGTGTGTATTAGAAGCATTTGAGGTAATCATAGCCACCATAGTGAGACATTCACAATATTAAGAATTTAAAGAGTAAATGCAAGGTATTTTATGGCTGAAGTTGTGGGTGTTGGAAGATTTGGTCACAGATTATTAGTGAACTTGATTTGCTTCTACTTTGAAGGGGATGAATGTCTATTGGTTGCATAATATAATTCAAATGATACCTTGTCTAAGATTATTCATTATTAGATCCAAGAAGATCCTGTGATAGAATTATATGCAATCTTGGATGCCATTAATGATCAAATTTTTGGAGTAAACCTGAGCAAAGTTTTTGATCAGATTTTGGAGCAGGCCTGAGCAAGGTTTTTATCAACATACCTATACAAGTTATTAATCAGATATAATTTTGGTACCTCAAGAATATTGGTGTCTCCCATAGGTTTATTCCTATGTTATTGTAATAAGTAGATTGGTGTCTTTTGTAGGTTGGTGCCTACGTATTTGTATAAGGGGATTGGTGTCTCATGTGGGTTGGTGCCTAAGAATTTAATTGAAGTGATAAAAGTAAATTTTTGCCATGGTTTTTCTCCCTAAAGGGAATTTCCATGTAAAATATTATTCTCTCATGTGAGTGGATTTTTGTGCATTGATTCATTATTGTATTCATATTATTACAATTACTATTTTGGAAAAAAAAGTTTTATCTTATACGTTTCACCCCCTTATCAGTATAAGTATGTGTTTCTTTAGTTGGTATCAAATTAGGTTCCTTCATGAAAGCCTAACCACTTGAAGGAAGATCTTACAAGAACATGAGCCTAATTTGTATAAAAAGTAGGTTTCCATCGTTTGATCAGGCTAATTATACCTTTTGGAGCATGAGAATGCAAACTTGTTTGATGGCACATGGCTACGGTATATGGAAATCTGTTGTGTATGGGTTCAAACCACCTACAACCCCTCCCACAGATCAAAATGGCAAGAAACCATTTGAAATTAATGCCAAGGTAATGAATGCAATATTAAGTGGGTTATGTGAATCAGAGTTTGTTAAAGTCATGCAATGCACTATTGGACATTTTGAGTAGATGAGTTGTCATTGATGTTAAGCTTTCAACACTAGGCAGTGGTAGTTTTTGTGGCTAACATCAATTTTAGGTTCTCTAATAAGTGAAAAATGATAATATGCCTTTAGTTGATCAAGACCTAGTTCCAGGAAGTTAGATGAGGTCCAAAGGGCAAAGAAGCAGCCTAGGCAAATAATATCATAATAGTTTATTATAATATTAAAAAAGAAATTTAAATTAATTATAAATTAATTAATATAATTTTATTATAAATTATTTTTTATTAATTTAAATAAACCTTAAAAAGGGTTATAAAGTTAAGTTTATAAATCAAATTTTTAAATTTGATTTGAGAGCCGATGTGTTATGACAATAAGGTACTATATATAAAGGCAAAACCTTTGCCTTAAGTCTTCCCTCAAGAGTTATTCAAATGCCTATGTTCTAGATTTATGCGTAGAAAGAAAGAAACAATTTTCGTGTTTGAAAAGTCTTCGGTGGAATAAAAGGAACAAATAGGAGCAAGGCTTGTCTCACTTTACATAAGTGTCACGTAGTATAGTTGGCAATGGTGGAAGGTGTTAATACATGTTGTGGCAAGGAGGACATGGTTTGAATCCTATGGGGTTCGTATTTTTCTAGGAAGGAAGATTTGCATTCTTGAGACCAATGCCCAACATAGGTAACAAAGGGAGGCTAGCGCCTTCCCCTTCCCGTGGGAGTTCCTAGCCCACGTGGTGCGCTAGTACCTTGGTAAGGCACTCAGGAGAAAGGTATCTTGTTCAAAATCCACTGAGGCCTTTTAGTGGTTGAGATAAAGGTATGCATTTTTTATTGTTATGTTGGTCACTTAATTTGGATGTGCTAAGGTTGAAGAAAAATATAAATATTTTATGTGCCTAAGGTTGAAAATTAATTGTTTTTGATGAGTTATAAGATTTAATTTTTGCCTAAATTAATATTGGTTATTTAGTGTTTTGAGGGAGATAAAAGGGTAGGTAATTATTATTTTTTAAGGGTTATTTTTGAAATATTGATTTATTAATTTAGAGATTATAAGTAGCAATTTGAGTGATTATTTTTATGTGTAATTTTATGATTGCTAATTTCAAGGAGTGATAAGATGTATTTGGGATTGATTATTTTTGTGTTTGAGAAATAATTTGAAAGAGATATGTTTTCATCTAACCATTGAAATTGGCAATGAAGAAAATTGTGATTGAAGACAGCTTTTCTAAGGGCACTTCTACATCAAAAAAAAGGTATGGGCACATATTCCTAGTGAGTGATTGTTGAATGTTGTGAATGTAAAGTTGGAGTGAAAAGGATTTTTTTATAAGAATTATTGTTGAAGTGATTGGTTGAGTGAATAACTTGAACTAGGGTTTGCAAAGAACATGAGTATCATTGTTATGTGAGATTGGTTGATGAGCATTATTGGAAATATTTGAGTGAATGTTCATGAATTGGGACTAGGGTTTGTAAGCAAGGATTATTTCATTGAGTGATTGGTTGAGTAGAGTTGGTTGAGCCTAGTCAAGTGGATGTGTTGATGTGATAGTTCAAGTTCTATGAAATAAATTATTCTATATCCTGAATTGAGTTGAGAAAGTGATTAAGAGTTGATGAATGTGAAGCATATTGAGTCTCTAACAATTCTCTATATGTTTTTAAAAGAGTGATTGAAAGTGATTGACCATTTTGATGAATGTGAGGCATATTTAGTCTCTAAAAATTCTCTTTATTTTTCTATGAGATTGTACAAGTTCTAGTGTGGACGTGTTGAATAGATTTTAGGTAAGTATTAGATAAGACTTGTGGACAGATTTTTGTGAGCTTTTGTGGAAGCTTACAATATAGATTGAGGACATATTTGAGGATAGATATTGAGGATAGATTTGAGGATGAATATTGAGGACATATTTGAGGATAGATATTGAGGATATATTTGAGGATAGATATTGAGGATAGAGTATGGTGCATATTTGAGGACAAAGATTGAGGATAGAGTTTGGTGTAGATTTGAGGATAGGTGAAGAACACAAGCTTATACTGAGAGGGGGGTGAATAGTATAAGAGAACTTTTTACTTTTCTTTTCAATTCAATATTATGCAATGTATATATAGCAGTATCAATAGAAATAATAAAAACAATGCACAAAACACCATCCACAAAAGTGACACAACAATTTACGTGGTTCACCCAATGCGGGTTACTCCATGGAGAAAATATTTTGCTAAAACTTTCTCAATCAATCTCTTGGGAATCCTTCCCAATTACAATATTTATGAACCTTTTTCCAGCGATGCTTATCCCCTAAATCTCAAGTTCATGGATCTATTCCATAGGAGAACTCTTTCCCCTTATGCTCTAGCTTATGATCTTCTAGAAGACTCTGTCTCTTTGCTACACTGACTTTTAGATCTCTCTCCACTTGAAGACTCCTCACTCATATTTATCTTCAATTATCATGGTTGCTGGATCTCTATCCACTGAGACTCTTTCCTCTATACTCTGTCACCTCCAAAGCTCTATCAATAGGTTCACTTAGAACCTTCTCAAATCTTCTCAATAGGTTCACTCAGAACCTGATCGAATCTATTTAATAGGCTCAATTAGAACCTACTCAAATATTCTCAATAGGCTCACTCAAAACTTGATCAAATATTCTCAATAGGTTCACTCAGAACTTGCTCAAATATGCTTAATAGGTTTACTTAGAACCTGCTCAAATTTGCTCAATAAGCTCACTCAGAACTTGTCCAAATATGCTCGACAGGATCACTCAGAACCTATCCAACTCTGCTTAATAAGTCCTATTTAGGACTTGCTCAAATATTCTCAATAAGTCCTCTCTAGGACTTGCTCAAATCTACATAGCAATATTTCACAAAATCTTACTCAAAATCAGTCCACAAGCCTTCTCAAAGACTTACCTCAAATCAGCTCAATAAAATCTCAACTCAATCTCATAGACATATAAAGAGAATTGTTACAGACTCAATATGTTCTATACTCAAATCTCAATCTCAACTCAAATCAATCTTAACATAGCAATCTCATATAAGCATAAAGAGAATTTTTAGAGACTCAATATGTTCTATCCTCAAATCCCAATCTCAACTCAAATCAATCTCAACTCAACAATCTCATAGAAGCATAAAGAAAATTGTTAGAGACTCAATATGTTCTATACTAAAATCCCAATATAAAATCAAATCAATCTCAAATCAGCAATATCATAGAAGCATAAAGAGATTTTTTAGAGACTCAATATGTTCTATACTCAAATCCCAATCTCAACTCAACTCAAATCATAATATAGAATAGTTTGTTTTATGGAAATTGAACAACCACTTCACACAATCACTTGAATAGGCTCAAAAAAATCTACTCAACCAATAACCACAAAGAACAACTCTTTCTCACAAACCCTATTCCAAGCATGAATCAACCAACTCAAAATGTTTCCAACAATGGTCAACAACAAATCTCACATAACAGTGACACTCATGTTCTTCTCTAACTCAAGTTCAAGTTCTTTGCACAACCAATGGACTTCAACAATAATTCTTATAAAATATTCTTCACATAACAATGATACTCATGTTATTCTCAACCCCTAACTCAGGTTTTTCAGACAACTAATGGCTTCAACAAAAATGATTATAAAATAAGGTTTTAACCATAACTCTCAAACCAAAAATCCTTGAAGCATTCAACCAAAAACTCTCAAAAGGAAACCATAATCAATCATTTTCACTCCAATTATATTTTTAGAAATCAACCATCCAAATAAATCGATGGAGAATATTACCCATACCTTATTGATGCCAAGAATTTCTCCACAAAGTATGCCACACTCAACACACTTCCTTTTTCCAATCTCAACAAGGGTTAGTGGACTTCAAATAATAATCACAAGATAAACTATAACTCAATTTACACCATTTTACTCCAAATCAATAATCACATCCACCAAAGTCTCTCTATAGAAAAACCCTCTAAAAATAATAATCAATAAGTCACTATTCAATTTCCACTTTATTCAAAACCCTTATTTCTCCTAATATAATGCTCTCAAAAATTCAAATCAATACCATAAGGCTCAAATAATCATATATGGTTTTCACCAACAAAATAATTATTTAACCTTTTAAACACAACAAAGGTTTTACAAAATAAAATATTTCCTAACCGTTATCACTCCAATATTTAGAGCATTAATTAAATTTTAATCAAAAATCACATACCTCCTTTATGGTTTTTGACCCCTCAACGTGCCCCCATAGTGAGCACCTTAGCCATGACTAAGGTAGCCAAACAAGCTACCTGCTCGTTCGTATTGCAAAAGAGAAACGATATCCCTTTATTTTCTGTAGGTCCACGTGCCTCAAAAACTTTTGGCACCCTAGTCACTTCCACCACAAAGCACAATGAACAAACCTTGAAAAAAATTGAATGCATGACCTCGTGCTACCAAATGCCTCTGCACTGCTCGAGTTGCCAATAGGCCACACTGCCTAAGGTGACTTGGGTTTCACAACCATCCGATTTATTCATTGCTTCCACCACTAAAACCTTTTTTGCATGAGCTCTATTCACTTTCTGACAATCACATTAACAACAAGAGCGAGGATGATTTAAATTAGAGAATTTAATGGCATATATATGCCTTCCCTCTACTTGGAAATGTTGGCACTTCTTGATGACGTCGACGGATAAACTTTTACATTTAATTTTAAAATTTAAATTTAAATTTTAAATAATTTAAATTTAAACTAAATATTTAAAATTAAATATCTCCATCACTGGGGCACCTTTTTCAATGAAAAAAAATCCAACTTGGTTTTAAGAAAAACCCATTTCAAATCTGCCATCCATGGTTTTAAATACAAACCCTTTGCTAAGCTTCCCTTGAAGCTCCTTTTTGGAACCAAATTCCATGCATCCTTTTGATCAAAACCTTTGCTTCTCATGAAGCTCTTTGTGGAGAAAATCATAGTGCTTACTTGCATAGGTCCTTTTGACATCAATGACAACTTTTTATCTTAGGGACTCAAAATATCCAACAATCTCCCCCTTTGTCATTTATGGCAACCCATATTCATTTACTAAAATCTGACCTTCTTTTCTACTCCCCCTAGGACTTAACTCCCCCTGGCTCAATGCTCTCTCAAATATGAAATCTCTTCCCATATAAAAAACTCTCCCCAATATAAAAATTTCTCCCTCTTTGTCATCAATAGCAAAGGGTCACCTTTGGGGCTTGGGTCTAAGAATGAGCCTCTTAGCTTAGCCCATCCCCCTCCTCCACATGAGGTGGTTAATTCTAGAGTGGGAGTATTTCTACTCTTCGAAAGCATAGATCTATGCTTTTGTATTTCTCTCTTCTTTTGTTATTTTTTTGAATCCTCTCACTGTTTCTTTCCAAGCCATCATCCCTATTTTTGTTATCATTTATGTTTTTGTTCATGTTCCTGTTCTTGTTCTCATCCATGTTCATGTTCCTATTCCTGTTCATACCTGCTTCTGGAATATTTTCTCTACACCATATTGCTATGTATCCATCATTATTGCACTTATAACACTTAATGTTATTATTCCTTGGAGGTGCAAATGTCTTAGGATACCTTCTAGTGAATTCATATCCTCTTCAGCTATGAACTTTGTAATTCATTACTTTGTGACCATACTCATTGCATGAGTAGCAATACCCATGGAAAGGCTATCCTTTCCCATATTCCCATATTTTATATGACCAACATTGTGAAGCCATGTGCCCAAACCTGTGACATGAGAAGCATCTCCCATTGAAGCTTCCTTTCCTATAACTCATTGGTATCCTGTTCTGATTGTTGTTCCATTTGTATCTTCTTTGTGCATTGTTCCTCTCTTTTTTGAACTCTTTATTGTCCAACTCATCCTCTAATGTCCCACTTTCACTTAAACTGTCTTCTTCTGATGTATCTTCTTCTGAAGTTTCTTCTTCATCAAGACTTGAAGTAGATTATTTTTCCCGTTTCTTTTGAACCTTTCCAAATCCAAGACCTGTTGAACATGATTTTTTTTGTTTTCCACATATGAACTTATAAAAGTTCTTAGAGCTATTTATGAAACTCTTCATATTGATCTTGGAGTCCTTTATGTCTTATTTTATATTAGCCACTTCTTGTGCTAACTTCTCACATTCCAAAATCTTTGCTTCTAACTTATCCTTGAACTTGCTTGCCTTAGCCTTTGACTTCTCTAAATCCTCTATGATCAATAACCTTTCTTCATCACATTCTTGAAACTGACTTTCAAGCTTAGAGTGTTGCTTTCTTACCTTCTTTACTATGTCAAGGGCATATATAAGTTCTCCCTTGAGATCATAACCATTCTCTATTGAGTAATCCTCTATTTTTTTGCCTTTGTCCTTATCATTACTTACTTTTAGCTTGTCTTCTATAAGATCACTTACTTCATTTTCTAGAGCCATTAGAATATTCTCATCTAGTATTTCAAGTGCATCTTCAAAACCATCGTCACTAAAACTATAGCCATCCCTAGTGTAATCATACTCAACATGTCCAGATTTACCACATCTAAAATATTTGAGAATAAATGGAGTCCTTTTTCTCTCTAACCATAAATAGGACTTCATCTCTATCATTGTCTAAAAAATTGCATCACTATCAATTGAGTACTTACTTGCATTATCTGCATAGTAGCTTTTATTTTGCCTTTGGAAGAACTTCTTTCCTTGTCTATTTTGTCCATCCTTGCCTTTCTTTCGATACCTATATTTCTGATTCCTTGTACCTGTGATCCTATTTTCCTTCATCACTGTTGTACTTTGGCTCTTTGCACTCTGTTGCATAGTGTCCATACTTTCCACAATTGAAACACTTAATAGATCTTATATCTATGGATATTTTGGAACCTTTATCTCTTCTACCATAGTTAGCTTCTTCATCACTAGATGAATCACTACTTGATTATATCTTTTTACCCTTTTTCTTTTTTTCCACTTTGAATGCAACTTCTTTTGGAGGAATATGATCTTTTGTTCTTATCTCAAAAGTAGTAAGTATGCCAAGCAAAGAATTCCTTGTCAAAGAATCACTATCAATTGATGTTTCTATAGTAGAAACTTTTCACTATACCTTTTTGAAAAAGTTATCAAGATCTTGTTACAAGAATCATATTCATCAACCTTCATTCCAAGACCTCTCATCTCATGTATGAGATAATAATGAATATTTTTATCATATCTCATTATTAAGTTCTCAAATTATCCTTTGAGATTTTTTATCTTAGCTTTACTAACACCTTTATCACCTTCATATATGTCATGCAGTAGGTCCCATATATATTTTGGTATTTTACAATCCATAACCTTCATAGATTTTGATCTACCCAATCCTTTTATAATTGCATTCATAGCTCTTGAATTTGCATGCATTAGAATCTTACCTTCCTTATGTGTAGGAGTATTGACTGTTGAATCATATCAAAGTTCTACTGCATCCCAAAATTCATCTCCAAGTGCCATCAGGTAAAATCTCATCAGCATACACCAATACGAGAGGTCACTTCCATCGAATATTGGTACTTCATTATTGAATGACCCATCCTTTTGATCCTTGTGATCCATTGTGTTCTTAGACCACATTTCCTTCAAGCTATCAAAATCATCTAAAGGAACCTACTCTGATATCAATTGAAGAACACATGCTTATACTAAGAGGGGGGTGAACAATATAATACCACTTTTTACTTTTCTTTTCAATTCAATATTATGCAGTGTATAGATAGAAATATCAATAGCAATAATCAAAGCAATACACAAAACACCATCCACAAAAGTGTTACATACCAAACCTAGCTGTCGGCTAGGTTCTCCATGTGTAAAATTTCATATATATTAGAGTAGATAGTTATTAAATAACATCTCATCATTTTTTTATTATTCATTCACTGCGTATCCTCACTGTGCCTTCACGACGGGATCTGCCCTCCTAGTGGCAATTGATTTTTATATTTGTGTTTTCAATTATTATTCTTTCACTCATTTACATTTCATGTTATCTCATTACTGTAAATTCTTGTAGCACCCTAAAATTGGTGCAGTAAAACTTTAGTAAATAATTAATCACCTTAGTAATAATTCAAATTCAAATTTCAACCCCAAAATCGCTCCCAAACCGCCTGCTACCCGTTTCCTCATTTTTTGCACCATTTTTAGAGTTTGTTTTGTCCGTTTGATGATATAATCTCTGATCAGACGATATTGTCTCCGATTGGATGATTTTGTCTGGAAAAGAACATCCAGACGATCTCATCCCAAAATGATTTGTGCATAGTTGGATTATGTTCCAATGACGTCTCTAATCCAGGCAGAAGTGTGTCTACACGGTTAGAGACCTCCCCCGTTGGAGATCTTCTAGATTAGGATGATCTCCAACCTCCTAACCTCCCCCCTAAGCCTATTTAACCTCTGGCTCTCCCCTTGATTATCTCCCTGGCTGAATTTTTTTGTACTTCGAGTTTTATTTGCCTTAGAATGTCTTAGACTACTGTTTGCCTTTGTCCCTTTCCAAATTTTCTTATAGGAACTTTGTCATTCTTCAGCCAGAGCAAGATTAGATTGTCATAGATGATCTTGTACAATCTTGGATGATCACGCCCCAATTCAAGATGATTTCGCACTCTACAGACGATTTCGACTGTAGCCAACATTGGAGGCAATCAATGCCCAGAGTTTGCATTTCTTTACTCTTTTTTGTTGTTTTGCTTTACATTAGTTAAGCTTATTACTGCTTTGCATCTTGGAGTTCACCTCATGTAGCCTATATGCATAATAAAGTCAAAGTTAGTCATTAAAACAATGCATTTTACTTAATTTGTTATCTAAAGTTGTCATTCTAGCATTCATACTTTCATTTCTATCATTTTCCCTTGCTTTTGCAATTGTATTTTTTGTTCTTGGTATCCATTTTTGTAATTACAGGTCTCTGACGAATTCGTCAGACGATTTCATCAAATTAGAGATGATCTCATCAAATTAGAGACGATATCATCAGATTAGAGACGATCTTGTCAGATTAGAGATGATCTTGTCAGATCAGTAGATCAGGGACGATCCTGTCAAATTCCAAACGATCTTGACTACTTCAAAAATTAGAACCTCCATCAGACATCCGGATCAGGTATGGTTTTTCTTATCTAGCATATTCTCTATGTTTTAGGTTTAATTTTGTTTTTTGTATTCATTTAAATCTGCATTTTCATATAGCATAATTTAGATTCATTTGGAAAAACCTAGGATTTGAATGATTAAACATAAAACTGAACACATCAAACACATTCCCAACCTAGGCGTGGAAACTGCCATTCAAAATTTTCTTGGTGAACCCACCATCCGTCAAAAAATCACCTTAATACCCCTCCCGATGCGGGACCTTCAAAGGGTCTCTCAGTCTGAGGTACCATCCCATCCTTCTCGCATCCCCCTTCCGGGCATGGATCCTTTAGCCTGAAGGTAAGGGTGTAGAAAATTTGGAACGATACAATTCTATATATGATTCTACTTATAAGGGAGATATCGGGTTAAGCAATAGTCAAGGTATAAATACCCTTGCAAGTGGTATCAGGTTGGTTTGATCATCAGTCGGGCCAAGATAGTTTTCATCGCACAACTTACCTCTCGCATTTAGATTCGTCGGTCACAGAACAATCAGCAGTTTCAAGCTCCCAGACATCCATCGAACGCGTCCCAACAAAAATTCCAAAACCACCATTTGCGGTTCACTCTGATTCGTTGAATTTTGGAACTAGTGTGACAAGAGAGAGCAGGGCAGTAGCCTCCATTATCCAAACGTACAAAGAAAAACAAAAATCACAATTAAACTGGTGCAGACCGTCATGTTTTCAAATAAATCATGACGACCAATCAAAAAATGGGAAAAAAATAAAAAAAAATCAAATATTGTGCGTTAACCTAAGTTACACCAGGTTTTATATTTCATTTCATTTTTTTTTGGCTTTGGGGTTTTATCCTACACGGGGCAGGCATTAAGCCACAAACAGATTTTAAAGAAGAAATGGAAGGTACTAGGTTGTGACTTCGATCACACGGCCAACTCCTCTCTCTCGCACGAAGCCATCCCCATGTGTCTGGTGTCCGTCGTATCTTCCATCTGTGTCCCACATGTCCGATCATGTCGCTTGCATCATGTCAGTTTTGGTTCTTCATTTTTTGGTCATGCCACTTATGTCGTGTCAATTTTGTGTCAGTTTTGGTTCTTCATTGTTCGGTCGTGTCGCTTGCATCGTGTCAGTTTTAGTTCTTCATTGTCTGGTCGTGTTGCTTATGTTGTTCTTGTCACGTTAGGGTCGTGTCCTCGCTATCCGTAGTCCTCATGTCTTGTCATGTTAGTATTGTCCTCGTGTCTTGTCTTGTCTGTCGCCTATATCCTCACTATATTTTGCCTTCGATCTTGGCATATCCATACGTTTCTGTCTCGCGGTTAGTCCTAGTCCAATTATTGTCAAATTGGAAAAGTTGCTAAAAACTTGTCAAAATTGCGGAAATTATCCAAATTGAAAAAAATTGCTAAAATTTGTTGTCAAGGAGGCCACCCAAATTCAAATCCGCGTCGCAGTTGGAGCGACAGTTGAAGTGAAATACAAATGTTTTGCAAAAATTTGTAGAAATTGAATCTCAAGAACTTTTAAACAGGAGATTTTGGAAAGTGCATGAGCCAAAGGTGGACCAAAGGATCTGAAGGTCGACTATCCAGCTCAGAGACTCCCAACAAAGAAAATTCAAACATAAGAAGACCTCATCGAAGCCAAGGTACAAAAAATTCTCCTTCTCCTTTCAAAATTGGTAGTTATAATCCAAGTCATCCACTGGTTGACCCCATGGCTACTAACCCTCCCCCAACTCATGAAAACGTCACACAAGGAGAATCAAGCGATTCTGCCATTACCACGGATGAAGTTCTTCGACACTTACTGGATGGTATGGTCCAACTTAATGTCAACATAACTAAACTATTGGACGTAAAAAATAGACCTAATCCCAACACTAATTCCTAAAATCACTCCCATGAACAAAGGAATGAGGAAAATGATGACCAAGATGAATATTGGGAGCAGCAAAGAGGCAATCCGGATAATTATGGGAATCGCTTTCATCGACAGAGATATAACCAATATTAGGATAGGGATATGGGTTATCACCAACCGAGAGGCCCTAATAATTTTCCATGCATTGATATGCCCACTTTTGAAGGTCATGATCCTCGTGGTTGGATAGCAAATATGGAAGGCATTTTGGACTTATACCAAATTAGGGATTCTAATAAAGTCCCTTTCGTTGCATAAAAATTAGGCACTAAGGCCTACCAATGGTTCGTATGGCTTAAATGCGAGAAAGGAGCTACTATTTACTGGAAAAAATTCACTACCTATTTTTTAGAAATATTTGATGAAGGAGCTACATCGTCATACACAGTAAGACTGTTATCTCTTAAACAAGAAGGATCGGTTAGTGAGTTCATATCGAAATTCACCAGTTTACTACCGTATACATTACACATCTGTCCAGACATAGTGGTAGGAGCTTTTCACAATGGATTTAAATAAAATATTAGGTTTTAGGTGGACATTCAAAATCCAACCTCATTGAACGATTGCATAAGAATAGCCAAGCTGGCTGAGAAGAGAGTTCAGTTGTATGCACGACATGAAACTTATAGTCATCCTTCATATCGCAACAATTCCTTTCATAGAAATGATCAACCATAAATATACTTCTACTATAAATGTCGCAATCATCATCCCAGGGAACAAGCATGTGCACAAAAACAAAACTTTCATATCGAATGCGATCAATATGAAGGAGAAGAGGAAGAAGCATACCACCAAGAAGAACCTATGCAAGAAGAACTACCAAGTGCTCTAGAAGAGAAGGAAGAGGATACAATGGCTATCTCAGTGCATGCCCTCATGGGGTTAAGAGCCCACCATACAATCAAGGTATCAAGATTTCTCTACCAAAAAAATGTGAATGTGCTAATTGATTCGAGCAGTACCCACAATTTTATCGACATCAAAACAGCAAAAGCTTTGAAATTATTCATTAACTCTTCCAACAAGGACAAATTCTAGGTTCTGGTAGCCAACGAGGTGAACGCTCAATGTTTTGGGAGAACATCGCAAGTTTCCATTAAAATGGGAACTTATACCTGGTTTGGATCTCTTTTTGTAATGAATTTAGGAAACTCTAATGTCATTTTGGGAGTTGAATGGTTGGAAACACTAGACACGATTAGCTTCAATTTCAAAAAATTATTTGTAGAATGGAAGGAAAACGGATGGGTCATTTGCTTACAAGGCATCACTACTCCTCCATCATAGATAGTGAGCTCTCATAGTATGGAGAAGATGTTAAAAAAGGGTGGATACAGATTCATAGCTCAAATTAATTGTTTGGAAAAGCAATCCCAAGCAACTTCGGATATTACTGCTCCAGATTTACGAGATATCGTAGCAAATTACGAAGAGGTCTTCCAAGAACCTAAAGGATTACCACCTAAACGATCTGATGACCATGCCATCCATTTGATTCCATGGAGTGTTCCACCTAACAGTCATCCTTATCACTATCCTCAACCACAAAAGACAGAAATCGAGCAAATCATTCTGGATCTGCTAGACCATGGAGTCATTCATCATAGCACTAGCCCTTATTCTTCACCTGTAGTTTTGGCCAGACGAAAAGATAACTCTTGGCGTATGTGTCCTGATTTTAGTTCCCTCAATAAACTCACTATCAAGGACAAATTTCCTATTCCTGTCATAGATGACCTACTAGACGAGTTGCATGGTGCTAAATTTTTTACAAAATTGGACCTTCGCTTGGGATTTCACCAAATTCATGTCAGAGAAGAAGATATTCCCAAAACTTCCTTTCGTACTCATGAAGTTCATTACAAATTTTTGGTCATGCCTTTTGGTCTCACTAATGCACCACCCACATTCCAAAGTCTCATGAACCAAGTGTTTCGTCCACTCCTCCATAATTTTGTATTAGTTTTTTTTTATGACATTATCATATATAGCAAAACATGGAAGGATCATTTACATCATGTGGATAAGGTCCTTCACATTTTACACAGAGAAAAGTTATTTGTCAAACATTCCAAATTTTCATTTGGTGTCCAAGAAGTCGAGTATCTAGGTCATATAGTTTCACACGAAGGCATCAAAGTCGACCCCAATAAGATTAAGGTGATTCAAGAGTGGCCTTTACCTAAAACCATCAAGAAACTTCATGGTTTTTTGGGTCTCACGGGCTACTATCGCAAGTTTGTACAGAATTATGGTAAGATCGCAGCACCTCTCACAACACCTCTTAAAGATGCCATGTGTACCACTCCAGTTTTAGCAACTCCAAATTTTCACAAACCGTTTATTATCGAATGTGATGCATCATGCACAGGAATCGGGGCTATATTAATGCAAGAAGGTTATCCATTGGTATTTGAAAGTAAATAATTATCAAGAAAAAATTTGGGAAGATCAACATACGAAAAAGAAATGTTGGCTATTCTTCACGCAGTAGAAAAATGGAGACACTACCTAATCAGTAGCCGCTTCATTATAAAGATAGATCATAGTAGTCTTAAACATTTTCTTGAGCAAAGGTTTTCCTATCCAGAGCAAAATAAGTGGTTAACCAAACTGTTGGGTTATGATTTTGTTATCGAATATAATAAAGGGAAGGAAAATGTAGTTGCCGATGCGTTATCCAGGAAATATGAAGACGAAGTAGTCATTAATGCTATTTCGGGTCCTTGCTCCCAATGGGTAAATCAATTACAAGATGAATGGTTGTCCAATAGTGAAACTGCTCAGATAATTCAAGAATTATCTATAGGGGCATCTAAACGCCCTTTATTCTCTTATGAAGATAAAATCCTATGAAAGAAAAACCGCATATACATTCCACACAATTCGGAACTCAAATCAAAGATTCTCGACAAATCGCACGCTTCTCCATCAGCGGGACATTCAGGATTTTTGAAAATGTATTTAAGGGTCAAACAAATTTTTTGTTGGAAAGTATTAAAAGCATAAGTCAAACAATGGGTAGCTGAGTGTGAAGTTTTCCAGTGCAATAAAGGGGAAATAGTCAAATCACCAGGGTTGTTACAACCATTACCCATCCCTGAGCGTCAGTGGGAACATATATCCATGGATTTTATTTAAGGTCTTCCTAAATCAGAGGGCAGGAAAGTAATCTTCATGGTCGTAGATCGCTTATCCAAATATGCTCATTTTCAGGCTTTACAACATCCGTTCTCCACAAGCAAGGTGGCAAAGGTATTTATGGATTCAATCTTCAAATTACATGGTATGCCAAAAAATATTGTAAGTGATAGAGACCCCATATTCACTAGTAACTTTTAGCGGGAATTATTTCGCCTTAGTGGTACAAAATTGAATATGTCTTCGGCTTACCACCCACAGACAAATGGTCAAACAAAAGTAGTTAACAAATGTTTGGGTACATGCTTATACTAAGAGGGGGGTGAACAGTATAATACCACTTTTTAATTTTCTTTTCAATTCAATATTATGTAGTGTATAGATATAAATATCAATAGCAATAATCAAAGCAATACACAAAACACCATCCACAAAAGTGACACAATAATTTACGTGGTTCACCCAATGTGGGATACTCCATGGAGAAAAACTTTTGCTAAAACTTTCTCAATCGATCTCTTGGGAATTCTTCCCAATTACAATTTTTATGGACCTATGTCCAAAGCATATGTTGATTACCTATATCTCAAGTTCATGAATCTCTTCCACAGGAGAATTATTTCCCCTTCTACTCTGGCTTGTGATATTCTAGAATACTCTATCTCTCTACTGGATTGACTTGTGGATATCTCTCCACTTGAAGAATCCTCACTCAGATCTATCTCCAATTATCTTGGTTGTTGGATCTCTATCCACTAAGACTCTATCCTATATACTCTGTCACCTCCAAAGATATATCAATAGGTTCACTTAGAACCTTCTCAAATATTCTCAATAGTTTCACTTAGAACCTACTCGAATCTTCTCAATAGGCTCACTTAGAACTTGCTCAAATATGCTCAATAGGCTCACTCATAACCTACTAAAATCTATTCAATAGGTTCACTCAGAACCTTCTCAAATCTGCTCAATAGGTTCACTCAGCACCTTATCAAATCTGCTCAACAAGTTCACTCAAAACTTATCCAAATATGCTCAACAAACTCACTCATATCCTATCCAAATATGCTCAATAAGTCCTTTCTAGGACTTGCTCAAATCTGCTCAATAAGTCCTCTTTAGGACTTGCTCAAATATGCTCAATAAGTCCTCTCTAGGACTTGCTCAAATCTGCATAGCAAGCTTTCACAAAAGCTTACTCAAAATCAGTCCACAAGCCTTCTCAAATACTTGCCTCAAATCAACTCAACAAAATCTCAACTCAATATCATAGAAGCATAAAGAGAATTGTTAGAGACTCAATATGTTCTATACTCAAATCCCAATCTCAACTCAAATCAATCTCAGCATAGCAATCTCACAGAAGCATAAAGAGCATTTTTAGAGACTCAATATGTTCTATACTCAAATCCTAATCTCAACTAAGCAATCTCATATAAGCATAAAGAGAATTGTTAGAGACTCAATATGGTCTATAATCAAATCCAAATCTCAACTCAAATCAATCTCAACTCAAAAATCTCATAGAAGCATAAAGAGAATTGTTATAGACTCAATATGTTCTATATTCAAATCCCAATCTCAACTCAACTCAAATCATAATATAGAATAATTTTTTTTGTGGAACTTGAACAACCACTTCACACAATCATGTGACTAGGCTCAAACAACTCTACTCAACCAATCACCACAAGGAACAACTATTTCTCACAAAACCTAGTCCAATAATGAATCAACC
Source organism: Wollemia nobilis (assembly GCA_028583015.1). Classification (NCBI taxonomy): domain Eukaryota; kingdom Viridiplantae; phylum Streptophyta; class Pinopsida; order Araucariales; family Araucariaceae; genus Wollemia; species Wollemia nobilis. Next base: position 2,078,910 of record JAQPPZ010001489.1, read on the forward strand.
AACTCAAAATGTTTCCAACAATGTTCAACAATAAATCTCACATAACAATGATACTATGTTCTTCTCTAACTCAAGTTCAAGTTCTTTGCACAACCAATGGGTTTCAACAATAATGCCTATAAAACATTCTTCATATAACAATGATACTCATGTTATTCTCAAACCCTAACTCAGGTTTTTGACACAACTAATGGCTTCAACAAAAATGCTTATGAAAAAAGGTTTTAACCATAACTCTCAAACCAAAAATCCTTGAAGCATTCAACCAACAACTCTCAAAAGGAAACCATAATCAATCCTTTTCACTCTAATGATATTTTCAGAAATCAACCACCCAAATAAATCAATGGATAATATTGCCCATACCTTATTGATGCCAAGAAGTTGTCCACAAAATATGCCACACTCAACACACTTTCTTTTTCCAATCTCAAAAAGGGTTAGTAGACTTCAAATAATAATCACAAGATAAACTATAACTCAATTTACACCTTTTTACTCCAAATCAATAATCACATCCACCAAAGTCCCTCTGTAGAAAAACCCTTTAAAAATAATAATCAATAAGACACTATTCAATTTCCACTTTATTCAAAACCCTTATTTATCCTAATATAATGATCTCAAAAATTCAAAACAATACCATAAGGCTCAAATAATCTGTAAAATGCAACGAACTAGTTTTCATTATTCACAGCAAGGTGTTAAATAATACAGCAACAACGGATTGCCGGAGGTTGCCAAACCAATCCAGCAAACAAAAGCAATTTGTTATAACGTAATAACAAATGCACAACAATATGCCTAAATAATGAACTACAGACAAAGTACGCTAACATCCCCCTTTATTACATTATTTGGGTAATGTAATAACTAATAGCTATACTAACATCCCCTTACATCATTGTGCAATACAAAGAGAGCTGCGAAACAATTCAAATTTGACACGTCCAAGTGCCTTAGTGAAAATGTCTGCAACTTGAGCATCGGTGGGAATGTGCTGAAGCTGAATTCGGTGCTTTGGAACTTCATCTCGAATGAAATGACATTGTGTGTCAATGTGCTTTGTTCTTTCATGATGGACTGGATTCTTGAAGAGGTTCAGAACACCCTGATTGTCGCAAAACAAGTGTATTGGAGATTTTGATGGATGGCCCATACTTGTTAGAATGTGACGTAACCATATCACTTCGCACACAGCTTCACGTGCGGCGCGATACTCTGCCTCTATTGATGAAATAGCAACCACCTGTTGCTTCTTGCTATGCCAAGAGACAGGACCGGATCCCAGCTGAAAAATGTATCCAAAAGTTGACTTGCGATCATCAAATGATCCGGCATAGTCGGAGTCCGTGTATCCTTGCAAGAAGAATTTGTTGTTCCTCTTGTATTCTAGGCCATATTCCATAGTACCACGGACATAGTGAAGAACACGTTTTGCTGCTTTCCAATGAGTGGTCTTAGGCTCCTGCATGAACCTCGAAAGATATTTGATAGCAAATACGAGATCTGGCCTAGTATTGGTCAGATATATGAGACTCCCAATCAACTGTCGATATAGAGTACCATCTACCTGAGGTGAATCATCATATCGCGATAACTGAAGTCCATTATCCATCGGAGTTGCCATTGGATTGCAATCAGTCATGCGATATTTTTCCAGCAATGTCTTGGCATATTTTTTTTGAGACACTTTGATGGAGTGCTCCTTCTGGCTGAATTCCAGACCAAGATAGTAATGGAGAAGTCCGAGATCTATCATCTCAAAATATTTGCACAAGTTTCTTTTGACAGTAGAGATCATTGTTTCTGAACTCCCTGTAATGAGCAGATCATCCACATAGAGTACAAGCAACACTATCTCATAACCCTGTTTCTTGAAATAGAGGTTTGCATCTGATGGACATCTCTTAAATCCATGTTGCATAAGGTGATTGTCCATTTTTATATACCAAGCTCGAGGAGCTTGTTTTAGACCATATAAGGATTTGACCAACTTGCAAACTTTCTGCTCTTGGCCTTCCACTTCAAATCCTTCAGGCTGAGTCATATAGACTTCTTCTTGGAGATCATTTAGAAAGGCACTTTTGACATCCATCTGGTGAACTTTCCACCCATATTGTGCTTCCATAGCACACATAACCCGAATTGTGGTCATCCGAGCAGTAGGTGCAAAAGTTTCCTCATAGTCAATGCCTTCTTTTTTAGCATAGCCCATTGCAACAATACGGGCCTTATGCTTATCAATTGTTCCATCTGCCTTGTACTTGACTTTATATACCCATTTGCAGCCAATGGGCTTCTTTCCATGCGGCAAATCAATAAGCTTCCAAGTTTTATTCTTCATCAAAGACTCATACTCTGTATCCATAGCGGCCTTCCACTGAGGCTCACTAAGAGCATCTTGCACTGATGCAGGTTCAAGATAATCTATGGTAGACATGAACGCTCTGTCATCATCAATATCCATATCCTCTACTTATGTACTTGGATTTACAGAAAGTTCCTCAAAATATTGACAAAGATCATCAACCTCACCAGTTTCTTTGGCTTTTCTTTCCTTTTGAGCCATACTACGTGTACGAGGTCTATCCAAATTCAAATTGGGAGGAGTGGATAAATTTGCATCTCTGATTGTATTTGTACACCATTTAGGATTCTTCTTCGGTGGAGTTGAAGAAGATGTAAAAGGACCTCCTGTCTGTTTTGACGAAGGAATCTTCTCTTCCTTAGATTCCACAATATCTTGGTGTACTTTAGATGTGCTCTATGATGTGAAAGCTTCATCAAAGACAACATCTCTGCTGATATGAATTTTCTTGGTCAAAGGATCTATCAACCGATATCCTTTAGAGTGCTCAGAATAACCAAGAAAAATACATCTCAGTGTTTTCTCATCTAGCTTCTTCCTTTTCTCTTTTGGTATGTGCATGAAAGCGTGACATCCAAAAATACGCAGATGAGATATGGAGGGTTTTCGACCACTCCATGCTTCCTATGGAGTCATTCCTTTTAGGGCCTTTGTGGGTGGCCTATTCAATAGATACACTGCAATGGTGACAGCTTCTGCCCAATATTGTTGCCCAAGAGTAGCTCCTGTGAGCATACAATGAACCATTTCCATGATAGAACGGTTCCTTCTCTCAGCAACTCCATTTTGCTGAGGAGTATAGGTAGTTGTTAACTGTCTCTTGATTACATGCTTATCTAGGAATGCAGAAAATTCATTAGAGGTAAACTCTCCCCCTCGATCTGAGCGGAGGGTTTTAATAGAAGATCCTGACTCCTTCTCAACGGATTTCTTGAACTGCTGGAAGAATGCAAAAGCTTCAGATTTCAGTTGGAGAAAGAAAACCCACATATTTCATGAGTAGTCATCTACGAATAACTGAAAGTACCTCTTCCCTCCACAACTGTTGGGTGTGAAAGGACCGCATAGATCGGTATGAATTAACTCCAGAGGTTTTCGTGCTCTTGTTGAGCTCTTCTCAAATGGTACTCTATGCTGCTTTCCTGCCAAGCAGTCAGAGCACACTGGAAATGTGGCAAAAATGGAAGGAAGACCCTTTACCATCTCATACTTACTGAGCTCAAGTAAGTAGCCAGAACTAAGATGCCCATATCTCTTGTGCCATAGGGAAGTTGCCTCCTTGGTAGAGACAAGTCATGGCAACATGTGGAGTAGAGATAGCATCTAGTGCAAATAATCCGTGCTTATATGAAGCTGTTGCAATCTACTTACCCTTCCTGGTAATGGTACAACACTTCTTTCCATTCTCAACATGAAAGTTGACAACCATATTTCTAACCAGGATTTGTGTCACTGACAAAAAATTGTTGGCCAATCCCGGAACATAGAGGACTTTATCAATCTGACACTTGCCATCAGGAAGAGTGACTGAAACTGTACCCTCTCCCTGAACCCTGTAGGTTTTATCATCAGCAATGGTGACAGGTTTGCCCTCTTTGGCCACAAATGATTTAAACCACGATTTGTCACCAATCATATGTTTGCTAGCTCCAGAATCGACATACCAAATAGGATCCCTCTGTGTGGAATTTGTGGTAGTCATGAGCACCTTGTGTGCCCATTCAAAATCTGAGTCAGATTCTTCAATAGCAACATTCACCTGGGGTTGCTTATTTTTATTTTGTGGTTTGTTTTGGCCTTTCTACTTGTTCTTATGCCAACACCTATTGGTTTCATGGTTGTCTTTCTCACAGATATTGCACCACCTCTTCTTTTGTTGAGGTTGTTTGCCTTTTCCTTTCGTATCCTGTTGATAATTTCCTCATTTTTGAAATTTGCCTCCTTTTTGCCCATTACCTTTCTTCCTATAACCCTGCCTGTTGGTGTATAGGGCTGTATTGGAAGAATCATCCTTGTGAAGTTGGCGTGCCTCCTGTTGTTGAAGCAGATTGACCAACTCGATGTAGGTAATTTGTCATTGAGACACCTGGATGGAGGTTATCAACATATCAAATGAATAAGGTAAAGCTCTCATCACAAGTGAAATGAGAAGCTTTTCGTCCACAGTATCTCCCAAAGAATTCAATTTCTCTTTCAATTCGACACACTGCACAGAAAGAGTTCAACTGTTTCACCCTGTCTCAAACTTAGGTTATGAAGTTGTTGTTGAAGATGAAGAATGGTGGAATCATTATTTCCCTCATAGATGGTTCTAAGGGCATCCCATGCCTCTTTACCACTTGCTTTGTCAACTATATGAGGTTGCACTTCATCTTGAAACATCAAACAAAATGAGCACCTTTGCTCTACTGTCTTTCTTGTCAAAAGCTATTTGATCTGCGAAAGGACCTGTGGATCCTGCTGTTGGTGAAGGCCTAGTTGCTACTCCAGTAACAATATCCCACAAATATTCCATTTGGAGAACTGCCTTCATCTTATGTTTCCATGGTGTATAATTTGGACCTTTCAATAACTGATGCGGATCAGTCATCAACTTTGCAACAGCGGCCATAGTGAAGGTTCCTTATATCACCAATTGGTCCCCCTTTCGATATACCTTTTGCTAGGCCGTTATACCGTACAAAATACCCGCCCTTACGTGAGGGAAACTATAGGTATTTAGAAATATCAACAAAAATCACCCGCCCTTACATGAGGGAGACTATAGGTGAGTTTTAGAGATCATATGATACGTGGAACATAAGTGGTACTGAAAGGGAATAGCCTTGTTGATGGCACCTACCATAGAAGATTCTTCTCATGCATGGGGCGTAACTTCCCCTAAACACTATGAAGAATACTTCGTCAGGATTTACGCCTAAACACAAGTGCGATAAAGGGTAGTGGATGGAGTAAAAAAATGCAAAAATGGCTAACTTATCTCTCCCCGACAATTTATAGAGAACAAGCTCAGACGTCGTTGTAGCAGCTATATTAGGCGGTGGATACAGTAGCCAAATCACGATAGCTTTACCTGTAAGTGCTGGCCAGAGGTATCACAAATACCGAACGCTGCAGTGCAATAAATTGCACGGATGGGTTTTAATTATTCCGGGGACTTAGGGAGTGTTTTGATTTTAATTTTTAATGTTATAGTGAAAAAATGAAATATGCAACATACAACAAAAAAAATGCCCACAAGAATAACCCACTAGGTGTCGGGTGCAGCCGAAAATGCACCTATTACAATTCGCCAAATTGCCTTTTCAGAAAATTACTCACAATCCCCCTTTGATTTTTTGAAAAAATATCCCCCCTTAAAAAAATTTCTTTAACAAAGCATTTTAATAATTATTATTTATTTAAAGTTAAAACAAATAATTTTAATTTATATAGTTTTAAAAAACTTATGAAAAATAAATTAAAAATTAAATTTTAATTTATAAATTTTTTCAAAAACTATTAAAAAATAAATTAAAATTACAAATTTTAACTAAAAATAATAATTATTATAAAACCTTTGAAAAATAAAAATTTATACCTTTGGGGGGAGTCGGCGGGATTTGAACCCCCGACCTACAGGCTCCCTGAGCCTTACCGCACGGCTCACGACCACGTGAGCCAGCGGGCTGATCCGAGAGGATCAGTGGAGCCCCCTCTTATATCCCTCCTCTCTGCTTCCCGAGCCCGTTGTGGCTGCCTCTGCCACCTCCGCAACAGCCTCCTCTCTGGTTCTCCTCTTCACAGCTCGCTGCGCTTTGTTTTCCTTTTTTTTTTTTTTTTTTAAAGGAAATTCGCCAGGTGCGTTTCACGCTGCACCTGCACGTCAGCCGTTTGGGGGGGGGTTTATACCCCGCGTCACAGCGCGTTCGGGGGGGGGGAGCGGGAATTTTAAATTTTAAATTCCCGTCGGGGGGGGTCTCGGGAGCGCACGCGCAGATTGCACATCGCGCGGGGGGGACCTTAGGGAGCATGCACGCAAATTGCATGTCACGCCGGGAGGGGGGGGTGGGGGGGTTTAAACTCCTCCCCGAACGCTGTGCCCTCCACTTGGACGCGCGTTGCGGCCCTGGACGCTGCTGCAGTGGCATCCACAGGCTGCATGCTTGCGTCAAAATGCCTGCGGCCCTGGAGGCGGCTGCAGTGACGTCTACGGCCCTGGACGCGGCTGTCTACGGCCCTCCTACAGGACGTCGTGCGTAGGATGCAGTCGACGCGTCTACAGTGATACGCCTGCAGGACGTCTGCAGTGTAGGCTGGCCAACGTCCGCTTGGACACGTTCTGCTGCTTCCACTTAGTCGCGCGTGGATGCACGGCGACTGTCGCGCGTCTGCGCATGACACAATTTTTTTTTTTTTAAATCGCTCGGACGTCGCAACACAACTTTCACAGCCTCTTGCTCCCAGCCACGCGATGGTGTGAAAATAAAATGCGTTCGGTAAAAAGAAACGCACAACAACCTTCCCACGCAATTGGCTCTGATGCCATGTAAAATGCAACGAACTAGTTTTCATTATTCACAGCAAGGTGTTAAATAATACAGCAACAACGGATTGCCGGAGGTTGCCAAACCAATCCAGCAAACAAAAGCAATTTGTTATAACGTAATAACAAATGCACAACAATATGCCTAAATAATGAACTACAGACAAAGTACGCTAACATATATGGTTTTCACCAACATAATAATTATTTAACCTTTTAAACACAACAAAGGTTTTACAAAATAAAATTTTCCTAACCCTTATCACTCCAAACTTTAGAGCATTAATTAAATTTTAATAAAAAATTGCATACCTCCTTAATGGGTTTCGACCCCTCGACGTGCCCTCACCGTGAGTGCTTTAGCCATGGCTAAGGTAGCCAAACGAGCTAGCTGCTCGTTCGTATTGCAAAAGGGAACTGATATCCCTTTATTTGTTGCAGGTCCACATGCCTCAAAAAATTTGTGCGCCCTAGGCACTTCCACCACAAATCACAATGAATGAACCGTACCAAAAATAAAATGCAAGACCTCGTGCTACCAAATTCCTCTGCATTGCTCGAGTTACCAATAGGCCACACTGCCCAAGGTGACTTGGTTTTTGCACACTGTCCAATTTATTCGTTTCTTCCACCACTAAAACTTTTTTTGCACAATCTCTATTCGCTTTCCAATAATCGCATTAACAACAAGAGCAAGGATGATTTAAATTGAATAATTTAATGGCATATATATGCCTTCCCTCAACTTGGAAACGTCGGCACTTCCTCATGACATCGGCGGATAAAATTTTACATTTAATTTTAAAATTTAAACTAAATATTTAAAATTAAATATCTCCATCACTAGGGCACCTTTTTCTATGAAACGAAAAACCAACTTGGGTTTTAAGAAAAATCCATTTCAAATCTGTCATCCATGGTTTTAAATAAAAACCCTTTGCTAAGCTTCCCTTGAAGATCCTTTTTGGAACCAAATGCCATGCATACTTTTGATCAAAACCTTTTCTTATCATGAAGCTCTTTGTTGAGAAAATCATAGTGCTTACTTGCATAGGTCCTTTTGACATCAATGATAAATTTTTAGCTTAGGGACTCAAAATGTCCAACAATAGGTTTATACCAGACCAAAAATAGAGATTGAGCAGATATATACTAGACCAAAGGACTATGTTTAGTATAGATTTGAGATAGATCTTTGAAGGTGATAGAGTATAGAGTATGACACTATTGGAGATCCATTAGCCAAGTCAGTAATGACAGGTGTCTTCAGTGGATAGAGATATATTAGCCAGAGCAGTAGGGACATCAATTCTTCTAGAATATCACTAGTCAAATCTAAGAAAAAAGAGTTCTCCTATGGATAAAGATCCACAAAATTGATTAGGGTATTTGTATCTCCTTTGGATAGAGGTCCATAATCATTGTAGGGAAAGGATTCCCAAGAGAATTTATTTAAAAAATTATAAGGAATACTTTCTCCGTGGATGAGCACATATTGGGTGAACCATGTTAGATCATGTCTCTTATGTGTGTGATACTTTGTGTGATGATTACTAATTTAATATTTTCGATGTTATCATTTGGATTAAAAAAAAAATTATCTTATACTATTCACCCCCTCCTTAGTATAAACACATGTTCTTCAATTGGTATCAGAGCGAGTCTCTTCATGAAAAGACTAACAGCTTGGAGGAGGATCCATCAGAAATACACAAATTTAGAAAATGAAGAAGAGACCATGTTTGATATAAAATATAAATACTTTGCTACTCTTGGAATTTTGGAAAGAATTAGATAGAATAATTCAAGCTTGAAGGAACAAATTCAAGAGGATGAAGAAGAAAGGATGGAACTTCTACAAAATCTCATAGAACTCAAGATAAAGGTAGAAGGAAAGAAAATTGAGCAGGATATGACAGATCTTCTAAGAGCAATATAAATAGAATGTGAGAGATTGGAAGAAAAAATTGTTTATCTAAGGAATGAAGTTGAAAGGACCAAGGTACTACAAGATATAGAGTATGAGAAACAAAAAGAGGAGTCAAGTATTCAAGAAGCAGAAACTTAAAAAAAATATAGACAAGCAAAGGATACTTATGTAGACACCAAATCCTAGCCATTAATCCTTCATATTAACCATATTACCACCCACTTGTCCACCATCCACCCTTCCTACCATCCATTTAACCATTTCATACCTTTCACGTATTCAAAAGGCCCACTTTAGCCCTTTCCTACCACTTTCTGACCACTTTGGACTTAATTCATATTTATTTTATATTATTTATATTTAATATAATATTTTATTATTATATTTTAATATATTTATTATAATTTATATATTTAAACTCAATTATCCTTATCCATTAGATCTAATCTAATCTCAGCCATCCATATTCATTAATCCATGCCACACTTACAGTATAATCTCAACCTTAGGATTTGATTTAATCTTAGCCACATGATCAAAAGTGTTAAGCTAAAACCCTAAGAAAACCCTAGGCTAGATTATAAATAAGAGCATTTGCAAATGCTCAAACCATGGAATGTTCTCGCCCTTGAAGATATTGTTGAAGAAGACCTTGTGAAGCAGAATGTTGTAGAGCCCTGAAGATCCAAATCCTAGCTTCCACCAACACCCACAACCACATCCAATCCTGAGCCATCCATACCCACATCATCCACCACATCAGCCCAAGTTGAAGTCCACATCACTAATCTCGGTATTGGTGAATACGTGGTCCAATACATCCCCATCACACCCATAGCCATTCCCATAGCTAAGGATTTCGGTCACCCACATGACCATAATTTAAACATAGGTGTTGTATACGACATGGGCTCCACTCAAAATAGTATCAACTTTGTTTATGGGGGGTTAGATTCCTCAATTGAGATAAACCCACTCGATGAACCTAAAGAACCAAGACATGCTAACATACCAAACATGATAGGATTCCCATCTTGTTACTTCAACATGGTTAATTTGCAAGGTCAAGGTCTAGGTTACCATGAACAAGGGATGCATGATATCCTAGACATTCCATATAAAGGAGCAAATGATCATTCAGGCTTAGGCTACTAAAATGGGTAGAAATCGACATTTGATCCATTAACACAAAACAATAATGCATTAACCAAAAAGGTTGTATTCCATTAATATATAAATAAAATATGTGTTACAATAGGGACATGATGCCCTTTTTCTATTTTTTTTTCTAGTAATGCTACAACAAGTTCAATGCCATATTCAATCATCCCTCAGTGTAGGTGGGTTTCTTTGTATGTGGGCCATCGTGGGGTTGCTATTTGATGATGTTATTCCTCTTTAGATCTGCTAAATAACCTGTAAAAGGGTGTTAGTGTGTATAGGGGCTTGCCTTAGTCAAGCCCCATAGTTATGAAGACAAAATAACTGATATGATGAATAGAAAATTGAAATAAACTGGAGGAATGGATAGAAAATATGAAAATGAACCTTACCTGCCAGATCTGGGATGATCTGGACACTGTAGACCCAATTCTCCACCCAAGGGGTGAATTAGGACCGGATTCATGGGGTAGGGGGTGAATTCAAATGTGATGTTCCTTTTGTGAAATCCCTTTCGTGGATCGGTTTTTAGGTAGCTGGTGTGCCTCTGTATGTTGTTGGAATCTAACTGTCTACTCCGAAAATTGACCGTTGAATACTTGATATCAATTTCTATAGAGTTTATGTGCTTTGTTGAAATAGGGAAAGAGTGTTAATTAGGGGTTTAGGACCCACTATTTATAGGCAATGGCAAGGTGCAGGGGGAGTTAGATAGACTAAACCTCGGTTGGACTCTGCTAGGTTTTGGTTAGAAAATGCAATGTGGCAAAATCACATTCCTTATGAGAAATATCCTATCCTCACACATGTGTGAGGATGGATTAGAGTTAATCCTGATTAGGATGCTTTAAGTCATTTTAGGACATGATTAAAATAAGTATCCTAACAAACCCTAATTTCATACATGTGGGAGGGTGTAATTAGCATTAATTAGGGATTAAAGGTTAATTGATCAAATTTACCCTAAAAAGGTGACTTAAGTGAAGTCAATATTAAATTAGATTTTTGGAATTGAATTGTTAATTATTTTTGCCAATTAATACCCTATGGGGGCCTCAATTGAGTGCAAATAGGTTGTTGAAGGATATCCCAATGCTCAAGATGTGATTTTGAAGGCTTATTAGGGTTTTGAACCTGAAATCTATCTATGGGAGTCTACACACTGTTATGGATAACTACGGTAATCTACGCATGACTATGCATAAGTACGCCTTATTATGCATGAATACACATGACTATGCATGATTACGCATGACTACGTATGACTACAATAACCTATAATAGCCTACAATAGCCTAGGGATGTTTGGGATCACCTATGGATACATAGATATAGCAATGTGTGACTTTTGGGTGTCTACATTTTGCCCATTTTTGTACTATACTGTGTGGAACACAGTTTAATACAAATATATGAAGGGTTTATGTAGAAGGAAAAGGGATAGAAGGGGAATGGAATCCAATAAAAGGTATGTAGCTGCTCGAAGCATGACCATACTAATTAACTAGATGTCCAAGGGAAAGGAGAAGAATAAAAGAAAGGGAAGAGGAAAGAAATAAAAATAATGTTGATAAATGGAAATGGATGATTGTGAATGCAATGATGTGATTTTTTGAGTTTGTATGACATTTACGATGCCATACCAGTTGCTTGAGAATGGCAAATCTTGAATGTTTTGATTTTGTGACTAGATAAACGTGGTCCAAAAGTATGAATAATACAAAAGCCTATCTAAATCATTGTTGTTGATTGATTAACGAGAACATGACAACAAGTGTCAAACCATTTGAACTAAATGGACATTTAGTTTATTCAAACGTGTCATTCATGATGCTTCATGAATGCTAGATATAAATACTCTAAATGTTGTGCTAGGATTATGCCAAACGTATCATTCATTATGTACTCGATGTACAAGAATGCTAGATTGACTTCTCCATTGAAACACATAGCTCTCGTGATGTAACCCATGTCTAGTTGGGATTGAGATTATTTCATATGATAATATTTAGCAAAAATTTTCGTAGACAAATGTGCTAATCACACTTTTGGATTTTTGATTTTGTGGTTGCATGCAAAGCTGACTTTGGATATGAATACCCCCTCAAACGAGGAATCAGCAATGAGGTGAATGAAATGTGGTGAGTTGATGATGCAACGATTGATAAGATACCAATGCATGATGAATATGATTGCAAATTAAATTAGAAGACAATTTTGGAAAGTTCCTAGGGTTTTGTAAGAAGTTTACCTACTTTCCTAGGGTTTTGGGGGCAGTTTGATTGATTTTGGAGTGTTTAAGCTAAATTCGCCACTCAGGGGGTGATTTTGACCTAAATCACCACCGGGGGTAAACTGGATATGGATTCACTCCTCAGGGCATGAATGTGGGATTAAAGCCTATTTAAGCCAAAATTTCATTGGAAGTGGTTCAATTTGATGGTAGGAAGGGTTGGAAAGTGACTTGTAGGAGCATTTAACGATGCAATGAGAATGCGGTTGACAATTTCAAGGGTGACGATGATGAGGAGACATAGGGCGGCTGGCAGCAGGTGTGGGGATCCATCGGTAAGTGTCCTTTATCTTTATTTTTGTTTTGTTTTGTTTTTCTCGAGAAATGTGAATGGGGGGTTCATCCCGTTTTGAAATTTTTATAATTTTTAATTAAAATTTGAATACATAGTGATAAACAAGCCAAATGGGTACCCAAAAATGTGATATGTTTCTGATTTGGACTTGTTTTAGTACTAATTTGATCGGGTGAAGGGTAGAGTAGGTGTGAAGTTTGACCATCTATTTGTGAAGCAACGGTGTACTATTTTTGACATGTTATTGAATTTTGTTCATAAAAGTGGGAAATGGGTATCCTATTTTTTTATTTTTTTATTTTTCTGCCTTTGTTTGGCATGATTTTGGAATATGTTGCTTTTAGGTGTAAGGTAGTAAATCGTGACTACTAAATTTACCACCTTAGAGATAGTATTTGTGGAAACCGACGAAACTTTCACCTTAGAAGGGCAAAATGGGTATCCAAAAATGTTGATTATTTTTGTATATAATTTTGTTTGGCTTACCTTTGATTTGCATGCCAAGGTGTGGGTAGTGTGAAATTGAAAATGAGCTATAGGGAGCTCGATTTATACTATTTTCCACATCAGTTTGAACTGTTTCCATGAAATGGGTAAATGGGTGTTCAAAAATATGATTGTTGTTTTTGGATTGTGTTTTGATGTGTGTTCTATTTTGGTGTATGTATGGTAAATTTGACTTTGAAATCCGTGTTGATTTGTACTTTGTTTTTGAATTTGATCAAAAATTTTATTGCAAAGTAGGTAAATGGGTATTCAAAAATGTATTTTTTTTTTGTATGTCAGATGGATTGACTTGGTTTTGAATTTTGTGCCATAGTGGGTATGTGGGTGGACTTATATTTGATTTTTGGGAGCCAAATATGTACTAATTTTCACATTTATTTGAATGTTTACCATGAAATGGCAAAATGGGTATCCAAATATGTGACTATTTTGCTGATGTGTTTTATCGTGTGACTTGTGCACTGTTTCTATCTCGAAGTACATGTAAAATTAAATTATTTTAATTTGTAAATTTTGAGTCATGAAATTTTATTTTATTGCATTGTTATGTGGATGAATAATGTGTGTCTCATTGTGTTTTTTGTGGATGAACGGGTTAAAATGATCGAACCTCGTCATCATGTATGATAGATGAAGGAGGATTTTGATAAGTTGATGGATAAACCTAATGAGTTGAAATGGTTGGATGATATATGGTTTCGAGGTGTGTGGGAGTGTATGAGTATACACACCAAAAGGGTGTATGTGTCTGTGTTGTGTGAGAAATGAGATGCGGATAGGAACAAGTTTCATTTTCCACTAAGGAAATGACCCTTACTTTGGAGGATATATATCAGATTTATAGATTATCAATTGAGGGTGTTCTTGTGAGATGCTGAGAGCAGTTGCTTATGATAGTAAGGATGTTGTGCTAGAGAAATTATTTGGGGTGGAGTGGAGAGGCATTGATGTCTCTAATATGGATTATGAGTGGTTGTGGTTGAAGGAGAAGATATCTTATCGACAGTGTGCAACCATGATGATGATCTCCACTTATGCATTACCTGATACTTTTAGGGTTTTGTTCACCTAGAATATGTTAGATGTGGTGAGTGACTTGGTGGAGCACAGGTTTGTGTTTGTGTGGGTACCTACACTGTTGTCCCAAGTGTACCGAGAGCTACATGATGTAGTTCATGGTAGGAGGATGGGACTGAGTTCAATTCCCTTGTTATAGGTGTGGGTGTGGGAGCACATAGTGATTGAGAGGCCATCATTATTACATTATTATTACCTCATGATTGTCATAGCACCGATTGGGTGGTATAGAGAGCATCCAAGGAGTGGGGGTGGATGATGTGCATATAGATGTTGATGTGACTATGGTGCAGGATAATGGAGGAGAGGAGGAGAGAGATGGGGGTATTGTTATGGATGACATAGATGACACCCTTGATATTGGTGTATTTGTGGATGTGGCACAACAGATTCATATCGATGTCCCAAAGAGGTGGGATGTAGCAGAGGAGGCACAGGGGCTACGGTATCGAGTTCAAAAGTTGGAAACTAAGGTGGAGCAGTTGAGGGTCAGGATGGCTAGGAAGGGGAAGGTGATTATGAGGTTGACTGGTCAGTTGGATGTGGAGTTTACTAAGAAGTTTTTATGTGATATTTCTCTGATGGTGCATGGGATTCCAATACCTAATTATGATCAGGCGTTGTCACAGTCTGAGTCATGATCATGAGTGTGGGTAACTTCACACCATAGTCAGTGCAATATTGCTTCGATAGGATAGTTGGATGCTAGGGTTGAGGTGTAGGATCAGCCTATCGTGGGTCCTATTCTAGAGTTTAGGGTAGAGTCGAGTAGGGCTATCGATATGTGGGTGAGTTGTGAGGGACATGGGGAGACTCTTGATGGTAATTAGTATTTTTATAGATTATAGCCTACAGGAATTTTGGATGCTAGATAATGGGTATGGTCCTAGTTTGTAGCCTTTGGGCATTTTGGATGGATGATATATATATACATACTTTGATTACAACTATTATATCTATATGTGTCATTGTTATTATTTGAAATGTGTTTTCTATATGTTTGCATAGATAGAATAACATAGTTTGTAGGTATGTATGATAAATAGATATACATGTGTGAATGGTTTAGATCTATTATCGTTATGTGGTATGAATGAACTATAGAGTAGTATGCATGATTGTGTTTCCAATGCTATATGATGTAATATAAGATGTGATTTTGTAGTGAATGCATGTGGGGTGAATGAAATGATGTGATTTGATATTGAAATACATGTAAGGTGAATGCAATAATGTGATTTGATATTGAAATACATGTAGGGTGAATGCATAGCTATAATGTGCACTAAATGTATATGTCATAGATGCATGGATGCATGTATGGATGTACATAAATGCACCAAGGAAGCACTTGTATCATGGAATTTAACTGTATGGATGTGCTCCATTACATTATTTTAGGGACGTTGGATAGTGTAAGGCATCTGTAATGACTTTGACCAACATAGTTGTGACAATCAAATCTCAGACCCTTAGCTATACAAGTATTGTGGCAACTTATAACTAATCGAGCTGGTTCAAAATATATCATGGACCTATGTGTGTGCATGTGTAAGGTTCATTTATCCATTTTTAGGGAGGTAGGATTAACCCGTTGTAGACATAACTAGACTAGCTAGCTCATCCATCCATAACAATGATCTATACAAAAGTAGGATGCTAATGTTATAGATATATTGCCACTTGTAAGACTATTCCACTAGTAGGCAGGCTCTTTGAGTCTATTGCTAGCGATGGAAATCATCTTATGGTGTTATGTTGAACCTAAGGACCAAATGTGATAAGCATAACATGGGTGATATCAAGAGGTATTTCCTTTTGTTTTTTGTCCCTCTTCTAGTGTTGACCTATTTGTTGTGGTCCTCTTTTTCTTTTTCTTTTTTGTTTTTTTTTGTTTGGTGGTGCTCTTTTTGTATGGCCAATGACTTTTTTTTTCTACCCAATCATTTATTTTTGCTTATTCTTGATCCCTTTGTTTATCCCTAGGTATTATTTTGACCATGCAAGTGAAAGGATGATCAGGGGATACCATTCACTAGATGACGATATCTACTCAAGATGTCATTTTTCCTACACTCAAAATTTTTTAATGTGTAACTTGTTGTGTATGGTCCATGAGAGAATTTAAACCAACCTAAAGATCCATAAGAAGAATGTACAAGACTCATTAGCTATGGGTGACACTGGATTGACTAAACTAAAGAGTAGTCAAAGTAAAAAATGACATGTATGTATACCCTGATCCTAAAAAGGGGGAATGGACATCCAGGTGGTGATTCTAACAAGTGCATTTGTTACTTCTTCTAAAGGCACATTTTGGGGGAGAAGGTACAAACATGAACTAAAAGTTTAAATTAAAACATATGAATATGTGCAATGGATGTAAATGTAAATGATGCAAGTGGGAAAGTGCAATATCTACAAGATAAAATGCATAGCATATAGATGAAGGAGTTCGAAAAATTATTTACAGACGAGTGTAGTGTGTTGTAATGAAAAAAAGCATGATGCTATGATCATGGTTGCCCCAGCATGTGGGGTGTGTGTGGTAGGTGCATAAGTTGTGAGCTACAAAAGTGTATGTAATAGTCACCAAGAGGAGGAAGATGTAAGAGTAGGATGTACAGATGGAAGAAGTGAGAAGAAATAGACTTTGGTAACCAACAAGATAAGGGGATTACCAAAAGCCAAGAGAGAGAGCAGAGAAGTGAGTGAGTTGTTGTAAGAAGTAGAAGAAGCATGGAAGAATAATTAAAGTAATACTAGAACTACTGTCGAGCAAAGTGTCTTGGGTCTGGTTGGGAATGACATGGTGAAGTGATGATGCGGTGAGGATCGTGGTTGGTGTTGTAGTTGGATATGTTATGAATGTACTAGGTTGGTGTTGTTAGGGTGTTATGGAATGGTAAGGTTTTGGGTATGATATGGCATGGAGGACTGAGAAGTCAGCTAAATGGTATGGAATGGTTTGGTGATGGGGTTCACTCGTTGTGCAACATGTTGTGCACCAGGTTCTCAAATGTTCAACACTCTTCAATGTTGTGACCTAGTTGGCAATGATAGATGCAATATTGATTCTCATGATAGTTACAAGGTTTAGGACGTGAAGGATCTATGGGTTGAATCTTGGGTAATTCAATGAGACCCTGATGCATGAGATTGTAAAATATTTTTTACAATGGCATGAATGGAATCAGCATAGGATAAATATAAGGCTCCACTGGAGGTGACGAAGGTTGGTCTACCTACAGGTACGTGGGGTGGGAGTATGATGTAGGTTGGATACAAGATCGAGGGGTGGATCTATGTGAATGCAAGGGTGTACGGATCGTGGGATTTTGGTATGGGTGCACATGGCAACAACAGTAGCTCATATGTAGCTCCAAAGCCATGATGCAAGAGAAAAGATGTTGTATCTCATGATGTTATGGTGATAGTGTCGATGAATGTGGTTATCAAGGCCTTGATGTGTGTGGTGTGGCTTGGTATGCATGAGAAGCTGGATGAGGTCTCCATGATGTAGGGGAGGAATGAAAAGGCCTAAGCAATTGGATATATTTTTGGGAAGGCAACCCTCATAGGGGGAAAGATGGTGTCTAGAGTATGGGCAACATGGGGGATGGCCCTAAATGATAATGCTCATGGGATGGAGTCATTCTCGTGAAGGTAGCTTGGGTGACTTGTGTAGCATGAGCTTGCAAATATTAGGAGTAGGTGGACTTGCCATTGGGAAGTGGGGTGGGTAAGCATGATGGACAAGCTAGATGATGGGTGTATCCTCTATTAGGAGGGTTATATGGTCTTAAGAGGTGATGGGGATGATCTTTCAATGAGTAGGGGTTTCTAAAATTATCAGGAGAATGAGAGGGCAACCCCTATTCTTGGGAATGGGAGGATTCATCCTTTTCATCAAAAGAGGTTAGAGACACCTGGTTGTCTCTAGATCAAGGTGAATACGAAGAGCCTCAATGGCGAGATGCCATGTGGTTGGGTGATGTGTGATGATTCAAATGTGGTGAATGTGATGTTTGCTTAGGGTGAATAACAAGTACTGGTTGGGCTAGGTCAACTAGTGTAATGGGTACAAAATATGGCTACAAAGTATCATGCATGGTGTTGTCGTGTATTGTTGTTGTTGGTGTGAATGTGGATAGTGTAAATTCTGCAAAAAGAGAAAAAAATACCAATAGTATATAAATTCCAATCAAAGAGTAAATAAGCATGCATGTATAATGTAATTGTAAAATAATAGAAATACATGTTTGGTGATGTGTGTAGTAGCTAGTGTGCTTGTGCCTAGCAGTGTATATTTCTTGTGATCGTGAATGCCTATGTGTATTAGGCATTGAATGCATGGAGACGCAAGATGTTGATGGGTTCAGTTTTGTTAAGGCCTTCAAGGTTAGCCAGATGATATGCTCCTAAACTATATTTATGTGTAACTATGAATGTGCCAAACAAGTTTAGGGTAAACTTGTCGCACTGTTGGTGAGGCTGAATTATGATTTTTTGGGTTTCCTTGAGAACTAGGTCATTGATTTTAAACTCATGTTGATGTACCTTACTATTGTAGGCATGAAAAAGGTGATCTTGATAGACTCATATGTGCTCGATTGCATGAATACAACATTCATCGAGAAGTGTTAATTTATATAAACGAGCTTGGTGAGCAGTGTCATCATCAATGAAATCCTTCGTAGATATCCTTAAGGAAGGTATCTCAAGTTGAAGGGGCATGATAGATTCTACCCCATATACAAGTGAAAAAGGTGTTGCCCCAGTAGGAGTACGGATGCTCGTATGATACACCCACAAGGCTAGGGACATTTTATTATGCCAATCATAGTGAGATTCTATTATGGTTTTACAGAGGATGGAACAAGTGGTTTTGTTTATAGCTTCTACCTGGCCATTACCCTGAGGGTAGTATGGATTATAAAAAATATGACGTATGTGAAATCTATCACACAAGGCTCAAACAATTTTGTTTTTAAATTATTTTCCATTATCAAAAATGATTTGGGAGGGAATTCCAAAATGGCATATGATATGATCTATGATGAATGCTACAATTTTAGCTCCTATAGTTTGGACCAATGGGATGGCTTTGACCCACTTGGTAAAATACTTTGTGGTAGTGATGATAAATTTGTGGTTTCTTGAGAAAGCTGGTGTAATCTATCCAATTAGATCTAGGCCCTATTAGGATAAAGGCCACATGGACTAGATAGGTTGAAGTGCTTGAGATGGGAGGTGTGTTAGGTTTGCATGTTGTTGACATTTGATGCAAAGCTTCACATATTCGCAATAGTCATGCTCCATTTTGGGCCAATAATAGCCCATTCATAGGATGTGTTTGGTTATTTCCATACCACAAAAATGACCACCACAAGTACCATCATGGGTTTCTTGTACAACCTTTTGTGATTCTTGCGATTCTAGACAACGGAGGAGCATTTTATCATAGCCGTGGCGATAGAGGATGTCCCCCAGCAAGGTGTAGCAGATCACTCTTTGTTTGAAGGTTCGACATTGACATGGGGTAAATCACATGGCAGGAAGCCTAGTTTGATGTACTCTTTTATTTGTGATAACCATGGATCATGGGGTTCAGTGTTTATCACATACACACCACCATAATTTATAGGAGGTGTGGGTGATATGGTAGATCTAGTGAGTGTATGTATGGACACGAATGTTGTATCATAAGTTGGGTTTTGTGAAATGGGGGATCCTAAGGATACCATAGTGTCTACAAAATGGTTTGATGATCACAAAGTGGCTTCGAGGTCATACCACTCAAACTGGGATAAGAGTTGTGAGATTTTATTATACTGCTAGAGAACTGGTCAAATGCATAGCCATAGTTCTTGCACCTGATTGACTATTAGGAGTGAGTCACCTATGATGTGGAGGCATTTTATGTGCATGGAGTGTGCTTGTTTTAGTCCTAGGATTAGGGCTTCATATTTTGCATTGTTGTTGGTACAAGGGAAGTCAAGTTTGAATGAAAATGGGAGTGTCTCTCCTTCAAGTGTGGAGAAGACAATGCCTGCTCTCCCAGCATGGAGACACCTGGAAACATCGAAGAACAAGTTGAGGTCAGCTATAAATTTAGGTTTGACATATTCTTCAACTTCGGTTATGTGGAATATGGAATCATTTGGAAGCTGAATGAGGAGGAGTTAATTGTCAGTCAAAGGGTCTTTGGCCAATTGGTTTGTGATGACTTACCCTTTGATGGATTTTTGGGATATGAATTCTAGGTAAAATTTAGTTAAGAGCATGATCCACTTAGATGTGTATGATTTGTGGTAGCTCTTGTTCATCATGTATCTAAGGGGATTATCTCGGGCGATGACAAAGGTTGTGTGGTTTAACATGTAGTGTCGTAATTTTTGAGTAGCGAATACTACTACTAAGCATAGTTTTTCCATGTATCCATATCTTGTTTCATAACTAACTAGTGTATGACTGATGTAATAGATAGCTTGCTCTTTGTTGAGCGCATTATTTTAAGCTAGAAGTGTACCTAGTGCATGTTTTGTGGTTGAAATGTATAGTGTCAAAGGTAATTCTAGATGCGGTGGTGACATAACTAGTGGTGATATAAGGTATGTTTTGATAGTGTTAAATGCTTCTTGATAGTTATCATCCCATTTGAAGTTTACTCCTTTCTATAGAATATGGTTGAATGGCTGACACTTATTAGATAATTGTGCTATGAATCTATGGATAGAAGTGATCTTGCCCTGGAGGCTACACAATTGCTTTAATATGGTAGGAGGAGGCATCTCAATGATGGATTTCACCTTACTAGGATTAACCTAAATGCCTCACTAGGAAACACTTAATCCTAGTATTTTTTTCGAGGTAACACCAAACACGCACTTATTTGGGTTCAAGCACACGTGTTCTAATAATCGATAAAAAATCTGACAAAGATCTTCAAGATGTTCCGCGCATTTCTTGGACTTGGTGATAAGGTCATCTACATAATCCTCAATATTTTTGTGCATCAAGTCATGGAATATATAAGTCATGGTGCGTTGGTATGTTTCCCCAACATTTTTGAGGCCAAATGGCATGACCTTATAGCAAAAGGTCCCCTAGAGTGTTGTAAAGGAGATTTTGTGTTGTTCAGCTAGGTTGATTCTAATTTGATTGTATCTTGATAATATATCCATGAGGGAGATCATCTCATGTCCTATGATGGAATTGACAAGGGATTCAATGTTAGGTAGGGAAAAATTGTCTTTGGGTCAGGCTTTGTTTAAATCATGAAAATTTGTGTAGACAAAAACTTTGCCAGATGGCTTAGGTATAGGGACCATGTTGGATACCCACTTGGTATAGTCGATGGATACAATGAAATCGATATCTAGGAGCTTTTGGAGATTAGAATTTAATATTAACATGATAGTTGGATGTATGCATCATAGATTTTGTCTCACTGGTTTGGCATTAGGATCGAGTATGATATTATGAACCACTACGATAGGGTCAAGTCTTGGCATATATTTGTAAGACCATGTAAAAAATTTAATGTACTTGTGAAGGAAGTTTGTGAAGGTGATGTGCTCCTCGGATGAAAGGCTAGCGGCTAGTTTGAGGATGTGGGGGATTTTAAGATCATATCTGATGTCAAAATTGATAGTGTTTTCAATGAGCAAGCGATATCCATTATGTAACTGTTCGAGGACAAGAATGAGGTTAAATTCATCAATGGATTTGCTAAAATTGTATTAATCATCTATGTAGATGCTCGTGCGATGGACCTAAGGTATTTGGGATGACATGGATGAGGAAGGGGCATTTGCGTGTTGGCAATTTTGGGTACTTTGGGTACATTGCCTTTGCTCAAATATATAAGTTGTCATTGATGTCAAGAAGCTCTTGAAGGAATTTGATTTAATGTTAAATAATTTGTTTTGATGAAGGTTACAACAGGTTCAAAAGAAAAGCGCTAAGGAGAAAAAGTGTCACGATATCGTGACATGTAGGGTTTTCACGACCCGAAGAAAAGAAAAGTGCTAAGGAGAAAAAGTGTCGTGATATCGTGACATGTCGGGTTTTCGTGACCCAAAGAAAAGAAAAGCGCTAAGGAGAAAAAGTGTCGCGATATCCCGACATGTCGAGTTTTTGAGACCCAAAGAACATAAAATAGCTGAGGAAAAGTGTCGTGATATCGCGACATGTCACATTTTCACGACTTAAGTAGGAGAGATAAAGCAAGTTAGAAAAATGTTGTGATATCATGACATGTTGCATTTTCGTGACTTAAGCAAGAGAGAGAAAGCAAGTTAGAAAAATGTTGCGATATCACGACATGTCGCATTTTTGTGACTTGAGCAGGAGAGAGAAAGTAAAATGAGAACTGTCACATTTTCACGACATGCTGTAGATGAAAATGTTCTAAGTGAGAACTTTCACGATTTCACAACATGCTGTAGAGGAAAGAGTTCGAAGTGAGAACTATCATGATTTCACGACATGTTGTAGATGAAAGTGTTTGAAGTGAGAACTGTCGTGATTTCGCAACAAGTTTCAAAGGAAGCATACGAAAGCCAAAAGCTTCATGATTTCATGACAGACAGAAAAGAAAGCAGACGAAAGCAGAAGTGTCACGATTTTGCGACAAAAATAGAAAGCAGGGCTTCAACAGTAGAAGTGTCACGATTTCACGACAGAAACAGAAAGTAGGTCTTCAATAGGAGAAGTTTCACGATTTCGCAACAAAAGTAGAAAGGAAGGCTATGAAGACAGAAGTGTCATGATTTCATGACAGAAGTGAAGATGAAGTCTACAGAGGCAGAAGTGTCATGATTTCATGACAAAAGCAGAAAGGAGGTCGACGAAGAGAGAAGTGTCACGATATCATGAAAAAAGCAAAGTTAATGCTAACAAAGACAAAAGTGTCGTGATATCACGACAAGAGCTTAGTTGAAGTCGACAAAGGCTGAAGTGTCACGATATCACGACAAAAGCCAAAAGAAAGTGTACGATTGCAAAGGTGTCACGATATCATGACATGTTGTAGTTTCACGGTAGAATCTACAGAAGAGTTACAGAGGCAGTTGAAGCCGACAAAGTTAAATGTGAGTCGACAAAGATTATGGTTTGCAGCCAATGAAGTTTAGGGTTGTGCAGTCGACTAAATATTAGGGATACAACCGTCTAAGATTAAGGTTTTGATCTTGAAAATGTTATTATAAAAGGAGGGTTGTTTTAGGATTTGGATGTATCGAAGGTGTGCAAGTTAAGTCCACGGTGCGCAGAGAGCAAGTCGTGTCGAATCGAGCTAAGTGCAAGAGGCACAGAGAGCAGAAAAGTGCAAAGGTTGGAGTTCGACCAAGTGCGGTTGTGATTGCGCAGAGAGAACTTAAGGACAAATTTGTGTGAGCTTTTTTGAGAGCTTACAAGCAGATTTGAGACAAGTCTTTGTGAAGACTTGTGGACAGATTTGGGCAAGCTTTGTGAGAGCTTGTGAGTAGGTTTTGGATAAGTCATTGAGAGGGCTTGTTGGACAGATTTGAGCAAGATTTTGTTGAGCTTGTGGAGCAGTTTGGGCAGGTTCTAGTGAGAACTTGCAAAGCAGATCTGAGACAAGTCTTGGTGAAGACTTGGGTGAAGATCAAGCAAGCTTTAGTGAAATATTGTGAACCACTTTTGTGAAATAGATTTGAGGACCAGTTGAGGATAGATATTGGTGCAGATTTGAGGACATATTTGTACCCAAACAAAGAAAGAGGATGAGGACATTTATGCCAGACCAAAGGACTATTTTTTGTGCAGACCAGAGAAAGAGGACGAGGACATTTATGCCAGACCGAAGGACTATGTTTGGTGCAGATCAAAGAAAGAGAACGAGGACATTTGTGCTATACCGAAGGACTATGTTTAGTGCAAATTCGAGGACTATATTTGGAGTTGATAGAGTTGATGATAGAGGTCTCCAGCCAGAGCAAGGAAGATAGGTGTCTTATGTGGATAAATTTCCATTTTCTAAGGGCAGCGAAGGAAGATGTCTTCTATAGGATCACCAGTCAGATCAAAGCTAGGGGATTGGTGTCTCTTGTGGGTTGGTGCCCACGAACTCGAGCTAAGAGGAAGGTATCTCCTTTGGGCCGAGGCTCATAAACATTGTAATTGGGAAGGATTCCCAAAGAACTTTGAGATAACTTTTAGAGAAAAGTTTTGTGGACGTAGCCCAACCATTCTAGGTGAACCATGTTAAAATTGGTGTCACTTTGTGGATGATATTGTGCATTGCTTTGGGTATATTGCTTTACTATTTTGAAATATAAAGGTAAAAGTAAAAATAGGTCTTATACTGTTCAGCCCCCCTCTCAGTATAAGATTATGTTCTTCAATTGGCATCAGAGCGGGTGCCTTCGAAAAGTTTAACATCTTGAAGGAAAATCCAGCAAACACAATGGATTATTCAAGTGGCAATGCAACACCTATTCTTGATGGGTCATATTTTGGTATTTGGAGTGCAAGGATGAAGGTTCATCTAATGGCACTTGGGAATGAGGTTTGGGAAGTGATTGAATATGAGTACACTATTCCTGAACATGGTCCTTATACTAAAGAAGACAGGCTACTACATCACAAAGCAATTCAAAAGCAATGAATGCAATCTTGAAAGGCTTACGTAAAGTCGATCTCACCAAAGTGATTCACCGCAAGACGACCTAGTGAAATGTGGAAACAGTTGAAGGTGGTTCATACAGGTGATACAAATGTCAGAAAGGCCAAGTTGAGACACTTAAAAGGTATGTTTGAACAACTCTAGATGAATGATGATGAAAAAATTAGTGACTACATGCTTCGTATGTATGAGGTTGTTAACTCCATGAAAGACTTAGGTCTTGAGCTTGCTGAAAATGATGTTTGTGATAAGATTTTAAGATCTTTTCCTAATAGATTTAGTGAAAATATTTCTGCTATTGAGGAAGCTAAAGATTTGGATAAGTTGAAAAAGGATGAGCTCCATAGTATACTTGCAGCATTTGAGTTGAGAACTCAAGTGAAGGTTGATGTCAAGAAAGAGGAAGCTTTCAAGGCTACCAAGAAATCCAAGGGTAAACAACTTCAAGAGAGTGATGAGTCTTCTAGTGATGAAGAGGCATATTACAGACAGAAAGGCAAGTTCTCTAGAAAGCACAAAAGCATGAAAAATATAAGATGTTTCAATTGTGGAAAGTTTGGTCATTATGCTACTGACTATATTGTTCTCGAGAATGAAAGTGATGAAGATAAATAGGTTTCTAAGAGCAAGGATTCTGAAAAGCACAAGCATCATAGGAAAAAAAAAGATGCACACAACAATCAAGGAAATAGGTATTCTCACAAGCACAAGAAGATTTTCTACCTAGACAAAGCAAGTAAGTGTTCTAGTAGTGATAGTGAAAGTTCTTCAAGTGATAATGAAAATGAGATGTTGTTCATATCGGAAAAGAGGAAGAACTAAAACATAGATTCATTATCATGAAATGTCTTAGATGTGGAAATTTTGGTCACCTTGAGGATGATTGTACAAATAATGATTTGGTTTCCAGTATGTATGAGGATGCTTCAAAAAATTATAAAGAAGATGCTTGTATGTGTTGAGTGGTATTTTCACCCGATTGTGAAAACACACTCTCCGATAGGATTTGGGTTCTAAATCCTCTGCTTGCAAAGAAACAATTTCTCCAAGGTTCCTGTTATGTTAGCATTCTCGCATCTGTGTATTAATAATCTCAAATAAAGATATTTAATTAAAATGCTTGGAACACCTTAGTGGTTGCAAGTAACTGAAAACAAGGGGCACTGTGATTTATTT
This sequence comes from Wollemia nobilis, assembly GCA_028583015.1. NCBI lineage: Eukaryota > Viridiplantae > Streptophyta > Pinopsida > Araucariales > Araucariaceae > Wollemia > Wollemia nobilis. The sequence goes on from JAQPPZ010001489.1 coordinate 2,104,899, forward strand.
TACTGTGAAACTGTAAATGATTGTTCATTGAACCCGAATGAAGCAAATGTGATTTGATCTTTATATGACCATGTTGTGACTTCAAAGTGAAATTTGATGAAATGCCATAAATGATGGAATTATTTATGGATTTTGAAGTTTTTTTTAATTTTTATTTTATTTTAATGCTTGAAAATAAAATTGGAGCTTCTGAAAAATAAAATACAGCAAAAGAAAATAAAATGTAAAAGAAAAGAAATTAAAAATTGCATTCAGTTTGATGCCATCCCGTCCTGGCAAAACCGAAGATGTGAGGTTTCCATGCATGCAACCTAACCTATTGAACCTGCAAAATCCGCACAATCCAGATAAGTTAAGTGCTGGTCTCTGGGGTTTACTGTTATTTTTCAGATTTAGACATTCGCATGAAGCAACCAAGAGAACTTGCATTAAACTTCATCTATAAGCCTAGAAATCTGAAAAAGGGAATGATAAATATTAAAACATGCATGCAAAAAATAACTCCTTCTTTCTTGCCAACAAGATGCAAATTTTTGAACACTCTGCATTAATAATATGTCAAGTTACAATGGCAGCATCTCTGGTTTTCTCAAAACCAGAAAAAGGAAGAAAACAGCCCCAAAGCAGGCCCAGAATGACCCTCTGGCCTCTAGCACTGCAACTCTGCTCCAGCGGTTTTCGGACCCTCGTATCTGTCCTGTGCTTCTGCTTTTAAAGCTTGGCAATGCTCTCTGTTTTGGCCTGTGACGCTTCGCTTCATCTTCCAAATCGCATCGTTTCATATTCTTTGACTGCGTGTGTTTTGGCCTTATGCCCGACATTGAGACGTTTGATCTTCTCTGTAACGCTTCTATAGCCTGTACGCCACGTGTCCCGCACTTTTTTGCACGTTCTGTAATGGCCCCATGAAAATCGTGACAAAAAATAGCATGCAGCTTTGTCCGCCTTCCTGGCCGCGAAAATGCGACATGTCGCGATATCGCGACACTTTTCTCGCCAACAACCTTTCTGTCTTCATGTGTAGCGAAAACGTGACATGTCGCGAAATCGTGACGCTTTTTCATTTCGTACACCTTCGCTGCAACCTGTCGCGAAATCGTGACGCTTTTCCACTTGAAGCTGTCTTGCAGAAACCTGTCATGAAATCATGACGTTTTTCATCTTCGTACGCCTCGGTCGCAACCTGTCGCAAAATCGCGATGCTTTTTCGTTTTCTTCACTCTGGCAGCTTTCTGTCGCAAAATTGTGACACTTTCCTATTCCGTACTGCTCTTGCTATTTTTGCCGTGAAAACGCGACATGTCACGAAATCGTGACATATTTTGCCTTTTGTACAAGTTCGCTTCTTGGAGCCGCGAAAACGCGACCTGTCACGATATTGCGACGTTTTTCTGCTTTGTGCCCTTTGGTCGTTTCCTGTCACGAAACCGCGATGCTTTTAGTGCCTTGCCCTGTTTGACTGGTTTGACCCATGATTTTGTGACATGTCACGATATCGTGACGCTTTCTCCTTTTTCGCCCTTGACTACGATTTTGCGACATGTCGCAATTTCGTGACACTTTTTCATTTTTGGCAGCTGATTCAGCGCAACACGTCGCGATTTCGTGACACTTTTCCTTTTTCGCTAGCGATTTCGCAACATGTCGCGATTTCGTGACACTTTTTCATTTTTTCCAATGACTTAGCAACATGTCACAAAATTGTGACACTTTTTCATTTTTTCACGATTTTGCGACATCTCGCGATTTCGCGACACTTTTTCATCCTTGTGCAATTTTGCCCTTTTTCTTGATTTTTAGCATCTGGGTCACTGAGATCTTCTTTGAAAGCATGCAAAAAAGGTGGGTCCCCAATTTTGGGGTGTGTTGTGGATCAGCCACAACAAATGGCGACTCTACTGTCAAATGCTCCTGAGCATTTTGTGAGAACCCAACCTGGAAGTCTACAAACTTGGAAACCAACATTAGCACATAAGAAATATAAACGAATGCCCATAGATCAGAAATACATGAATCATCAGAATCATTAAGTATCAGCTCGGTGTGTGCAATGTGTTTTCATTCCCTATCGTTTGAAATTGATCAACATTCCATCGTCAGTTTTACATGAATGCATATGTGAGATTGTGAATGATTTGTGTAACCTAATAAATATGCTAAGAGATTTTGCTTTTATAAAAGGCATAGTCTTTCTTCTAGTATCATACACAAACATTCAAGATTATCAAACCCTCTTAGGATCAACTATATGATAATGAATTGCTTTATTATATCCCAAAGTTGGTTATGAGTCCCTACTATCTTGAACCCATGTGCAAGTGAATGTGAAATCAGAACTTTGGGGAATCGGACTCCCAACCTAATCAGAGATGGGAGTTTAACCCTATCCTTACTATTCTGATTTAGAATTCATTACCTCACTTTGAGCAAAATAATTTAACCAATTATGGAAGAAATGGTCATGCTAGTCTAACCCTTTGGACAATCAGTGGTCTTGTTTTTTAGACAAGACATGTTGCCATGCATGGGCATACCTAACCCCATAATCCAAGACTTATCCTCATTTCTTTGGACCTTGGGGATGACTACCCATCCTTTGCAGAGGACAAGTAGTACGATCCTTCCAATCCAATATAAATATGAGATGGGAAAAATTTATTTTTTTACTTCTTGGACCTTAGGGATGACTACCCATCCTTGCTAGGGACATGTAGTACGATCCTTCCAATCCAAACTTTAGATGTAAATGGAGAATATTAATTTTGTTGCTTGGACCTTGGGGATGACTACCCATCCTTTGCAGAGGACAAGTAGTACGATCCTTCCAATCCAAGATTTAACATGAAATGAGACATAGGAGCTTTGGGGAATCAGATTCTCAACCTAAGCGAGATGAGAATTTATGCCCTATCCTTACTACTCCATGTAGGTCAAATCAAAGCTTTGGGGAATTGGATCCTCAACCTAAGTTCGATGAGGATTTAACCCTATCCTTACTACTCGATTTTAGGCTTTAAGCTCTATGGAAGTGGTCAAAACCACTGTTTTAAGGATCATGTTGCATAAATAGGATAGACATGAAATACTTCTTTCGCCCAACCTTTTCTTCCAAGCAAGGTTTTGATCATTTTGCTCAAGATCCTTTTTAATGTGTATAAAATGTGCTTGGTTCTAGATATCTCAAGACTCAGTTCCCAACCTTAGGATTTTTTTACTTATTTATGTGATAGCATAACCCTAAGAGGATTTGACACACTTTAATGATTTGTATTTGAAATGCATATGCAACTAAGATGGCATGTATATGCAAAGTGAGATGTAATATGAATGCATTGTCTTTTGAAATGCAGATGAAATATTGCCATATAAAACTGACTACTTCATGCATCACAAGTTTCAAACGATATTATTAAATTGTTTGTGTTACTTGTGGAGCTTTTACAAGACAATTCCAATGTTTCATATTCTCCCGATCTAGAACATAAGTTAGCATCTCAAGGCAACTTTTTCATCATTTTTTTTTTTTTATATAAACAAACAAAAATGTCAAATAAACACACAACTTTAAATTAAAACTTATTCAATCCAAAACCAAACTGCAATCCCAAAAATGAAAATTTGAAAACACAAACCAAAAACCAAAAACCAAAAACCAAAAACCAAAATCTATATACAAATGTACACTATAATACAAGATGATGCAAAGCTTGGCTTATCACTTTCCTGGATCCCACACATGGTTAGAACATTTCAACAAAAATATAACATGATATGCATACCAAATGTTGTGGGAATCCCACAAAAACAAGACAAGACCAAACAATGCAACAAACTTCCACTTGCCATGCTCACCATACCAATTTGATTTAGTTCCAATAATACTCCCATAGGTGAGCATCAAATTACTAAAATGATTAGACAATAAATGATTTTCAATTTTATCATGTCTATTCTTTAAAATGTAAACTTCATAATTCCCTCCTTGATTTAGAATTAGGCTATCTTCTTCCAATATGCAATTTTGTAAGTAGGAGCCTATTTCTACAAATTTCAAAGCCAAATCATTTTCCAAATTTGTAGGCCAATCAAATTTGTGTAACAATTTACAAGCATCTAGGATATTTACTAAATTAGGATCATTAAAAGTTTTTATCCTAGATTCAATTAGTAATTGTTGATGAATTTGATTTAACAATTCAAGTGCATCAACTTCTTTTCCATTCATTAAAACAATGTTATTAAAGGTGTGATTAAAAATTATACCTTGTTTTTCATTTACCTTTAATGACATTTCATCATTCAACATCAATTAAATTCAAAACATGGTCATGCAAATTTTCAACCCTCAAATATTCTTGGTCAAAGTGTATGTCCCATGACTCATCTTGATGATCCTTCATTTGAGTTGCTTCCAATTGATCAATCTCTTTATCATTTGGTTCTAATTCTTTGTTCACTATCCATGGTATCTCTTCATTTGAATCCTCAAAATCATCATGCAAACTTGCATCCACACTTTCAATGAATTTATATTCAACATGATCAAATTTTGTCACCTTTTCAAATCCTCGTGAATATGAGATCTTCGTATGATGTAGAAGGTTCAACATCCTGCATATCAAGTGAAATATGAGTTTCATTTATAGGGATGTGAGAAAAGAATGCATTATCATACCTTCCCCAACCATTATAAAAATTATCATCCAAACCTGTGGGATGAAACTCCATGGTATTTGTGACATGATCTTTTGATTCATTCATCCATTCATTTTCTTCTTTGTCCTTGGCAATAGGATCATTATAATCTTCCAAAATTTGATGAGATTTGAAACCCTCTTCCAAAACATCCTCAAATTGTACAGGAGTTGTAATATCTTCCTTTGAGTAGGCGATTATGTCATCCTGCATATCAATGGGCACACAAGTTTCATTAGTAGTTTTGGAATGAGTGAAATCTTCCCACTTCTTCCAAGCATCATAATAATCTTCTTTCAAAATCAAGTGGTGACGTTCAACTACTTCTTCAACATCTTCCAATTCATCAATGTATTTCTCATCAAATTCATCTTCACCTTCCTTAGATGGTTCAATTATTTCCAAAAATGGGTTATTTCTTGAATTCAAATTTGTAAGGCGATCATAATCCAAATTAGTAACCCATGATTCAATTTTATCATAATTTGGAGGGTGAAGAATTTCTTGATCTTTAATTTTACACATCTCATCAATAGTATCTTCCAAGAACAAGTGGTGAAACTCTATCATGTCTTCAAATTCATTTATTAATTTTCTTTCCATTTCACTTTCAACCACTTTATTTAATTCCATGGCAGGTTCCATCTTATCACATATATCAAACATTGTTGAATTTAGAATCCCTTCATCTAGATAATCGTGTATCTCTACATGATCCTCACTAGTGGATGTTGTCTTAGCAATTTGCACCTCCTCTTGGGCTACATCTAAGGTGGTCATAAAATTTGGGTATTCAAATTTATCCCCTTGATCATTCACCTTAGGTATCATTTGAGTGGAGGGTGCTATGTTTGATGGTTGGTGTAGGTTGGCATCAATATCTTTAGAAGGACAATCTCTTATGTGAGCATGTTGTGCCTTTTCTTCTTCAAGACCTTGTCGTTCTATCTCTTCTAAGACCTCATGGATTTTCTCTAGGGACAAACCACTCAGTTTTTCCTCAATGAGTGAAGCAAGTGTGGGGTGTATGGCTCCTAGGTATACTTCCATGGCTTCCTCTTCTAATGTGTTAAAATTTTCCCACATTTGGGAGTGCAACTCATGAAATCTTCCATTGAATTGACTCAAGGATTCATTAGACTCTTTACATATGGAGGTAAACCGATTTTTCAATATTTCTAAGTCGACTCGATTACCAAAATGATGAAGATAGGCTGCTTCTAGTTGTATCCAAGAAGTCCTAACCTCCATGGGTAGTTGGCTATACCAAAAGAATGGTCTATCATCCAAAATGTATGCAAATAACTTACAAGCTACCTCCTCATAAAAAATCTGGAATTTATATAATGTATCCTTGTAGACATGCAGTTTTTGCAAGTATCCTAGTGGCACCTCTTGATTAAAACACCGTAAAAAATCCAATAACATTGTAGGAATTTGATAGGGTACCACAGCCATAGATAAACCCTCATAATGATCCTCTATCATTGATACCATTCTCTCTCTTAGAGATGTTATTTCAGCTCTCAGGGATACCATTTGCTCCTCAAGTGTTGCCATTAGTGAAACTGTAATTTCAGAACCAAATCTGTTGAATATTCAACCTGCAATTTATAAACAAAAATCAAATTAGCATTAACTAAGAGATGTATTTATTAAAATCAAATGTCAAGTAATTGCATGAGACCAAAATTTTCAAAATTAAATCAAATCACATATTTCTGTATGAACAATCAGAAAAATATTACAGCATACCTGAATTAAAATAGAACAAGTAAATAAATTCAGGCCATCCTTTTTACAGTTCTTTGAGTGTTAGAGAATTAAAGCATAAAAATTTAAATTTAAATAACACTAAAAATAAACCCGTTCGGCCCTCCTAGCACCAATCCGTTGAGTGGTGTTAGAGGCCGAATATGCTAATAAAATGGACTTGAAATATTTAGCAATGTAAAGCTCTTAAACAATTATAAACCCGTAGCATCTAAAATCACGATAAAATAAACCCTATCAGGCCCTCCTTCTAGCGCCAATCTGTTGAGTGGTATTTTCACCCGATTGTGAAAACACACTCTCCGATAGGATTTGGGTTCTAAATCCTCTCGCTTGCAAAGAAATTAAACATAACTTCTCCAAGGTTCTTGTTATGTTAGCATTCTGCATATGTGTATTAATAATCTCAAATAAAGATATTTAATTAAAATGCTTGGAACACCTTAGTGGTTGCAAGTAACTGAAAACAAGGGGCACTGTGATTTATTTTACTGTGAAACTGTAAATGATTGTTCATTGAACCCGAATGAAGCAAATGTGATTTGATCTTTATATGACCATGCTGTGACTTCAAAGTGAAATTTGATGAAATGCCATAAATGATGGAATTATTTATGGATTTTGAAGTTTTTTTAATTTTTATTTTATTTTAATGCTTGAAAATAAAATTGGAGCTTCTGAAAAATAAAATACAGCAAAAGAAAATAAAATGTAAAAGAAAAGAAATTAAAAATTGCATTCAGTTTGATGCCATCCCGTCCTGGAAAAACCGAAGATGTGAGTTTTCCATGCATGCAACCTAACCTATTGAACCTGCAAAATCCGCACAATCCAGATAAGTTAAGTGCTGGTCTCTGGGGTTTACTGTTATTTTTTAGATTTAGACATTCGCATGAAGCAACCAAGAGAACTTGCATTAAACTTCATCTATAAGCCTAGAAATCTGAAAAAGGGAATGATAAATATTAAAACATGCATGCAGAAAATAACTCCTTCTTTCTTGCCAACAAGATGCAAATTTTTGAACACTCTGCATTAATAATATGTCAAGTTACAATGGCAGCATCTCTGGTTTTCTCAAAACCAGAAAAAGGAAGAAAACAGCCCCAAAGCAGGCCCAGAATGACCCTCTGGCCTCTAGCACTGCAACTCTGCTCCAGCGGTTTTCGACCCCCGTATCTGTCCTGTGCTTCTGCTTTTAAAGCTTGGCAATGCTCTTTGTTTTGGCCTGTGACGCTTCGCTTCATCTTCCAGATCGCATCGTTTCATATTCTTTGACTGCGTGTGTTTTGGCCTTATGCCCGACATTGAGACGTTTGATCTTCTCTGTAACACTTCTGTAGCCTGTACGCCATGTGTCCCACACTTTTTTGCATGTTCTGTAATGGCCCCATGAAAATCGTGACAAAAAATAGCATGCAGCCTTGTCCGCCTTCCTGGCCGCAAAAACGTGACATGTCGCGATATCGCGACACTTTTTTGCCAGCAGCCTTTCTGTCTTCATGTGCAGCGAAAACGTGACATGTCGCGAAATCGTGACGCTTTTTTGTTCCATACACCTTCGCTACAACCTATCATGAAATCACGACGCCTTTCCACTTGAAGCTATCTTGCGGCAACCTGTCACAAAATCATGACATTTTTCATCTCCGTACGCCTCGACCGTAACTTGTCACGAAATTGCGACGCTTTTTCGTTTCCTTCACTCTGGCAGCTTTTTGTTGCGAAATCATGACACTTTCCTATTTCGTACTGCTCTTGCTTTTTTGGCCATGAAAATGCGACATGTCATGAAATCGTGACATTTTTCTTTTCGTACAAGTTTTCTGCTTGGAGCCGTGAAAACGTGACCTGTTGCGATATCGCGACGTTTTTCTGCTTTGTGCCCTTTGGCCGTTTCCTGTTGCGAAATCGTGATGCTTTTAGTGCCTTGCCCTATTTGACTGGTTTGACCCATGATTTTGCAACATGTCGCAATATCGTGACACTTTTCCTTTTTTGCCAGCGACCGCGCAACACGTCACGAAATCGTGACACTTTTTCATTTTTGCCAGTGACCGCGCAACACGTCACGAAATCGTGACACTTTTCCTTTTCCTCCAGCAACCGCGCAACACGTCGTGAAATCGTGACACTTTTTCATTTTTTCTAGCGACTGCACAACACGTCGCGAAATCATGACACTTTTTCATTTTTTGGCAGCGATGGCGCGACATGTCGCGATATCACGACACTTTTTATCCTTGTGCAATTTTGTCCCTTTTTCTTGATTTTTAGCATCTGGGTCACTGCAGTCTTCTCTGAAAGTATGCAAAAAAGGTGGGTCCCCAATTTTGGGGTGTGTTGTGGATCAGCCACAATAGTATGGTTTTTGAAAAAGGTAGCACCTCTAGTGATAAGAAATCTAAAAAAGGCTTTGATGATTCAAAAAGCAATCAAATAAAGGATCCTGAAAGTGAACTTATTAGTGCTCTTAGTGCTTTGAAAAAGGAAAGAAAGAAGAATGCTAGACTCAAGGATAAGTTAGATGAATGTTGTATGGAGAGAGATGATCTTATAGAAAGTCTTGACTTCTCTATGGCTAAGATGCAAGAACTCAAGGATGAGTTAGAGTCTAAGGTTCTTGAGTATAGTGAGTTAGAACAGAAAATGGCTTCTTTGAAAGAGAAAACTAAAGAGTACAAGGATAAGCTCTATAGGTTTCAAGATAGCTCCAAAAAGGTTAAGTCACTCATCAAAGGACAAAGAAAGACAACAGATAAAACAAGCCTTGGTTTTGTTAAGCCGCACAAGGAACAAGTTGAAGAGTCTATTAAGAGACTCCAAAAGAAAGAGAGTTCTGATGAGGAAAGTATTTCAGATCATGAGTTCTTGAATGATAGATGCACAAAAATAGAAAATAGAATTCAGAATGAGAAAAAGAAGTTTACAGGACCTAGAAGATCATTTACAGGAAAGTTTAACGACAGATGTTTTGTGTGTTACAGGTTTGGTCACATGGCTTCACACTGCATGGCTCAAATGAAGAAGGTAAATAACAGTTTCAGAGGTGGTAATTTCTTTCAAGGGTATTGCTACTCGTGTAAACAGTTTAGGCATAAGGCAATTTTTTGCAAGTCTAATAATAGGAACAGGGTTAGTCAGAACAGGTGGACTCAAAGAACAGGTATGCCTAAAAGAAATAACATTGTTACTTGTTATAAGTGCAACAATGAAGGTCACATAGCTAAACAGTGTAGAGCTAAACTTCCAAGGTACAGGAACAGGAACGGTGGTGTGAACAGGTCCAAGGATCAAGGCATGGATAAGAACAGGAATGATAACAGGAACAAGAACGAATGGATGGAACAAGAACAGAATATGGACAAAGAGTTCAAGAGAAGGCCTGACAAGGAAATTATAGACGCTGATGATGATCAGTGCCTAATGGAAGTTTTACTCCCACCCCAGAATTAATCACCTCATAAGGAGGTGGGGTAGGGACTAAGCTAAGAGGCTCATTCTTAGTCCCGAGCCCCAAAGGTGACCCTTTGCCATTGATGATAAATGGGCAGAGATATGAGTAAGGGGGAGAGCTTCAAAGTAAAGAGGAAAGCTTCAAGTCAGGGGGAGCAAAACTTCAAAGGAATATTCTTAGTTGTTAGCACAATTGGTTTCAGTTTTGGCTCTTGAGAAGTGTTTTTAGTAAAGGTTTGCCATCAATGACAAAGGGGGAGATTGTTGGCAATTTTGGGTACTTTGGGTACATTGCCTTTGCTCAAATATATAAGTTGTCATTGATGTCAAGAAGCTCTTGAAGGAATTTGATTTAATGTTAAATAATTTGTTTTGATGAAGGTTACGGCAGGTTCGAAAGAAAAGCGCTAAGGAGAAAAAGTGTCGTGATATTGCGACATGTCGGGTTTTCATGACTCAAAGAAAAGAAAAGCGCTAAGGAGAAAAAGTGTCCCAATATCGTGACATGTTAGGTTTTCATGACCTGAAGAAAAGAAAAGTGCTAAGGAGAAAAAGTGTCACGATATCGTGACATGTTGGGTTTTCACGACCCAAAGAACAGAAAAGAGCTAATGAGGAAAAGTGTCATGATATCACGACATGTCGCATTTTTGTGACTTAAGCAGGAGAGAGAAAGCAAGTTAGAAAAATGTCGCAATATCGTGACATGTCGCATTTTCACGACTTAAGCAGGAGAGAGAAAGCAAGTTAGAAAAATGTCGTGATATCACGACATGTCGCATTTTCGCGACTTAAGCAGGAGAGAGAAAGTAAAATGAGAACTGTCACGATTTCGCGACATGCTGCAGATGAAAATGTTCTAAGTGAGAACTATCATGATTTCGCGACATGCTATAGAGGAAAGAGTTCGAAGTGAGAACTGTCGTGATTTCGTGACATGTTGTAGATGAAAGTGTTCAAAGAGAGAACTGTCATGATTTTGTGACAAGTTGCAAAGGAAGCGTACGGAAGTCGAAAACGTCATGATTTCGTGATAGGAAAAAAATAAAGCAGACGAAAGCAGAAGTGTCATGATTTTGTGATAGAAATAGAAAGCAGGGCTTCAACAGTAGAAGTGTTGCGATTTCATGACAGAAACAAAAAGTAGGTCTTCAATAGGAGAAGTGTCATGATTTCATGACAAAAGCATAAAGGAAGGCTATGAAGACATAAGTGTCACAATTTCATGACAGAAGTGAAGACAAATTCTGCAAAGGCAGAAGTGTCACGATTTCGTGACAAAAGCAGAAATGAGGTTGATGAAGGGATAAGTGTCACGATATCGCAAGAAAAGTAAAGTTGATGCTGACAAAGACAAAAGTGTCATGATATCATGACAAGAGCTTAGTTGAAGTCGACAGAGGATGAAATGTCGTGATATCATGACAAAATCCAAAAGAAAGTGTATAGTTGCAAAGGTGTCACGATATCGTGACATGTTGTAGTTTCGCGACAGAAGCTATAGAAGAGTTACAAAGGTAGTTGAAGCCAACAAAGTTAAATGTGAGCCGACAAAGATTAGGGTTTGCAGCCAATGAAGTTTAGGGTTGTGCAACTGACTAAATATTAGGGATACAGCCGACTAAGATTAAGGTTTTGATCTTGAAAATGTTATTATAAAAGGAGGGTTGTTTCGAGATTTGGATGTATCGAAGGTGTGCAAGTTAAGTCCGCGGTGCATAGAGAGCGAGTCGTGTCGAATCGAGCTAAGTGCAAGAGGCACAAAGAGCAAAAAAGTGCAAATGTTGGAATTCGACCTAGTGTGGCTGTGATTGCGCAGAGAGAACTTAAGGACAGATTTGTGTGAGCTTTTTTGAGAGCTTACAAGCAGATTTGAGACAAGTCTTTATGAATACTTGTGGACAGATTTGGGCAAGCTTTGTGAGATCTTGTGAGCAGGTTTTGGATAAGTCATTGAGAGGGCTTGTTGGATATATTTGAGAAAGCTTTTGTTGAGCTTGTGGAGCAGTTTGGGCAGGTTCTAGTGAGAACTTGCAAAGCATATTTGAGACAAGTCTTGGTGAAGACTTGGGTGAAGATCAAGCAAGCTTTAGTGAAAGCTTGTGAACCACTTTTGTGAAACATATTTGAGGACCAGTTGAGGACAGATATTGGTGCATATTTGAGGATAGATTTGTACCCAGACTAGAGAAAGAGGATGAGGACATTTGTGCTAGACGAAAGGACTATGTTTGGTGTAGACTAGAGAAAGAGGACGAGGACATTTGTGCTAGACCTAAGGACTGTGTTTGGTGTAGATCAGAGAAAGAGAATGAGGACATTTGTGCTAGATCGAAGGACTATGTTTAGTACAAATTTGAGGACCAGCTTTGGAGGTGATAGAGTTGAGGACAGATGTCTCCAGCCAGAGCAGGGAAGACAGGTGTCTTCTATGGATAGATTTCCAATTGCCAAGGGCAACAGAGGCAGAGGTCTTCTAGAGGATCACCAGTCATAGCAGAGCTAGGGGATTGGTGTCTCCTGTGGGTTGGTGCCCATGAAATTGAGATAAGGGGAAGGTATATCCTATGGGCCAAGGCTCATAAACATTGTAATTAGGAAGGATTCCCAAAGAACTTTAAGATAACTTTTAGAGAAAAGTTTTGTGGATGTAGCCCAGCCATTTTGGGTGAACCATGTTAAAATAGGTGTCACTTTGTGGAAGATATTGTGCATTGCTTTGATGTTGCTTTGGGTATATTGCTTTACTATTTTGAAATATAAAGGTAAAAGTAAAAATAGGTCTTATACTATTCACCCCCCCTCTCAGTATAAGCTTGTGTTCTTCATTGTGACTCGCAAGACATGAGTTGAAAGAAGGAAATATTGAGGCACTAGTATGGGTGAGATATGCGTGAGGTCTATAAATTTTGGGTTTGGGGTATTGTCCCAAATTCACTGGTGGTTGTAACGAAGTGGAGAACACAAGTCTACCTCAACCATGTTGATCAATGTTGTGGGTGAAGTAGGTGGGGAAGAATCTAGTGAGTAAGGTTCTATGGTTTGTGCATGCCTTAGGAGACTCAAGGGAGGTTGTAGAACAACTGGAGGCGAATGAGGATGAGTAGCTGCTCTTTGTAGTTTTCTATGTATAGGCAGGAACATGGCTAAGCACATCGACGATGACTCCATAGGGATTGGATTAGGGTTATGCATAGTAGCTATTTTTGCAAAATTGGCTAAAATTAGGATTTTTAAAATTTGAAATTAGCTAATATTTGGGATCCTTGACCAGGGTCCATTAGCCAAAAAATTTTGGGTGCAAAATTTGTTTTTGCTCGATTCACCCCAATTTTATAATAATTTTACCATTTTAAGTTTAAATTTTCAACATTTCCCCTAATAATAGTGAACCTTCTACATGTGTTTTGAAACTATTCACCTGAATTTTGAAACTGATTTGCCAAATTTTTATAAATATATTTTGGGGCCGAAGCCTTACACATAACCCTAGATTAGATTAGGCTCTATTGGTACTGCATTTAAGGATAATGTAGTGAAATGGTCTGCCAATATACCAACATCACAGAATGAGGAGGTATCGAACATGGGAGATTCCTGAAATAAGTCACAGGGAACTGTAATGGTAGAACTGGGTGAGGGAGTGTCTTCTAGTATATCCATATCAATATACTCCTCCAAGGTGTGTGTTGAACATGGAGGAGGATGCAAGGATAAATCTTGGATCTCGTATTCTATTTTATAGATGATGGTTGGGTGATAACCTAGGTTAGTTTTACTGATGGGTGATCGAACACAAGGGTTAATGGGTGTGTGTAATCCTTGTTCATAGTGGCCAAGCTCGAATCCATGCCAATAAAAATTCTTGAGATAGTGCAAGGTGAAATGAGGTTTGGCCAGGTGTGTGAGTACATCACCAAATCTGGCTTGTGGTGGTGGAGAAGCTAGTGGGGGGATCGAAGAGTCAACTCCTACATAAACAAAATTGGTATGGTTTTCAATACTTCCTAATTGGAAAATGATTCCAATAGTAAAAAATGAGACTGAGGGATAGCTAAAATATTAGGTATATTGGATAGGGGTGTCACATACGCAAACATCACATATATTATAGTCTCTTGGGCCACCATTGACATGAAAATGGATATGGGTGGTGTGGCATGATCTAGCGATTGGGGTGTGGTATTATAATTAGATGAGAAAGACAAAAAATAGGATTCCTTTATGGTAGCGGTTGAAGGGTGTGGAAGTTTTTCATTTGAACTGGGTGTTGGTTGTTCATGTTCATGGTGTTTGGTTGTTGTAGCCTGAATAGGATGTTTGGTCTATGTCGAGGAAGGTATCGGCATAGGTATTGGGCTATGTGGAGATGAGAATGTCCTAGGCTATAGTAAAAAAGGAATAGGATATGTTTGTGGCGTAGGAAGGATAGGGGCTTTCGTAGGTAAGGATGGAGGACGTAATGTAGTAGGTTGTGTAATGGGTGGAAATGGTGGTTGCAACACCGCAGGTGGAAATTGGAATGATATCGGCTAGAATGGTTGTAGAGGCCATAAGTACGGTGATGAGAATGACATGTTAGAGGTTTTGGGTCCCACAAAATATGGTGCTAATGGTACAGACATCGAGGCTTGTGCTCTTGATGAATACTAGGATATTGAGGTGGAATTTTGGGAGGATATCGATGCTCCTACTGATGGATGAGAGGACACAGGGAATAGTTGGGAGGATGAAAATTATGGTGCAGGGGGAAGGTCTACAATGTTGTAAAAATTAAATGGATACCCATCGTCTAGGACACAGTGAAATAGTCCATTGTGGACGTAATTAAGGCAATGGTATAGTGTAGAAGGGACACATTGCATGTCTCTAATCCATGGGCAACCGAGGATAATGTTGTATGGCATTTCTCATTGGATTATGTGAAAGAGGATAGAGATGGTACATATGCCTACACATATGGGTAACACTATGGATCCTATGGTCGGTCTCATGGAGACATCAAATGCATGCAGGTCAATGGAAGGTATGGCAAAATGGACTGGAAGGATATGTAGGTGATGTAGAATTATTGTGGATATAGTGCTAATGGATGAGCCCGTGTCAATGAATACCCTCTTGTAGGTGATATCGTTGACCGTGGCTTGTATGTGGAGAGGAGAATTTGCTCCTTCTCCTACGAGTTTTGTTATCTCATGGTCATGGAAGCTAATTGAGGGCTAGAGACAGCGTGGGATATTTCATACAAAATTGACAAAGGAATTCATGTCATGTGTCTCTAATTCAATGGAGTGTAGGATGTCATTAAATGCCTCATGATGGGGTTGAGAATACTATAAGAGATCAAATATGGATAGTCATATGGGGGCATTACGTAACTGATGGGTTAGGCTACCATGGATGGTAATCATATTTTGAGGTGGTGGTGGTATGGTAGTAGGTATTTTAGTTACTTGTGGTGATGTGAACTAGGCTAGCATGGAAACGATAGGTGTTTTCTAGCGTGATGGGTACCATTGGTTCCTCATAGTAAGGTTGATTATACCTACTACACCGCATCATGGTGGATCATGTTGGATATTGTTCACTTGGTGAGGCGATTTTGAGGGATTGTTTTGAGGTCTAGGAGGATTGGGTCCTCTGTGATCTGGTAGATGGTTTTGAAAAATCCCTAAATTCTAATTCTATAAGGCTAGAGGGTTTACTACCTAGATGGTGCCCCTATCGATTAGGTCTTGAACTTGCCCATGGAAGTTGATATTATGGCCACGTTGTCTATGGAAATGATAAAAGAGTTGCTCGTTGTATTCATGAGGCTTGGGTGCATTTGGATCCAATGGGTGTATATCGAGTAGGATGAGATGGTTGCATTCATACAATCTGTGAAACCGAGCTGGTAATGGTTTGGATAATGGTGTGAGGTTACACGATGGAACCTATGGACGCATACCTTGGTATTGTTGCAATCGAGATGGGGTAGGAGCATTGGCTTGGAATGCTTGTGGTTGTGGTGTATAGGGTGGAGGAGTCAGTGCTAGCACTAGGGTAGCAGTTGCGACTTGGTTGGCTTGAGGTGACCTACGGTAAGGTTGATTTGGTGTAGTACTATTGAAGTGAAATTTGGGGTTATAGTTGGATTTGTATCTCAACTTAATCTTCCCGAATTGAACCTTAATATCTTTAATAAATTTTGCTTATGAAATGGAATCTGGAAATGAACTCAGTAATGGGTTCATCGTTCGCTTGTCGTAAGGCATAGACATAAAAAAAAGTGGTCTTTTTCTTGATGTTGATGGAAAAGTGTTCTAGGAAGGATTTGGCCAGTTGTTCAAAGGTATACAGGCTATGGCATGGGAGCATGTTGTACCAATATAATGCTAGCCCAACGAGCAAGAGGGAAAAGATATGCAACACAAGAGGGGTACTACTATGAAGCTGGTAGTAGGACGAGTGATATTTGCTCACATGCTCTCTAGGGTCTTCCTTACCTCTATACTTGTCAAATTTTGGTATTTCAAAGTGATAGAGATAGGGAGGAATGGGAACAGATGGGTGAACTGGCTCATTGCACAACTCATCATAATAGGGATTTTGTGGCCCATAACTAGAGGTGCACAATTTTAGCATTTTGACTTCATCTCGTAATAGTTGAAGTTTGAGTGTCATAGGAGTGGGTGACTGAGCTATGGTAAGCTAACCCTATGGATGTGGAAGATATTGGTATTGTTGCTCTTCTTAGTATTGTGAAGAGTAAGGTTGCACCTGATCTTGATAAGGTAGGTACTGGGTGACATGTGCTATCATATCTACGAGCACACTAGGTTGTGGGATAGGTGTTTGTTATGGGTAATAGTACTATGATTGGGAAACATGCGGTTATGGCATAAGTACTTGTTGGGTTGGAGCTTGTTGTAATGGTTGGGCCATAGAAAATGATGACCAAGGTGGGGGAGGTGTAAAGAAGCTGGATGCAGCTGGTAATGGTGTAGGTGTCAGAGCTACCAATGCTAGGGGTGTTCGAGATGAGGTATCAAAATATGGGATCTATCTCTATCCTAGAGGGTAGGCATTAGGGAAGCTAAACTGCATAGAATAACTTGGTTGGGTGGGTGGATAAGTTGTCGATATCGATCCATAGGTGGGAAATAGATTGGTAGTGGGAGCCTAAAAATGAGGGGGTGGCGGTATCCTAAAAGTCATTGCAGACATAGGTGGCTCTAAATATTGGGTATTGTACACTCAAAATACCTAGGAGATTGGCATAAATACTACCAAAAATATGGGGTAAGCTATTAAGGTAGGAGCTTGGTTTGAGGGAAAAATATATGTGTACACTCCCTCTTGGGTTTTTGCCTCCTATTCTTGAAGGGGTGACTAGTATATGCCTTTAGATATGGTGAAAAATCGCTCTTGGGAAGGTGATGGCTAGTACTCCTATGAAGAGTATAGGTGTGATATTGAAGGAAATGCTTGCAGTTCCTATTGGGGAGGAAGTTGTTGTGAAGTTTGGAAGGATGGTTTTTGGTTTCCTCTAGTAGAGTAGGATGGGTCAGATACCATTCCTACAATAGGGGTGAATGATGTGACCTCTAGATAGGTATGGTTTACGAGGGACGAGTGACTCTCAAAAAGGGATTGATATAAGTTTTGGAAGAAGGGATGCACAAAGGTGGGAGAAGTAGGTATGACCTCCTAATATATGGTAAATAATAGATGAGGTTGTCTTGGCGCTTTGTAGATCACATGGTCACAAAACATGGTCAATGGATTAGGTGAGGATGGGGATGATAGGAGTGGGTAATACTCTACGAGTGAAGTAGCAAGAACTTCACTCAATGTTGGAGTCTCTTCTCGAGGCATAATGTGTGTGAATTGTACATCAGATTCCATGCATGAGTCAAATGTGTCTATAGTCTTCCCCTTCATGATCAAAGGAGGAAGAGTGGACTGACTAGAGGAAGTGGCAGGCAATTCTTCTATGAAGCATGCTTGCTCACGCGCTCTACTACAAGTGACCACAAGAATTATGGCATGTGTACAAGGATTTTATAAATAAACCCTATGTGATGTAGACTCAACTATGTACAATATAAATGTAAAGCAAGTGACATGTTGTGTATGACAAAAAATATGTAGTGTAATGTGATGAGACTGGTCCATGATCATGCAAACAATGATAGATCGGAATCAATTCTAACTGCTGAAAAATAAAAGTGTTTTATTCATTTTGTGTGTTGTAATGTTGATACTCCCTATGTAGAATCATGGGTAATGGAGTGGATACTATAGCAAATCGATAATGTCGTTGATATAAAACCTCTTGCAACACCCAAATATGCACTAAATATAATGGTATCACAATGTGTGAAAGGTGACCTGTATGGAAGGTGTGGTAAAATGATGACCTAAAGTGGGAGAACTCAATATGCTGGAATGAGCTCACTATATCCTCTCATGAGAAGAGGTGGTACTATCTACAACATGCTAGGCATGGTCAACAACCCCATGCTTTCGCTTCACCCTCGAGCATGCTTAGTCAAGAATGATAGTTACCATGTCCACGAATTATATTAGCCTTGTGGATGAAGGTATCTAATCCTATCCCACTTTGCAAGTAACCACTGGTGATGAAATCCAGGGCCCAATCACAAAAGTGGAGGATTTTATGGTGATGAAATCCATAAAACTACTCTTGTGGGGCTACTAGGTGTCTAGGGGGGTGAGAGCTGGTGGAGGGTAAAACTCCACCGACACCAGTCTCGAGTGATGGATTGGGGATGAAGTCCAATATCACCACTTGTTTACAATACCACGTGAGTGTGTCTGGGTTTTTATTTTGCTAAAAATGTATGCAAGGTATGAAACTAACTAGTTGCCTTTTCAAAAGAAACACTAACCCTAATGCCTTTTTGAAAGCAAATGATTAGATAAGTATATTCTTTTCAAAGAAATAGTCTAGCCCTAGATGCCTTTGTGAAGCAAATTAATCTATCTTTGTAAAGCGTGGAAACATGCAATCCAAGTGTGTGGAATAAAGGGGATTAGGAAACCCTAATTTTCAATCTTAGAAATCAAATGTTTTTCAAAAATAAAATAACATGAAAGAGGGGATTTGGAAACCCTAATTTAAAATTTAGCATGTGCACTTTCTTTAGCAATAGATTCTATGAACGAAGGGGGAAACAATGTAGGCTTATACTACATGCAAAACAAGAAGGAAAATGTAAATTTATTTGAAAAATAAATTTGAGAAAGTTGCTGGAAAGTTGTAGGTTCTAAAAATTTCAGAAAAATCTAATGATCCTACAAGCTCGAAAAGAAAGGAAACCTACACCTAGAAATTGTTATTCAACTAGTGTATGCTTCATACTTTCAAAATTTTCAAAACAGAGGTATAAAAAGGAAAATACCTGTGATCTAATGCTATGGGGGGTTTTCTTAGCCCCTGAATAGGTCACCCCTATGGATTTAAAGGTTTTTGATGCTTCTATATTCAAATCACCACCCAGGGGATGAATTGAGTTTTGAAGGGGTAAATATGAAATTTGAAGGTCCAAATAGCTTCTAGAGGTTGCAGAGAGTCATAGAAAATTGATATTTGTAGGTTTTGAGGATCTGGAATGCAAATTTCCACTCGGGGGCAAATTAGGAACTAGTTCATGGGGTGGGGGTGAATCTAGTTTAGAAGATTTAGATTTGTAATTTGATGGCCTGGGGTGGTTCCCAGGGCTTTGGAGATCCCTGTGGAAAATAGATTTATTACCTAAATCACAAAAAATAGATAACAATGTTAGATTCACGAGAGAATAGTTAGTCTAGAATTGTCCATTGTGGGGTCCCATCGGGCGTGCCAGAATGAAATAGGTACAAATTGACATCTGATCCAAACAATAATGCACTAACTAAAAAGTCTATATTCCATTAATATATAAAGAAAATATGTGTTACAATAGGGACATGATGCCCTTTTTCCATTTATTTTTCTAGTAATGCTACAACAAGTTTGATGTCATCTTCAATCGTCCCTCAGTGTAGGTGGGCTTCTTTGTATGTGGGCCACCGTAGGGTTGCTATTTTATGCTATTATTCATCTTTAGATCTGCTAAATAACCTACAAAGGGTGTTAGTGTGTATAGGGGATTGCCTTAGTCAGGCCCCATAGTTATGAAGACAAAATGACTGATATGATAAATAGAAAATTGAAATAAACTGGAGGAATGGATAGAAAACATGAAAATGAACCTTACCTGCCAGATATGGGATGATCTAGACACTATAGAACCAATTCTCCACCCAGGGGGTGAATTAGGACCGCATTCATGGGGTAGGGGGTGAATTCAGATGTGATGTTCCTTTTGTGAAATCCCTTTAGTGGATTGGTTATTATGAAACTGGTGTGCCTCTATATGTTGTTGGAATCTGACTGTCTACTCTGACAATTGACTGTTGAATACTTGATATCAATTTCTATAGAGTTTATGTGCTTTGTTGAAATAGGGAGAGAGAGTTAATTAGGGGTTTAGGACCCACTATTTATAGGAAATGGCAAGGTGCAAGGGGGGAGTTAGATAGACTAAACCTAGGTTGGACTCTGACTAGGATTGGGTTAGAAAATGCAATGTGGCAAAATCACATTCCTTATGAGAAATATTCTATCCTCACACATGTGTGAGGATGGATTAGAGTTAATCCTGATTAAGAAGCTTTAAGTCAATTTAGGACATTATTAAAAGAAGTATCCTAACAAAACCTAATTTCATACATGTGGGAGGGTGCAATTAGCGTTAATTATGGATTAAAGGTTAATTGATAAAATTTACCCTAAAAAGGTGACTTAAGTGAAGTCAACATTAAATTAGATTTTTGGAATTGACTTGTTAATTATTTTTTCCAATTAATAGCCCATGGGGGCCTCAATTGAGTGCAAATAGGCTCTTGAAGGATATCCCAATGCTCGGGATGTGCTTTTGAAGGCTTATTAGGGTTTTGGACCTAAAAGCTATCTATGGGAGTCTACACACTGCTATGG
The DNA here is from genome assembly GCA_028583015.1 of Wollemia nobilis. Lineage (NCBI taxonomy): Eukaryota > Viridiplantae > Streptophyta > Pinopsida > Araucariales > Araucariaceae > Wollemia > Wollemia nobilis. Next base: position 2,125,852 of record JAQPPZ010001489.1, read on the forward strand.
CAAACTACAAAAATCTACGCATGACTATGCATGACTATGCATAACTACGCATGACTACGTATGACTACGCATGACTATGTGTGACTACGCATGAATACAATAGCCTATAATATCCTATAATAGCCTAGGGATGTTTGGGATGACCTATGGATACATAGAGATAGAAATGTGTGACTTTTGGGTGTCTACAACTACACCCTACTTTCATCCACAACTTCTCTTGAGCAAGCTTTCAAAAGGCTTAGTACAATGACGAAGATAACAACACCCACCCATTTCCCTCAACCTCATCTCTTAAGAAAGCCCTTAAAGAGCTTAGCATTGATGAAGTGAATGAGGATGACCCCCTCATTTTTTCCTACCCAATCCTAGATTTCTATGAGGAAAGTTATGAAGAGTTTGAAGTAATGACAAATGCTTATGATGATTTTGAAGAGGATGCTCCACCCATCGTCCCCATTACCCAATAGGATGAGTTTTATATCAGAATGTTCCCCATACATCAGCCCATATTTTACTTACTTCTTCCACAAGAACAAGTTGACCCACTTCGTGAACCACCTCCCATATGAATTCCATTGAGCCATTCAACCAAATCCAAAATTTGTAACATATGTATATAAAAAAAATAAAAAATATTCAAAAAATATATTTTCTTTACATGTACATAGAATTTAATTTCATTTTTGTTACTGCTATCCAGGGTTAGCAAGACTCAACATTGGTTCAAATCCAATCATCCCACTCGTCCATTTGTCCAAGCCATCACACCTTTCTACCTATAAGTCAATATGAATCCTATTGACTTATTCACCCCACTCTGCAATCCATACAATTTAGCTAAGCCAATTCCAATTGACATAAGTCTTATTGATATGGACCAAATTTCCTCCCCACCCTCCTTTTCAAAATTCATCCTGTTTGAGGAATTGTTAAAGGCTTAAGCCAAATACATGCCTCCTTCCCCTCCACCTTCGCCCCCATATTCAACCAAGAATCCTGAAGTTTTTTAGGTAGAGCTAGATGACTTCATAGGCTATCCCAATTGGCTCTCAAGCCTTGTACCCGTTAGTAAGCCTAATGGAATAGTATACATTTGTATTTATTTTCAACATCGGGCTTAGCCCTTCCTTGTATGGTGGTACTTTTCTAGGCATTTTATTAATGTTCTATGTGTGTATATATACATGGCTTAAAAAAAAAGAAAAAAACAACCAACAAAAAAATCATTCACATAGGCATGTTCCCATTGCATACATATTGTATTTTCATATAGATATCTTAGCATGAATTTTTCACATTGAATTCATACATACAACATTTTCACAATTACATTTGAATCCATTCCAAACACATTCCACTACATTTTACATCCCACATGCATCCCATTGCATTCTTGCATATTGCATTCATCCCATCCCACGTTAAATTATTATTTATAGTAGTGATGATATGGCCAAAATAAAAAAATCAAGTTTTCACAACTGGGGGTACCTATTTGGGAGCATTTATGCAATCCCCTCAAATAATACCATTTGTCCAAAGTCACAATAAGCCAAAATTTTCACTCACTCAACCACTACTAGTGTGTCTAGTAGCCTCTAGATAGATGTCCAATTTTATTTAGGACCAAAAGCACTTTTCTCACATTAAGAAAGTCTTGAGTATTGTTGACTGATTCCAAAAACAATCTTGCACCAAACACACTTCTTCACATCTTAAAAACATTTTGAGTAAAAAAGGGATAACACCATACTTGGGTAGCACCTTGAAGTGAAAATAATATTCCTCACTTGTCCTATCATGCAACATAGTCCAAAATAAAAAATAGTGATTTTCACCATTGTCATAGTTTCTCTCCAAATACAAACACAAAATATAGAGTAGTAACTATAGGATCACATTCTCATCACACTTCGATTGAGAATAAGATTCCCCAAAGCTCTACCCAAAGTTAATAATTTACACACACACACCACAAATCTCTAAAGCTATAAGGATCGTACTACATTCCCCTTATAAAGTTATGTAGTCATCCCCAAGGTCTAAAATATCAAATCATTGGACTATGAAGTGAGTATCCATTGGGGTTATAGATGATTTATTGGAAATGGAGTAAGTTGATGTGGGGTGACATGTCCCTCTTTCAAAAAAGGAGACATCTTACTACACATACGGGCAAGCTAGCTTCTTGGTCCATCCCATAATAGGTCATGCCCAATTTACTCAAAATGGGTTAATGAACTTCACATGCACACACACTGGTTCTTGATTACCTAGGATCATTGTCATGCTCAATATTTGGTACATGAAATTCACTTGCATACACGTTGGTCCTAAATAATTTTAGACAACCGTCAAGTGATTTTGGTTGATAGCACTTGTCTGTTTGAGTCTTTGAAAATCTTTCAATATTCCATATCAACATCCATATATTCTTCCATATCAACATGTATATCTCATTCCATATCAACATACATGTCTTCATCATGGATCAATCCACATAAAGCCACCAAGCTGAGTACCCTTGATTTTAAAAAAATGAAAAAAATTGGCCAACAAAAAAATTGAACTATAAATGATCATGCGAAAACCATGCATTCCTCCCATCTAGTTTGCATTCATATACATGTCGTTTCACTTGAATTAATCATCCATAAGCATTATGCATACACATCATGATTAGTTTACATTAGTCATCCATAAGAAATGCATAAAAACATTTTCATAAAATATGCATCGCATACACATAAAAGCATTCACAGAAAGGATAAAAAAAATATATCAAAACCCATGTATATATATATAAAAAATATCATATGTACAACGAACGCCATAAAGGCTACAATGGAGCACCAAGGCTCATATACAAAAGTGCATCTAAGCACTAAGATATTGTCTATGAGTGGACCCTTGAGACCTCGTAGGAGCCCTAGCCCTAGAACATTGCATAGATGCCATGTGCTTGGATGGCTCAGTCCTAGAGGAATATGGAGGTCCAACAAAGGAATATGATTATCTATACACAAATCCTCTAAGCAGTGTGCATAGGCCTCGCTCGCACATAGTCATCATATATCAATCTGATGATACCGCTCTCTATCCAAAATCTTTGCCTAAAGCCTCATGATTATCTCTTGATCACCAAACCTAGCTACCACTTGCTCTACCTCCATCTGAGCTATAGTAGCCAAGGCCTCCCTATGAGACTCAAGAGTAGTCTCTCCCTCCTTGCAAAGCTGGTCCACCTCATCTTGCAACCTAGCCACCTTAGAGATCTCCCCCATCTCCTCATAATACTCCCCCTCCTCACCTACCACCTCTACCTCAAAAACCTGCTAGACTGCTCCCCTTGACTACCTCTGACTCAACGATCATTGAGGCCACATCCTCTTTGATGTTGGCAATTTTGGGTACCTTGAGTACATTGCCTTTGCTCAAGTATAGTTGTTGTCATTGATGTCAAAGGAGCTCTTGGTAGTTGTTGTCTTTGATGTCAAGGAGTTCTTGAAGCAATTTTTTTTTATGTCAAAGTATGTGTTTTGATGAAGGTTTCAACTGGTCAGTAAGTCTCCAAGAAAATCAGAGTAGCCTAGTTGCAAAATATCTAGAAAAAGATAAGTTAGAAAAATTTTGCAGGCTGTTGGAAAAACTGTCACGATTTTGTGACATGTTTTAGGAGAGAGAAAGTGCTGGCAAAACTGTCATGATTTCGTGACATGTTTGAGGAGAGAGAAAGTTTTGGAAAAACTATCATGATTTCGCGACATGCTGGAAGGCAGAGACAAAGTAGGCAAAACTGTCGTGATTTCATGACATGTTTGAGGAGAGAGAAAGTTCGAGCAAAACTGTCACGATTTCGCGACATGTTGAGTTGGCGGTGTTGAGCACGAGGAAGTGTCACGATTTCGCGACAAGTTTCAAAGAAGTTGTATGGATGCAAAAAGCGTCATGATTTCGAATAGGTGGTGAAAAATTTTGTGACATGTTCCAGTTTCATGAGCAGTTGGCAGAAAAGAGCTTAAGGCAGCAAAAGCGTCGCGATTTCGCGACATGTTCCAGTTTCACGAGCAGTTGGCAGAAAATATCTTAAGGCAGCGAAAGCGTCACGATTTCGTGACATGTTCCATTTTCGCTAGTGCAAACCGAGAAAAGGTTGAAGAAGCAAGAAGTGTCACGATTTCACGACAGAGTTGCTGATGATGTTAGCAAAAGCAGATGTGTCACGATTTCGCGACAAGAATCATGATGACGTCAGCAAAGTCAGGGAGTGTTGCGATTTCATGGACAACAGGGTAAAGTAAGGTGTAAGGCAGACTGCAGTGTCGCGATTTCATGACAAAAAGCTAATGAAAGTGTATGGCAGGCTGTAGTGTCGTGATTTTGCGACAACAAACCAAAGAAGGCACACGACAGGCAGTAGTGTCATGATTTCGTGATAGCAAGCAATACAAGGTGTACGGAAGACAAAGGCGTAGCGATATCGTGACATGTTTGAGTTTCACGCTAGAAAAGCTATAGAACAACAGAGGCGGTTGAAGCCGACGGAGTTAACCTTTGCCGATGAAGTGTAAGGTTGTGCAGCCGATGATTGTTTTAAGGATATACAGCCGACTAAGATCAAGAATTTAATCATGAATTATTGCTATAAAAGGAGGACTATTTTCGAGTTTCAAGTATCGAATGTGTGTTTTGAGTTTGCGCAAGTGAAGTCTGTTGTGCGCAAAGAGCAGTCGTATCGAATCGATCGAAGTGTGCGTTCGAAGTGTGACTTTCACAGAAGCAGAGTGTGGGAAGAAGTTCGATCGAGGAGAAGCAGACTGTGCGAAGAGGGTGCTGTTGTGGTTGCACATAGGCGCATAAGTTGTTGTGCGATCGAATGCTGTAGTGTTTGCGAAGACTATGTAAAGGTTGGAATTTGATCAAGGGCAGTTGTGATTGTGACTGTGTTCATGCAGTCTGTGCAAAGAAAGCAAAGTGCATGAGGTAGATGCTGCTAAAATTGCAAATAATTATGAAGGATGAACCGTGATCAAGTGCTATTGTGTTTATACAGTCTGTGCAAAAAGACATTTATGACCAAGTGCAGTTGTGACAAAATAGAGAGAATAGTTGGATAGTATTAAGCAAGTTGTGTTGAAAGTTTGTGAACTATTTTTGAACCAATTTTTGAGGATCAGATTGAGGACAGAGATTGATGCAATTTGAGGACAGACTTGTACCAGACCGAAGGACTGTGTTTGGTGCAGACCAGAGGAAAATATAGAGGACATATGTGCTAGGCCGAAGGACTGTGTTTAGTGCATACTCGAGGACCAGCTTTGCGATGATAGAGTTGAGGACAGAGATCTCCAGCCAGAGCAGGGAAGACAGGTGTCTTCTATGGATAGAGTTCCACTTGCTAAGGGCAGATGAGATAGAGGTCTTCTAGAGGATCACCAAGCAAAGCAGAATTAGGGGAAGGTATCTCCTTTGAGCCAAGGCTCATAAACATTGTAATCGAGAAGGATTCCCAGAGGACTTTGATATAACTTTTAGAGGAAAGTTTTATCCGTGGAGTAGCCCACCTTGGGTGAACCACGTTAAAATGGGTCTTCTATGTGTGATGCTTTCTGTCTTGTTTAATATTATGTTGATGCCACTGCTATCTAAAATTAAAATTATTAAATGGTTAAGTCTTATACTGTTCACCCCCCCTCTCAGTATAAGTTCATGTTCTTCAATTGGTATCAGAGCAGGTCTCTCTAGAAAAAGCCTAACAGCTTGGAGAAGGATCTAACAGAGGAACATATAAATTTAGAAAAGGTTGAATTCGATCTCAAGAGTGAATTCTTCTTGGCCTTGAGAAAGCTTGAGAAACTCAGGGAAGAGAATTCTATCCTCAAGCAGCATTGCCAGGAAAAAGAGATAGCAAGATCAGAATTGGCTCAAAGTATTATAGATTTCAAAATTCTAGCTGAAGAAGGGAAGAAGATTGAACAAGTTCTAACAGAGGTTCTAAAAGGAAAGGTAGCTGATTGTGAGAAACTAGAAGGAGAGATTATGTCTCTTAGAGTGAAGTTAGAACAGTCAACTCTCAGACAGAATATTTCGTGTGAAAAGAAGGATGGCATCACCATTCATGAAACAGGGTCTTCAAGCAAGAACAATCTTCACTCTGAAGAGCAATGGATTCCAGTTGATCGCAAGAAGAACAAACTTCCAAGGCATCAAAACAAGTTACATAATACCTTCCATGGATATTGTTTTTCCTGTAAAAAATTTGGTCACATAGCTATGCATTGCAATAAATCTCTGAAGAGTCATAGTAAGGAAAATGTTAACTCATTTGCACCTCTTATGAATAAAAATATCATGTGTTACAAGTGCAAGAATTTTGGGCATATAGCAAGGATGTGCAGTTTGGATAGATTTAGTCTTGAGTTCTCAAAAAGGAGGAATGAGATAAAATCTAAGTCAATGATAGTTCAAACTGCTTTTCATGCTCAAGACAAAGTAGAAAAATGGTATCTTGATAGTGGTCTGTTCAAAACATATGACTGGTGAAAAAGAAAAATTTTTGTCTTTAAAAGAAAAAAATAGAGGAACAGTCAGTTTTGGAGATAACAAGTCCGCAAAGATCTGTGGTAAAGGGACTCTTAGTTTGGATGGGAAATCCAAAATAGAAAACGTGCTTTATGTAGAAGGGCTAAGACATAATCTGCTTAGTGTGAGTCAACTCTGTGATCAAGGGCACATAGTATCTTTCTTTTCAGATAGATGTGAGATAAGTAAAGAATTAAATGGAAAACTTATTGCTAGGGCTACAAGGACTCCAAACAATCTTTACATGCTGAGTGAGATAAAAAGAGAAAAATGCTTTCTAACTCAAGAAGATGAGAGTTGGTTGTGGCATAAAATATTGGGACATTTGAGTTTTGATAATCTAGTCAATATTAGTAACAAGGAAGCAGTTAGAGACTTGCCCAAAATAAAAAGGCCCCAAAACATCATTTGTAGTCCTTTTCAACATGGTAAACAGACTAGAACCAGTTTCAAATCGAAAGGGTATACATCTTCCAAACCCTTGGATCTTATTCATACTGATTTGTGTGGCCCCACCAGAACTCAGAGCATTCAGGGAGATAGCTACTTCATGTTGTTTATAGATGACTACTCAAGAATGACTTGGGTTACTTTTCTCAAAGAAAAATCTAAAGCTTTTGAAAAATTTAAAGTTTTTAAAGAAATGATTGAAAATGAGACTGACAAGAGAATCAAATGCTTAAGATCAGATAGAGGAGGAGAGTTCACTTCAAATGAATTTGTGGAATACTGTGAACAACACGAAATCAAAAGAGAATATTCAGCAGCAAGAACTCCTCAACAAAATGGAGTAGTTGAAAGAAAAAATAGAACTATTGAAAATATGGCTAGAGCAATGTTAGATGAGTCAAAACTTTTAGATGGTTTTTGGAGAGAAGCAGTAAATACAGCAGTCCACATCATTACCAGGGCTCAACTCAGAGTCAATCATCATAAAACTCCCTATGAGCTGTGGAAAGGAAGACCAGCTACGGTTAAACACTTCAAAGTGTTCGGGAGTAAGTGCTTCATCAGAAGGGAAGATCAAAATCTGGGTAAGTTTGATCCTAGGTGTGATGAGGGAATTTTTCTTGGATATTCCAGCAAAAGTAAGGCCTACAGATGCTTCAACAAAAGAACTCATACAGTTGTAGAGAGCATAAATGTAACAGTAGATGAAAAGACAGGGATAAGAGAACCAGTCAAGGAACTTAGTGATGGAATCTGTCAAGAAGAATTCAGAGAAGTGTCAGATGAAGAAGAGGAAAGACAACAACTGCTTCCCAAAACTCCTTCACGGTATGTTTAGAAACATCATCCCAAAGACTTGATCATTGGTGATCCAAATAGCAGGCAAACAAGAAGAAGAGTCATTCCTTCACATGAATCTACGAATGTTTCATTGTTATCTCAGATTGAGCCAAAAAATTTTAGTGAAGCATGTACAGATGATTTTTGGGTAAAAGCAATGGATGAAGAGCTAAATCAAATAGAGAAAAGTGAAACCTGGGATTTGGTTCCAAGACCTAAGAACAAGAATGTCATTGGCACAAAATGGGTATTCAGAAATAAACTTAATGAGGATGGAAATATTGTCAAGAACAAAGCCAAGTTAGTCTGTAAAGGGTATGCTCAAGTCGAAGGTGTTGATTTCGAAGAGACGTTTGCACCTGTTGCTCGTCTTGAAGCGATCAAAATGTTTTTGGCCCTGTCTAGTTTCAAATATTTCAAAGTGTTTCAAATGGATGTAAAGTCTGCTTTTCTAAATGGGGTGTTGGATGAAGAAGTCTACATAGAACAGCCAGAAGGTGTGTCTCTCTCAGAACAGCCAGACTATGTGTGTAAACTAAAAAAGGCACTGTACGGGTTAAAGCAAGCACCCAGGGCTTGGTACTCAAGACTTGACGGGTATCTTTATGAACAAGGATTCAGGAAAGGCGTGGCAGATAGCAACTTGTACATTAAGAATAAAGGTGATGATATGATTATCATAGTTGTCTATGTCGATGACATTATTTTTGAGGGAAATAATACTCAGATGTGCAAAGTTTTTGCTAACACCATGCAAAAGGAATTCGAGATGTCTATGATTGGAGAGTTGTCATTCTTTTTAGGACATCAGATTGCGCAATCAAAAGATGGTATATTTCTCTCTCAAGAAAAGTATATCAAAGAGATGTTAAAAAAATTTGGGATGATGGACAACAAACCCGTATGTACTCCAATGATTACAGGGTGCAATCTGAGTAAGGATGATGAATCTCCAGCAGCAGATCATAAATTGTACAGATCTATGATTGGCAGTTTACTATACAGTATAGCTACCAGATCGGATATCATGCAGGCCGTTGGATTAGTAGCAAGATTTCAGGCAGCTCCAAAAGAATCTCATGTTATAGCAGTCAAGAGGATATTCAGATATTTGAAGGGCACTATGGATTTTGGGCTTTGGTATCCCAAAGGCGATGATTTCACCCTCACAGCCTATACAGATGCAGATTGGGTAGGCAGTATTGATGATAGAAAAAGCACTAGTGGTGGAGCATTCTTTCTAGGAAAGAGTCTGGTTTCTTGGCTGAGTAAGAAACAACCTTCAGTTTCCTTATCTACAGCAGAAGCTGAATACATAGCAGCAGTGGCTGGGTGCACTCAGGTTTTATGGATGAAAACAACCTTGGAGGATTTCAAAGTCAAGCATGAACAACCTATCCCTATTCTTTGTGATAATTCAAGTGCCATAAGTATTTCTAAAAATCTGGTAATGCACTCAAGGACGAAGCACATTTCTATCAAATATCATTTTCTAAGGGAGAAAGTGCAAGAGAAGCAAGTCAAGCTAGAGTATGTACCCACTAAAGAGCAGATTGCAGATATCTTCACCAAACCTCTTCCAAGAGATACGTTTGAGTATCTAAGGGAGAAATTGGGAGTTGTACTCTCACCTCAAAATTAATCACCTCATCAAGAGGTGGGGGAGGGACCAAGCCAAGAGGCTCTTTCTTAGTCCCGAGCCCCAAAGGTGACCCTTTGCCATTGATGACAAAGGGGGAGAGATATGAGTAAGGGGGAGTGCTTCAAGTGAAGAGAAGAGCTTCAAGTCAGGGGGAGCAAAAACTTCAATTGCAGAATTCTCAGTTGATGGATCAGTTGGTTCAGTTTTGGCTCTTGAGATATGTTTTAAGTTAAGGGTTGCCATCAATGACAAAGGGGGAGATTGTTGGCAATTTTGGGTACCTTGAGTACATTGCCTTTGCTCAAGTATAGTTGTTGTCATTGATGTCAAAGGAGCTCTTGGTAGTTGTTGTCTTTGATGTCAAGGAGTTCTTGAAGCAATTTGTTTTTATGTCTAAGCATGTGTTTTGATGAAGGTTTCAGTATGGTCGGTAAGTCTCCAAGAAAATCGAGTAGCCCAGTTGCAAAAGATCCAGAAAAAGATAAGTTAGAAAAATTTTGCAGGCTGCTGGAAAAACTGTCGCGATTTCGCGACATGTTTTAGGAGAGAGAAAGTGCTGGGAAAACTGTCACAATTTTGTGACATGTTTGAGGAGAGAGAAAGTTTTGGCAAAAATATCGTGATTTCACGACATGTTGGAAGGCAGAGACGAAGCAGGAAAAACTATCATGATTTCGCGACATGTTTGAGGAGAGAGAAAGTTTAGGCAAAACTGTCACGATTTCATGACAAGTTGAGTTGGCAGTGTTGAGCAGCAGGAAGTGTCACGATTTTGTGACAAGTTTCAAAGAAGTTGTACGGATGTAGAAAGTGTCACAATTTTGTGATAGGTTGGGGGGGGAGAAAGCATCACGATTTCACAACATGTTCCAGTTTCGTGAGTAGTTGGCAGAAAGAGCTTAAGGCAGCAAAAGCGTCGCGATTTCGTGACATGTTCTAGTTTCGCGAGCAGTTGGCAGAAAAGAGCTTAAGGTAGTGAAAGTGTCGTGATTTCGTGACATGTTCCATTTTCGCTAGTGCAAACCGAGAAAAGGTTGAAGAAGCAAGAAGTGTCACGATTTCACGACAGAGTTGCTGATGACGTCAGCAAAAGTAGATGTGTCACGATTTCATGACAAGAATCATGATGACATCAGCAAAGTTAGGGAGTGTCACGATTTCGTGACAATAGGCTAAAGCAAGGTGTAAGGCAGACTGCAGTGTCACGATTTCGTGACAACAAGCTAGTGAAAGTGTATGGCAGGCTGTAGTGTCGTGATTTCGTGACAACAAACCAAAGAAGGTGCACAATAGGCAATAGTGTCATGATTTCGCGACAGCAAGCAATACAAGGTGTACGGCAGAAAAAGGCGTAGCGATATCGCGACATGTTTGAGTTTCACGAAGAAAAGCTATAGGACAGCAGAGGCGATTGAAGCCAACAGAGTTAACCTTTGTCGATGAAGTGTAAGGTTGTGCAGTCGATGATTGTTTTAAGGATATACAGTCGACTAAGATCAAGAATTTAATCATGAATTATTGCTATAAAAGGAGGACTATTTTCGAGTTTCAAGTATCGAATGTGTGTGTTGAGTTTGCGCAAGTGAAGTCTGCTATGTGCAAAGAGCAGTCGTATCAAATCGATCGAAGTGTGCGTTTGAAGTGCGACTTTCATAGAAGCAGAGTGTGGGAAGAAGTTCGATCGAGGAGAAGCAGACTATGCGAAGAGGGTGCTGTTGTGGTTGCACATAGGCGCATAAGTTGCTATGCGATCGAATGCTGCAGTGTTTGCGAAGACTATGTAAAGGTTGGAATTTGATCAAAGGGCAGCTGTGATTGCGACTGTGTTCATGCAGTCTGTGTAAAGGAAAGCAAAGTGCGTGAAGTAGATGTTGCTAAAATTGTGAATAGTTATGAAGGACGAACTATGATCAAGTGCTACTGTGTTTTGTACAGTCTATGCAAAAGTCATTCATGACCAAGTGCAGTTGTGACAAAGCAGAGAGAACAGTTGGACAATATTAAGCAAGCTGTGTTGAAAGTTTGTGAACCATTTTTGAACCACTTTTTGAGGATCAGATTGAGGACAGAGATTGATGCAATTTGAGGACAGACTTGTACCAGACCGAAGGACTGTGTTTGGTGTAGACCAGAGGAAAATATAGAGGACATATGTGCTAGACCGAAGGACTGTGTTTAGTGCATACTCGAGGACCAGCTTTGCGGTGTCAGAGTTGAGGACAGAGATCTCCATCCAGAGCAGGGAAGACAGGTGTCTTCTGTGGATAGAGTTCCACTTGCTAAGGGCAGATGAGATAGAGGTCTTCTAGAGGATCACCAGCAAAGTAGAATTAGGGGAAGGTATCTCCTTTGAGCTGAGGCTCATAAACATTGTAATCGAGAAGGATTCCCAGAGGACTTTGATATAACTTTTAGAGGAAAGTTTTATCCGTGGAGTAGCCCACCTTGGGTGAACCACGTTAAAATGGGTCTTCTATGTGTGATGCTTTCTGTCTTGTTTAATATTATGTTGATGCCACTGCTATCTGAAATTAAAATTATTAAATGGTTAAGTCTTATACTGTTCACCCCCCCTCTCAGTATAAGTTCATGTTCTTCATTTGAAGTCACCCTTGACCTCGTAGTTACCTCATCACCACTTACCACCATTGGCACCCACACAGGTTGGGAACAAAACCAAGCTACATACTCCAGAGTCACCTCGATATTATCTACATCAGAGACCTCCAACCACTCATAATAATCCATATGAACCCACCATGGCTCCACACATGTAAGCCCCACCTCATCTCGCTGATGTTGGTACAACACTGGCTCATCCAACACATCCTAAGGCAAGCCAAACTACCTCAACACTAATGAGTACTATAAGTACTCCACCTCCTCATCCCTCCTCCCAACCAACCACTGAGCCTGCCTCACCCAATGTAGCTACTCCTCATCACCATCCCATCAGGCTCCTCGCCATGACCTCCATATCACATATGCCTGAGTCAACCCTGACCACATATCCTGATACCACTAGCTGGTATGAAACTCTTAACTTGGCTACACCTCCTCCACCATTGCAAATCACCTAGCATAAGGCTCCTACATCTACCATGCCTGGCATAGTAACCCCTCTATATGAGCCATGCTAAAGTGCTCCCAAGCTCAACACTGTAGGAGGAAGCTGCACCCAATCCCCTTCCTCCTTCTCCATGTCACATCATAAATATCCTGATATAGTTGTACCAATAATGCAAGAGCCCATGCATACACCCTTAGGTCGATGAGTAAGTCACTCATAAATCCCAATAGGTTCCAAGGGAACCTACACCCCATCCTATTTGGGAGAAATATATTCTCCAGAACAAACATGATCAATGCTGGGAGTGCATCCAACTCCTTAGCGTTGTACATGCTAAGCTAGCATATACCTCCATACCCCATCTATGCCTCCCACCATCACTCTCTAAACATCTTCTCAATATCCATCTTCTTATTGTGCCCAATTTTCACCCTCGCACCCTCCATTGGCACCTTTAGAATGTGATATGCATCCTCAAGTGTGACAGTAACCTCCATAATCGATATCTAAAACATCCCCCTATTATAATATCATCTCTTTATTAATGATGAGAGATACCTCTCATCTGCCCTCATGACATCCAACCTAGCCATCACCTCCAAGCCCACCTTCCCCAAAATCTCCTAATCCCCATCCGTGAGCTTCTTACTCATCCCGAGAATAAGAGGAGAGAAGTGATGACGAGGCTTTATCTCCCTCAACTACAGCAAAAAACATTATTTTATGATTAATACTATTGCAAAAAACAAAATAATAAGTTTTGCACAAAAAGACAAAGTGTTTTTAAACATTATTAGAGCAAATTGTGCCTTAGCCCCACCAGTAGCATTTGATTCCTCCATCACCATAGATTCCATGAAAATTTCCACTAGCCTCACTTAGATCACAAATCCACTCCACTCCTCAGATGCAGCTTCTCAAAGTTTGAAACATACAAATGAGCCTCACAATTCACTTAGAAAGCTATTTATAGCTTTACTTAGTGCATTCAGGTGTAGGCTCATGCCTGCGATATTCAAGCTCATCTGGGAACCTGTAGGAACACCCAGGTGCACCTGGGCACCTATAGGATACCATAGGCTCAGCTGGGCACCTAGCGCCCAAAAGGACATGAAGTCAAAATTGTTCAAAATAGTAGCTTATCTCCTCCAAATTTCCCCAAATTTCATACACATATCATGCACATCATAAAATCAGGTTTTATGAAAACATAAATCGTTTTGCATTCATAATTTTTGAGATCTAACCAAATCTTAAAAATGCACAAATAGAGTCACAATATGCATCAAATAAATCCAAATTTTCACAAAACCAACATTCAACCATTCTACATCATATTCTTCATCATCCCACACAATTTTACAAAAATTGGAGTTGATTTGACCAATAAATCTCTTATTTTCATACAAAATGAACCACTAAAAGAAGCACAAAATACAAATCAAACATAAATCAACTCTACATTTATAAAAATAACAACATCCATTCATCCAACATTATTCCATCACCATCGCTCAATCCATCAATTATTTCATCCAATATTTGTCCAATTCACCTACAAATTCAAGCAAACCTCATATCTAGTGGTCTATTCTATCTCCTTGGCTATTGTAGTGATTTGCGTCAATGCAATTCGATAAGATGAATAGCTTACCATAAGGACACTTTACCATGATCATCATCACTTATCTCCTTGAGTGACATCATAATCACATTGGTACTCCAAATTTTGAGTGAAACTTTACCAAGAGTAGTTTGCACAAAAGCAATCATTGATGGCCTAGTTCATGAGGCTTAAAACATGAACACAAATCAAATTTCATCATTCACAATTTTCTTAACACCTTCGAGATATGCACTAGCTAGGTTGACAGATCACTAGCAATACATCCAAGGTTAATTACTTTTTCTTCCTTTTGCATTATCATTTTGCATATCAATGACACCAAAAAGACAAAAATATTTCAACAACATCGAATCATCCCAAAATTTGGGGCAAACACAATTTGATCTTGATCCTCCCACAACGGGATACATCTTACATAATCATGACATATACACTTGAAAAAAACCCCTTTCAATATTTAGGAAAAAAAATGGTATCACATTTTACATCATTCATATCATCCACAATTGCATGGTATTTAACACCAACCCCCTTTCCACTGTTGGGGAAAAAATGGTATCACATTTTACATCATTCATATAGTCCACAATTGCATGGTATTCAACACAAACCCCCTTTCCACTTTTGGGGCAAAAATGGTATCACATTTTACATCATTCATATCATCCATAATTGCATGGTATTTAACACCAACCCCCTTTCCACCATTGGAGCAAAAATGGTATCACATTTTACATCATTCATATCATCCACAATTGCATGGTATTCAACACCAACCCCATTTCCACCATTGGGGTAAAAATGGTATCACATTTTACATAATTCATATCGTCCATAATTGCGTGGTATTTAACACCAAACCCTTTCCACCATTGGGGTAAAATGGTATCACATTTTACATCATCCATATCGTCCACATCACATCACATTTTGCACCATACCCCTTCTCATCATTGGGGTAAAATCGATACCACATCATTCATCATTTGCACAAAATTTTCAATTTTCTTGTGAGATACATCCACAAATAATTCTCTAATTGAGGGGATAAGCTACACAAATTCTAAAATTCTTTATTATTTTGTCTTCAACATTAGTGCTCAAATCTGACAATAGAGAGAAGCTACTTCTGCACCCATAGCCCAAGAAGGTGTCTCATATTTTTGCACCATATTGTGCTTCATGCAACATGGTACAAAAAGGGGCATATGTAGACACCAAAATCCTAGACATTAATATTTCATCCTAACCATCTTACCACCCACTTGTCCACCATCCACCCTTCCCCCCACCCATTTAACAATTTCATACCTTTATCGCCTTCAAAAGGCCCACTTTAGCCCTTTCCTACCACTTTTTGACCACTTTGGACTTTATTCATATTTATTTTATATAATTTATATTTAATAATATTTTATTATTATATTTTAATATATTTATTATAAAATATATATATATATATATATATATAAACTCAATTAACCTCGGCCATTTGATCTAATCTAATCTTAGCCATCCATTTTCATTAATCCATGCCACATTTAAAGTATAATCTTAGCCTTAGGATTTGATTTAATCTTAGCCACACGATCAAAAGTGTTAAGCTAAAACCCTAAGAAAACCCTAGGCTATATTATAAATAAGAGCATTTGCAAATGCTCAACCCTTGGAATGTTCTCGCCCTTGGAGAGATTGTTGAAAAAGCCCTTATGAAGTAGAAGGTTGTAGAGATCTAAAGATCCAAACCCTAGCTTGCCATAGGACTTGCACCATTCCAACCGCTTCCACATCCATCCTCCATTGCCTTCACAAATCTCCAACCATTTTTTTTTGCTGCCATTATCACCCATCCACCACACTCTTCGAATCCTCATGATTTGCTATTGTAGATCAAACCCTAACCCACAGGCTCATCGTAGATCCTACTAGGCACCTTCCAGAGATTGCCAGGCTCACTACAGAGCTTGCCAAGCACCTGCCAGAGCCTACCATATCTTGCAAGCTCATTACAAATCATGTTAAGCTTGCACCAAAGCCTACCAAGCACCCACCAGAGCCTATCGTATCATCAACAAGAACCAGAGCTTGCCACATCAAATCATCATGTGTCGTTAGGGTACCTTGCCACCAAATATGCAATGAAGCAACGTATCATCATCATAAACAACAAGGTAAATCTATATTTTATTATTATCTGGTGATGTTTATTTCTACACATTTTGTTTACATAGATCTAGGGTTTTAGTCTATAGATTTGAGCGTTTACACTATGTAACCTTCATTTTGTTTATTAACAACTTTATTGTTTACTATGTGTGTAGGGTTGAATAGTATAAAACAAGAGATCATTGGATAGCTTCTAAAGCTGGAGTGACCTGGAATTAGATATCAACGAAGCCCACTCAATCTGTTGGGAGTGAAACACATTGAAGACACTCAAATTTGTATAGCTAGGGTTTCGGAGAACCCTCACAATTGTAATTTTTGTATCAAAATAATTTTGTTGGATAGAATAATTGTAACAAGGAGTTTCTCAGCTCCCCCATCCCATTATTGAATAAAATATCATTTGTACAATTATTTGTCTTTCTGGGATTATTTAATTTTTGCATCATTTTAGTGTCATGTTTTTTAGCTCTTCAACTTCAAAATAAAAAGACATCGAAAAGGAAGAAATAAAAGAAGAACCTTGTATGAGAGTTAATCACAAAAGGAGAAGCACTCAACCACAATCTCAAAGGCATCCAAACAAGTTACATAATTTCTTCCATGGTCATTGCTTTTATTGTAACAAATATGGTCATAGAGCTGTACATTGTATTGGTCATGCAAGAAACAATATCAATAGAAATTTCAATTATTTTGCACCACTTATGGATAATGATATTATATGTTACAAATGCAATAGTTTTTGGCACAAGGCTATATGGTGTAAAATGATTTTTTCTGAGTCTAGTAAAAGAAAAACAATTTCACCAACTAGAAAATATGAAAGAGAAAATGTAAAGACTAGATAAATGTTAGTTCAAACAACCCTTCATTCTCACGATAAAGAAGAACAATGGTATCTTGATAGTGGTTGCTCTAAACACATGAAAAGAGACAAATACAAATTCATTGTACTAAAAGAAACCAATAGAGGATCAGTAAGTTTTGGTGATAATGGTTCAAAAAATATTGGTGGAAGAGGAAATCTGAGTTTAGATAATGAGAAAACAAGAATAGAAAACGTGTTGTATGTTAAGGGGTTAAAATATAATCTGATAATTATAAGTTAACTTTGTGATCAAATTCATATGGTTACATTCCACCTAGATAGATGTGAGATAATAAAATTAGAAACTGGAAAAGTCATTGCAAATGCAAGAAGAAATCCAAATAATATATACATGCTTAGTGAGATCAAATGGGAAAAGTGCTTTCTATCACAAGAATATGAAATTTTGTTGTGGCATAGAATATTGGGTCACTTGAATTTTGACAATATAGTCAACATAAGCAATAAGCAAACTATCAAATATTTACCCAAGATAAAAAGGCCACAAAACACAATTTGTGCACCTTGTCAACATGGAAAACAATCTAGAACAAGCTTTAATTCAAAAGGATATATGTCATCTGAGCCATTAAGTCTACTGATCTATGTGGTCCTACCAGAATGCATAGTATTCAGGGTGAGAGTTACTTTATATTGTTTATATATGATTATTCCATAATGGTTTGGGTAGCTTTCCTGAAAGAGAAGTCATATGCATTTGAAAAATTTAACACATTTAAGGAACTAGTTGAAAATGAAACCGGCAAGAGGATTAAATTTTTTAGATATGATAGAGGAGGAGAATTTACCTCAAATAAATTTGTAGAGTTTTTTGAACAACATGGGATCAATAGATAATACTTAGTCGCAAGAACTCCTCAACAAAATGGAGTAGTTGAAAGAAAAAATAGGACTATTGAGAATATGGCTAGAGCTATGTTAAATGAGTCTAAAATCTCAAATGGATTTTAGAGGGAAGTTGTAAACATAGTAGTATACATAATAAATAGGGCTCAAATGAGGTTAAATCATCATAATACTGCATATGAGCTTTGGAAAGTAAGTCTGGCCATTGTAAAACACTTCAAGATTTTTGGAAGCAAGTGCTACATAAGACGAGAGGATAAAAAATTAGGTAAGTTTGACCCAAGACGTGATGATGGAATTTTCCTTGGTTATTCCTCTAAGAGTAAAGCCTATAGATGCTTCAAAAAAATAACATGAATTGTTGTAGAAAGTATAAATGTAATAATTAATGGGAAGATAGATTCAAGAGAGCCAGTTTAGCAAATTGTGTATCAGGAAGATGGAAGTTATCAAGAAGAGTTTCATGAGGAATCAGATGAAGAATAAGAAGAAACACAAAGACTTCTTCCTAAAACTCCATCCAAGTATGTACAGAAGCATCATCCAAAATACCTAATCATTGGGAATCCATATGAATGATAGACAAGGAGAAGGATAATATCATCATCTCAAAAACTAAATTTTTCTTTGCTATCTATTATTGAGCCAAAAGACTTCAATCAGGCAAGTGAAGATGATTTTTGAATCAAGACAATGGATGAGGAATTAGATCAGATAGAGAAAAATAATACTTGGGAACTTATCCCATGACCAAAGGAGAAGAATGTGATCGACACAAAATGGGTATTCAAAAAAAGCTAAATGAAGATGGACAAGCAGTAAGGAACAAAGTAAGGTTAGTATGCAAAGTTTATGCACAAGTATAGAGGATTGAATTTGATGAGACATTTTCTCCATTTGCATGACTTGAAGCCATAAGAATTTTTGTTAGAATACTAATTGTATGAAGGTTGAATGCAAGTGAAAAATAAAATATATCGCCTTTGACTATTGAATCACTTTTAATATTGAGGAAAACCTGCAATAGATTATATATTGAATAATTGTTTGATGATTTAAAATGAATATGGTGATGTACATAAATATGAAGGATGGGGTGCGATTGGAAAGACGCGCCCCTGATAAATACAATTATAATATGTTAAGAGGGTACTAACAATGTTTTTAGCCTTCTTGATGAGTGTCATCAAATCTTCATCATTTAATCATTATGTGTCAATCCAGGGTGGTGTCCAAGGCTATATACAAAAGTAGGGGTTAACATACTAATTTTTAGTTCATTTAGATCATGGATTTATTCATGAAATAGTTATATATTGGGGTGTTTGGGGTCTCCTTTCTTACTCCTAAAAACTAAAACTAAAATCCTACTTATCCTTGTAGAATTGAAATTCACACTGTTGCAAAAAAATAAAACTAAACTATTGCAAAGCTGAAAATAGCAGAATTTAATTGACAAGAAATTACTAAATTGAAATTGCAGCATTGACATTCAAACTGGTAAATAATGAAACTTTCTAAAATTGTAGAAAACAATGTCACTTTCTGAAATGGAAATAACATTCAAAAATTGATAAATAAAGTTGCACAATTTGTAAAAAATTAGGCTGACTAGAAATTATGGAAATATTTCAAATTATGAAACAAAATAGAAACAAAAAGTACGATGTTAAATTATACCCTAGATGAGTTACCTACCATGCATTAAAATTCCACATTATCCTAATCACTAACCATGTAAAAACTGTCAGATCTCTACTGACCTGCTACAGCCAAAAATAACAGAATTTTGTCAGGTAAAAACCCTTCTCTAGAACTAGAAGTGGCCCTTGCTTCCTGAACCAAAATAGGGCAAATAAACTTGCTCTAAACTATTAATTCTTCACACTCAACTCAGAATCAAACATGAATGTCAAATATTGCACCTTTATTTCATTCTTAGCAGCATGAAAACAGTGTAGGGGAAGATCTGTAGGCTACTATGTTGCTGCAATACACAGTTACAACACTTAAAACAATTCTAACTCTTATCACTTATTTCCTATATTCTTCTATATATGTTCAACCAAATTGGATCATTTTATTTATACAAGTAGGGTACAACATTGATAAGGTTTTGTGCTTCCATGTAGGAATGTTACAACTATTACAGTACTGTTTCCCAGAATGCAGGGATTAGGTCTATTATCTCTTATCCATTCCATTTGTTGAGCTTCATCCATTGAAGGGCAAGTGTTGGAAAAGATAGAGATATCCATAAAATAGTTTCAACCACATTTTACCACCCTCTATTACAATTAAAGGTGATTTTGATCCAAACTATTACTTCTGTGCTTATTTCGGAGCTGCTTCAGAATATCAGGTAGCAGAACAGAGTTTATATTAATTCATGCTCCAGAAGCACATGAGAACAGTTGTGATGGAAAAAATAGTCTCCATAAGTGCCCAGAATACTTATTCCATATTTTTCATGAGTTGGGATGGATAAATTCTAAGCCATGTTGTATATGTACAACTGGTTGAAATTTGTATGGAAAAATTCCTGTTTTCTGCACAGTCAAACTATTGACAATTTTTTGGTGCATTTTGGTTATTTAAAATGGTTAAATAGTGGTGAAAGCTTATGAAAGAAGCACAAAACCAAATAGGTAGCAACACCTTAATATTACAACATTAACTTAATGCAAAATATACTAAATAATACAACTAAAACAGATTATAAAACATAGATAAACAATCAAAACAGGTCATATGCACTTTATCATTCCAATATGCAAACATCATCATATAATGCATAGTATCACTAAAATTAGTACAAAATCATATCATAAGTGGTTCCAAATAGTTTAAAAAGTTATCAAAAGTAGTCTTTGTATGAGGTAATGTTTTGCCTCATCATTTCCCCCCAACCTATTGTAATGCATGTCCTCAAGGAAGGGAGGACTGTGTTTTATTTTTCCTGACCCAAAAGGGACAAGTGTAATAGCATGAGGTTTTAACCTCACCGGTGCCTTTGGCACACCGGTAGTGGCTAGGATGTTGGCGAGCTACCCAAATGGGAGGTTCCGTGTTCGAATCACGCAAAAGGGTTTTTCGTCATGGATGCAGCGGGTGGGGTTAGATTTCGGGCGTAAATTTCTCCAAAGTGATTTTTGATGTTGGCTAAGGTATTTTCGAAATTAATCTTTTACTAAGTGTATGTTGCGGATGGAGGAAGTTTGTTAAAATAAAAATAGCTTAGGACTT